>CM055818.1:33124337-33434110 GCA_029582265.1 Zoroaster sp. YZ-2022 | reverse complement strand
CTGTTGCAAACTGCATACCAACCTAAATGACCTGTTAATATAATTACAATATAGGTTTGAAACGTAAGCCCAATAACCATTATTTTGCATAATTTAATCTCCTTACAACGAGAACAAACTACAAAGTATTGCGTGAATTAAAATTTCAGACAGATTTCGAGATCTTTTTCTTTCATTGGTATAATGCGACCAATGACATCACATGTTTAGAAAACAGCCCCAAAGGTCACACTGAAATGGGCACAAAAGTGTGATATTTTGAAAAATTCTTAATTTGATTTATTTTTGATAAGGCACTGACATCACATGAAATATTTTATCTGAAATTTTTTTTAAATCTTGATGTTATGTGGAGAAGTACAAAATGTACAAACTCTGCATACAAATACACACACTTTTGCATGGCAGGAAATCACCCTGGTACTCACAAAGTGTAAACATTTCACATGGTCTCTTCAGTTCTTATCAGAACCACAATCTAGTTGACATAATCCAAATAGTAATAGTTGACATAACCTCAATGGTGTTACCGCAAGCTGAATTGTTCATCAGACACTTTGAAAATTATGACGTGATATGACGTCAGAACTTGAGTTGAGACATATCTTATACATGTAGCATTTTCCTGAAATCGGGTCTTGATTTTCCATTTTCTGTCTTCCTTCCAATAGTTACAACAGCATGCAGTACTTCGCCTTGTTTGAACGGTGGTCTTTGTAACCTTATTGGCGCCACACAGTTCACTTGTCAGTGTACGAGTGACTACATAGGAAACATCTGCCAAACATTCGTTGGTGAGTTTTCTTCTAAGATTTTCAATCTCGACTTATATTAAAGATACATCAGTGTTTTTTCTGGACATTTTATTTGTCATCGGAACTTTGCTATTTTACTTCACAACAGGAGAAAAAAAAAAAATAATAATAATAATAATAATATAGCGCACGTATCCACCAATCTGGTGCTCAAGGCGCATTATATTATTACCCCTGCTTTAAAAATGTTTTAAAAATGCTTTAAACTTTTCTCAAAATATTTGTGAGAAGCATGATCTCACAATACATATTGCAGGCAAATCAAATTGATGGTGGGTCCTCTTATAAATTAATTTTGGCATTTATTTTAATCACCGTTTAACAACTTTTTTGAGAAATATCTATTTATTTCAAAGTGTTTGTTATTCAAAAAGGAAATTATGAATGTTTCAATGAGAACAAAAATAATTATGGGAATTGCCAGTAAAATACGTGCGATACATCTTTTAACCTCCGTCAAGCAATGCTGGAGGTCTTGTGTATTGGGTGATGCACGTAAAAAAAAAAACACGACCCCTGTCCTGATAGACACCCTGGTGTTTCTGCCGCAAAGTGTGCCAAAGCGATGTGAAACCTTTGGGGGAAAAAAGGCACTATACTTGAATGACATTACTAAAATTGTAAGCACGGCAGTGGACTTTTTGCTCAATCAAATCTACACTGACCCAGGTTTTGAATGTTCCATGTTACAAGACAACATCCTTCATCCTCGGTGTTACGTAATTCTGAGCATGCGCACGATATCGAGAACAATGGAAAAGAACCAGTAAGTCTACTGCCCTCTAACGTCCCGAAAATCTCCCATATGTAATCATGCGTCAATCCACATTGGCCCGAAGATCTGGTCCCAATTTCATGCACTGCTTACAGTGGAATTCTGCACTTACGGCGCATAGAATCACACGCTTTTTATGGCGCCGTAAGCGCAGAATTCTGTGGTAAGCAGCGCCATGAAATTGGGTCCTGATGTCACGCTTTGAGGCTCATGAAAGATGACAGATACCGGCCTCTCAGTTTTGGGGAGATTCAACTTTGACCTTGTTTGGTGGCTGGCTTCATGAGCCATGAAGCGCGTGACATCAGATCTTCGGTACAACACATCCAATGAAATCCCTTGAATGGTACGTCCGGAGCCTTGATAGGATAAAGATAGGGGACCAGTCTACAAGCTCGGGCGATAAGACGATAATATCAAATATCGCAATATATTTTTTTATTCGGTTATGATATCGAGAACCATTTGAAGTGAGTCAAGTCAGAAATTCCATGGAAACACAATTTTGACAGTCTTTTCAGCTCTTTTCGGAAGTGAGAAACAAAAAAGCGAACTACTTCAGAAGTACATACACACTACATGTATGCAAATGAATTTGTGATTTATTGTGATGCTTGTAGAGGGGTACATACCTGTGGTTATTGGCTCTAAAGCAATCATGCGTTAACCCTCCTATGGTTTGACCTTTCAAAATCTGCTTACTGGCCAAAATGGCTATCAATAATTATGAACCCTTTAAAACCCTCCAGAATTTGTTGCTACTGAACAACCACACCTTTCAATACCCTTTGAAAGGTATTGAAACATTTCAACACCAGTTTGTTCAGAGAGTTGTTACACCTTTCGAAACCTTTCATAGGTCCCTTTTGTCAGACAGTTTTCTCACCTTTCAAAACCCTTCAGTACAGCAAACTTGAAAGGTTTTGAAAGGTCTGACAATTCTATGGCAAACTGCACTGTACATAGGAGGGTTGTAAAAGATTAATTGCAATACTATATATTGCGGTATATGTTTGACGATATATCGTGGATGAAAAAAATCTATATCGCCCAACAGTCTATCCACATACTTCCTTTGTAACAAATGATTTGTGTGTGTTTATTTATTCGGTATCCAGGTGGCACAAATCCCTGTAATAGCAGCCCTTGCATGAACTCAGGCAATTGCATATCTTCTGGTGTAAGCTACACTTGCGCCTGTGCGACAGGTTTCACCGGCCAACGCTGCGAAAACGGTATGATTTCAATAAGGATTCCCTGTAACCTCTCAGTTTTATTTGGGGGGGGGGGCTGTCGCATTTTTGTATACATTATGCAGTTTTCAGCTCTGAATTATTTTTAATAATCCAATGCAAGTAATCACTTTTGGAAAGCTCTTTTTTTCTCATTTGTTACCAATTTCACCAATAATGAGCAAGTTGAATGTACATCATGCCTTACAAAACATGTAATCTGTTATCAACAAAACTTTGTCAAAATCTACCACTAGTAACAGCTTCTTTCAATGTGACACTACAAATAACTTTACCCTGAAAATGCCCTGAAAATCCATTTTACCATGAAATAAATAGTTCACAGCAATTTCACGATGACACAACACTATGAAAACGCCATGAAATATTCTTGGGATTCATTTCGCTGTGAAAATGCCATGAAAATGCCATGAACTTCTTGTGGCAGTTTTGGGGCAGCTCATTAATTCTCTAGAGCACCGTGAATTTGCCGTGAAATCACCGTGAGCATTATTGCCAATATCGGAGAGGAAGAGACACTGAAATTACTTCACGGCAAAGCGGATTTTCAGGGCATTTTCAGAGTGAAGTTGTTCATAGTGTTAGAATACTTGGAAGTGCTGTACAGTAGTCACTTCTAGATGATCAGGGCTCCCTCTATTGGTATAATTGGTCATTACCAATGGCTCATTATCAATGCAGTTAGTGAATGCATTCATTTTGTACAAATTCATACGATTGACGGTTAAAGCCGCCATACACCCTTGGTAAAATGCCCATAAGGGAATAAAAGTTTGTCGGGGCACGGGCGATCAAGGACCGAGTCAAAGGCGAGCTCCTTTATCATCTGTTGCCATGACCCTATTTAGGTCTTTATCCCGCAGAAAAGACAAAGCCAAAGGTGAGGTCCTTTATCACCCGTGGCCACGACCCAGAGGTCATTATTCCACAGACAAGACCAAGCGTCAAACTTTTATTCCCATTCATAAATTCCCGTCTCGATAAAACATTGTATATTATTAACCAACTTTGCCTCTTTTTCCCTCGGCCAATACATGTTTTTCCTGGGTGTGTTTACCCCTAGAGTTTGATGATATTTTGTGGCAGGGCCATTTTGTGTCTATCCATACTTTTTGTTTCACCTCCACCCAGGGCAATGTACCCCTGATGTGTGCCAGAACAGTGGACTGTGCTTCACTCTGAATGGTGGGGGTGGCTTCTTCTGTCAATGCTCCAACAGCTACACAGGACAGTACTGTCAAAATCTTGGTAAAAAAACTACAAACTCAATTTACATTTGGGTTTTATTTTGTCACCATGCATGCACTAAAGTTCTCAAATATCAACCAGCATGGTGTTATCGGTAAACCCTTTGGCTTATTCTTATCCCCCATGCAAAACCTCAAATCAGATTTACCAACCAACATACTTTTTCTACCTTAAAATCTCAAAAAGAACAAATTTGTGCAAGGCATTGTTGGGGGATACAGCTGCGAAAGTTCATCGTAGTTGGTTTAAAACCAACACATACGTTCAGTTGAAAATGTTTGATCTCAATACACTTGTTATGCCTACATCAAATTCGATCGAACACCTGAGTCCATGTAGACATGCAACCTTACAGACAAGTGACCATGCGTACACATGGCCTTGCGGGCACACTGCCCTGTGGACATGTGACCACAAGATCTGGTGATGAAGATGAATGTGTTCGGTCCACAAGTCAAAAAGTTGTTGATAATGAGAATCTTTTCACATTTTCCTTTGTCGTTGCAACCTTGTACCTTTTTGTTTGAGAATGGCAAAACTAATTCCAATATTAACCTCCAACCCTATTCTGTTCCCACTGTTTTTTTTTTGCATGTTTTTAATTTTGTCATCCTGTGCCAATGTCACTCAACACTTATATATCAGGTCCATAAATGTCAAAAATAGGCGTGTCCGAGTGTTTCAGAGTTAAGGGTGGGTGGGGACTTCTGCCAAATACTGAATGTATGTAAGGCCAAGGTTTTCCCTGACCTGACCAAATCTTACCAAATCTAAAACAACTATTGTGCGGGCACTATAACTGAATGGGTGAATTACCAATGTCTGCCAGTAATGGTGCTGCCACAGTGCATGTCACATGCATTTCAAATATATGGCCAGTTTGTGCCAATAAGAGCGGTTTTTGTTTAAAAGACGTTTACTCAAAAAATTACTTTTAACTTGGTGTTCAAGTGTTGAGCCATAATGGTTTTCATTTCATGTTATCAATTTAAATGGAAAGATACAAGATTGATAATGATCAGATTATCAAATTAACACATTTTAAATCATTCAAAATCATGTAACAGTTTCTTCTTGTTTTCCCTCAAAACATGAGCACCTGGATGAAACTTTCACAGGTTATTTTTACGATATATTTCTTGAAAACTCGAGGATGTAATGAATGCACATTACCAAAAAGAAATACAATTTGTTTTTATCCCACATACATACTAGCTGCCAACTATTACGAATTTTTCGTAATTATTACAATGTTTTCAGGAATTACGAAAGTACAAATTGATTTCCGTACATAGGCCTATACAGAGCTGCCAACCAGTACGATTTTGTTGTATTTCGTACGATAAAACGATTAAAATACGACACTACGATATTCATGTCAAAAATACGATTTCTTAAAAAAAAATACCAACTAAAAAATTACATTGCCTGGTTACTACTTCTTTCCGTCCGTGCGCACAAACCTTACGGTAGTTTTCTGCAGGAGAAAACAATTAAGCTCCAAAAGGCGGAGAAAGGCGCGGGTTAAGTTTCTTGTAGTCGTTACCGATCGCACCCACTGTTGATGAAACAAAGTACTGGCTGAATTCCTACTTGGAAGTCTAACGAATTTTCCTATTGGCTGAATTCCGACATTATGTAGGAATTCAGCCAATAAACAAATTAAATGTAGTACTATGCCGCGTAACAAATTTTCCTATTGGCTGTCTGCCTTCGAACCTAATTTTGCCATGCACGCAAGCGATTTTAATGTGGGTTTACCAGTACTAGACTGCTTGGGTACCAATTTATACACGTGTTTACTACACGTTTTGGTTTTATGGGCACCAGCGGTAAGCCAATTTTGCTGTCTTTTTACGTCTACTGGAATAGCTTTTTAACGTTTGTTTGCATTTATAACAACAGCAAAAAGATTTTTTTTTTTTTTTGGTCTAATATTGGCATTTGTTATGCAAGATATAATGAAGGGCACGGCAATTTATTGCCGTGAAATGTCACGGTGATTTTGGGGGCATCGCAGCAATGGCACAGACCGACGGCAATTTCGAGGCCTGCATGTGTGCTGAGTGTACGTTATCGCTCGCATGCATGCACCACGTGTTGTGTTAAGTTCGTGAGTGTGTACTGTACTGGCTGTGCATGCAGCATATGTGATCAACATGGCGACCTCCGTGAGGTGATTTTCGTCGTGCGAGGTGCAAGGGTTTTTCATCAACATTGGCATCAACAGTCTTTCATCAACATTGGCATTGTTTTTATTAAGAATACGATTTTTGTGCTAAAAATAGTATTTTTGGGGATTGTGAATACGATTTTTTGTCTGCTGGGGTTGGCAGCTCTGCATATACACTGAGCAAAAATATAAACGCCCCATGTTTCAACCTGACCCCCACCGTGTCCACATGCATGTCCATGATTGCCAGACGCCACTATCGTGTTCTAACGGACAGTAATCTGTAGCATATTGAACAACAAAATGAATTTTGTATGATTTTGCAACCTCTAAGGCTAATAAAAGTTTCAAAGTGCCACATGGGGCGTTTATAATTTTGTTCAGTATATGTAGTAGGCTTTTGTGTGATTTATTTGCAGTTGGTCATCTTGACCGTTATTTTAGTTTTAATACAAATTTTTTTGTAATGTCTTGGTCGGTTTCATTACGAATTGGAATTTTGAAATGTTGGCAGCTATGGACATATTTCGTCTGAATCAAAAACAAGTTTCTTTTCTGGTGCATATTCAATTTGCCTTACCCAGTTTGTTTCCACAGTTTTCTTTTGATTTACTTTTATATACCGTTGCATGCATTATTTTGTTAACCCTATATCCTGTGTATAACCCCTTGTGTCATCGTGTGTAGAGCTCCCCTGTGATTCCACCCCATGCCAGAATAGTGGCACTTGCTTCAATGGTGCCGGCGTTGGAGGATATATCTGCAATTGTATTAGTGGTTTCACTGGTACTACGTGTGAGATCGCAGCAGGTAAAAAAAAAAGTAACTCTGGGTAGTATACCCATAATACAGTCACTGATCTGTAATCCTCTAGCAGTGAAATGTACTTCAGCTGTGAGCTCTGGGCTTTACGTAGCCTTGATCAAGGCACATCGGAATGCTTTGGTCTCATAATTATGCCCAGCGTACCTATCCAAACTCCAGTGCACATGACACAGTGTAGGATCCATATGCATACTGTATACATGTTGATTCAGTTCGAACGTACGAGGTCGCAATTGCACAACCGTATCCACGACTCAATTATTGATCTTGCTGTACAGCGTACGGTGTACGTGTGCGGGGCCGGGGACGGCGCACCGGCCGTGTTTGCTGAATTTCTTGGGCCAGAAATCAGTACGGGGTGGGAGTACCATGGTAAGTGGTACTACAACAACAGCCTTGGTCAAAGCTAGGATTTATGCAGTGCCATTTACAGCCTCTTTACTGTACAAACATCTCACAACAGTACGATCACGGCAGCGTCACTCGAATGATTAAATAAAGTAAACAGGAAAAATCTCATTGCTGGATTCCACCCTCATACCCACTTTCTTCCAAATACCATACTTTCTAGCTTTTGTTAAAAGTCGTGATATGAAGTAAAATAAAATAAAATATTAACATGCACAATTTTTAATCCTTGATAACCCAATAGTTGGTTGCACTATTTATTAAAAAATAGTATATTTAAAGGGGCGGTATCGTCACGATCAGAACAGACTTTCAACAGGGCATGGAATCGATGTCCTAGTTCAGAATGGACATAGTGACTGGAAATTACTGGCTCATTTATGCAGCAGCAACAGTAATATGACCTTATCATGTTGGTGTTTTTTTTTCAGTCTCTGAATTAATCTAAAACAAGGACTTAGTTGGATTGCATGTCTTGTTGATCGTGACGATCATGATACTGCCTCGTTAAATGTATCCAAATGTACTTGATTTTATTTTAATTTGTTGATAATTAAAGAAATGCTTAAATTTTTTATTTTTTTTTATTGATAGTCTGTGAATGGCAATAGGCAAATGATTGGTGGACTGAAAAAACAACATTTTTGCCAGTGGTGGTCGTGGGATCATGAGTGCTGGTCAGGGTTTCCGGCACCGACCACCGTGGGTAGAACCCTGGCATTTACACTAGGAGCATCTGCGTTCAAACTTTCAGTTGTGTGTAGAGAAAACCTGCTTGAACATTTCAAAAGCTAACACTTATTTGTTTTTTCCAATTACAGACCCATGTTTTTCAAATCCGTGTGTGAATAGCGGAACCTGTACTGCTAATCTGAACGGTTACACTTGCACATGTCCAAGTGGAACCAGTGGCATCAACTGTGAAATCCAGGGTATGTCAGTCGGACTCTGTCGGGTTATCTGTTCTTTTTGTTACAAATCTCCAATTGCCTAAACAAATTTCTTGCCCGCTTATTGTGATCGTCTGTACGCATGGCTGAACAGCGGAGTTGTGCACATGCCCACGGCTGGGTTTGACCCGGTGTTTCCCGGCCTCACAGATGTTGGCTGCAACCACCTTCACTCGGTAAAAATAATACCGTACCCATCAAGGGGTTAAGTTTTATATTGATGGCTATACTCTGTGTGTTAAATTGTAACTTTGATCATCAGTGTTGTTTATAAATCTCAGCAGGTGCATAGCACAAAGGTAGTGGCCTTATTTTTACCTTCTCTTAAAAATAGTTATTTTTTCTTGATTTTTGTTGTTGTTTGTTCAGACCTATGCCTGAATAATCCATGCAGGAATGGCGGGACTTGCACCAGTCTCCAGCAGTCATCTTTCACATGTACGTGCCCAATGTACTACTCCGGAATCTACTGTGATTTATACATACCTCCAGGTAAGGTCTGTGTTTTTTAGATAGTAAAAGATGAGGCATAGACAATGTGCCCAATGACATCACATGTTTAAAAAAGAGCCCCCAAAGGTCAAACTGCGCTGGGCACAAAATGTACACGTGTCTATGGCAAGAAACCATCAAATCTGATATTGTGAGATGTCGGCAGATTTGATTTATTTTTAATAAGGCACTAATATCTCATCTGAAAATTAAAACAAATTGATGTAATTTGGGAGAAGTACAAAATGTACAAACTCTGCATACAAACACACACTGTTGCCCAGTGGAAAATCAACCCTGGTACTGTAAAGGTCGAGTGTAAACAAGTCACATGGTCTACTGGATTGGTAGTTCAAAGGTCACCATCCACTCTGTTTATTTCTCCGATTTGTTTTCTCAAAATGGAAGAGTCATGCCCACACTCTGCCTTATTGTCTCACTTCTATAGGGCCAAACAAAATAAATGTTGTGTTTGCGGCAACATGTCTACAAAAATGATGGGTATGTAGTTAGGGAATTTTATTTATTTTTTTATAAATATTTTTTTGTATGGATTTGATGTACATATTCATATGCAATACATACATGTGCATATGTGCAATGTTTAAATATACATTTAAACTAATTTGATCATAAAATCAATTGTTTTGTTTTCTTAATTCTTTTGTATTATATTTTTTTTAAATTAATTATAATTCCCCACCTTCCAACAACAAAAAAATTCCATGATGTGAGGCACTGCAGTACAGAAGTCGAGCAATGGTACACTATAGACCTGTAACAATGTTCTAATAAAGATTTTGGTTTTTTTCTTCCCCCACAGTCACGTCCTGTGACCCCAATCCGTGTTTCTCCCAGGGGACCTGTGTGCCGCTTGGCACAACGTTTCAATGCAATTGCCCACCCAACTATTCAGGAAATCTCTGTGAAGTATACACGCGTAAGTACAGTTCTAAATGTGTATGGTGGAGACGCGTTAGAGTGGACGAGGTCATATTTAACCGGTCGAACCTTCGCCGTGTGTATTAAGAACAGTTACTCGCATCCTATAGCATTGGATTTTTCGGTACCACAGGGTAGTATCAATGGACCCATATATTTTTCTTGTTATGCCAGTACGATAGAAACAGCTATTGATGACAACCTTCAACTGATAGGATATGCTGATGATCACTGTGTTTATGGGCCATATAATCCCGGTGACAATCATTCCGAGCATAGTATGACATCATCATTGTCATCTACAATGTATGATATTAAACAATGGATGTGTCAAAATCGGCTTAAAATGAACGATTCTAAGTCCGAACTCATAGTATTCGGAAGCAAAGCATTGTTACCAAAATGTCATCTTGATGAAATCATCATTGATGAATGCTCAGTACGCCGATCAGATACTATTAAACTACTCGGAGTTCAACTAGACCAACACCTCACTCTAAAAAAACATATATCTTCTAAAGCTCGTGTTGCTGCATATGGAATGCACAACCTCAAAAAATTACGCAAATATCTGGACATAACCTCATCTCTCAAAATAGCTAATAGCCTTATATTTTCTCACATGGATTATGCTAATTCACTTTTTATTAATTTGCCTAAATCATCATTATGGCCACTACAACGCATACAGAACCAAACTGCTAAAATTATCCTTGGCAGATCGAAGTTCTCAAGTTCCACAGATGCTCTCAAGAAACTGCACATTCTTCCCATACATGTCCGCGCTGAGTACAAACTGGTCGTTCTCGTACAAGTGTCTTCACCACCTGGCACCCCATATCTTGCGAATTTAATTCGCTACGTGAAAGCCATTATTCTACGTTCTGCCAGTGACTGTGTATTACATGTTCCGTTCACGAGAAATGCCACATTCCGTGACAGATCTTTCAGTGTCGCTGGGCCCAAATTTTGGAACGATCTGCCGAACAATGTGAAGAACTGCGATACGCTTGAATGCTTCAAATCAAAACTAAAAACCTTCCTGTTTGCACGAGCATTTTCTTGAGTATTATGTTTCATATGCTTGTGTGTATTTGTATATTTGTATAATTTGTATTTCTATTCTTTTTTGTAAAGCGCCAGTGAATGCTTTCAACTGCAGTATTGAGCGCTATACTAAATTGTATAAACATAAACATAAACATAAATCAATTTTCATGAGCGACATATAGCAAGCCTCTTCACTCCATTGGAGACTGCACTTTTTTCATAAATGTACCAGCAAGATATATATCTTGACTTTTGCAATAAACATATAGATCTTCTTACAAGATTCTTAAAAATTCCTTACTCATTTTCATGTTGCTTCTCAGATTCTTATAAGATACTGATGAGATTCTTATCAGATTCTTATCAGATTCTTATCAGATTCTTATCAGATTCTTATCAGATACTTATCAGATACTTATCAGATACTTATCAGATACTTATCAGATACTTATCAGATACTTATCAGATTTTTATGAGATTCTTATTCTTATGAGATACTTATAAGATACTTTTCAGTTTATAAGTCATTATATTTAGCATGAGAAGTTCATGTTTTTGTCTACATTTGTTTTGTTGCAGCTCCTAATCCATGTAGCTCCAATCCTTGCGGATCAAATGGCAACTGCATAAATGCTTTTCCAAGCTTCACATGTCGATGTGTGAATGGTTATACAGGCTTATTCTGCAATACACGTAAGTTTAACGTAACGTCAGTGGGCACGGTTAGAAGCAGATGTCATAGACACATATCACTATGAATAACTTTACCCTGAAAATGCCCTGAAAATACATTTTACCGTGAAATAAATAGTTCACGGCAATTTAACGACGACACAACACCATGAAAACGCCATGAAATACTCTTGGGATTCCTTCGCCATGAAAACACTGTGAAAATGCCATGAACTTCTCGTGGCAGTTTTGGGGCAGCTCATTAATTCTCGAGAGTACCGTGAATTTGCCGTGAAATCACCGTGAACATTATTGTCAATATCTGAGAGGAAGAGACACTGTGAAATTGCAGTGAAATCAGTCAGCTGTTATTTCAAGGCAAAACTGATTTTCAGGGTGAAGTTGTTCATAGTGTATGTGACCAATGACATCACATGTTTACAAAAGAGTAATCATAAAATCTGATGTTTTGATATATCAGCAGAATTTTTTTTAATTTGATTTACACTAACATTACATCTCTTACTTATCTGAAAATAGAAAAAAAAATCTTGATGTTATGTACAAAATCAACAAACTCGATCTATTTGTATGATGTGGAACGTAAACTTTCAACCTAGTCCACCCTTTTCCTCTTTTAATCCCTGCCTTTCCTCTCTTTATTATTGTCATCATTGTTGACTTCTTTATTTGGGAAATGATCTTTGTCAGATTCCCTGTATACCCGATGACAGTGATAATGATAAATCTCATTATAAAAAAAAGGACCAGACTATTTTCCCTTCCAGCCTCGGTTTGGTTACATTGATTTGAATGAAGATTTGAATGAAACAAGATGTCTGCACCGTGATAATGGTCTGTAGGATGGCTCTGCTGAGTCCCTGGTTCCCTGTTCCACCTTACCACTCCTATTACCACTCATATTTTCATGGGTGTCTTGCAATAATTTATAATGAATGTAAAGATTTGATTTTTCTACTTAGTTTTTTGTTACGAATGTTTGTATTGTTGTTGTACATGTACTTTGCCAGTGGGAAAGGTGATAACAAAAATATATAAACTTAATTAAGAATCTAAATAAATAAACTTTATTTGTTTATCTCATGTTATCCTCTGCTTACAGCTCCCGATCCATGTCTGTCCAGTCCCTGTCGCAACAACGGGGTTTGCAACACCCTGGGCACTGCGTATTTCTGTGACTGTTCCAACACAGTGTACACCGGAATCAACTGTGAAATTGGTAAGCCTGCTCTTGAATTTCAACTTCTTTGGATGCTTTATAAACCATTGGTAGATCTGAGGGCGGGGGGAGAGGGGGACATGTGCCCTCTCCTTTTATTAGCATTGTGCTCCCTCCCCTTTTTGCCATGTGCTCCCTCCCCTTTTTGCCATGTGCTCCTTCCCCTTTTTGCCATGTTCCCCTCCCCTTTTTGCCATTTGCCCCTCCCCTTTTTGCCATTTGCCCCTCCCCTTTTTGCCATGTTCCCCCTCCCCATTGTGCCATGTGCCCCTCCCCTTGTTGCCATGTGCCCCTCCCCTTGTTGCCATGTGCCCCTCCCCTTGTTGCCATGGGCCCCCCTCCCCTTGTTGCCATGGGCCCCCTCCCCTTTGTGCCATGGGCCCCTCCCCTTTGTGCCATGTGCCCCCTCCCCTTTGTGCCATGGCCCCCTCCCCTTTTTGCCATGTGCCCCCTTCCCTTTTTGCCATGTGCCCCCTTCCCTTTTTGCCATGTGCCCCTCCCCTTTTTGCCATGTGCCCCTCCCCTTTTTGCCATGTGCCCCCTCCCCTTTGTGCCATGTTCCCCCTCCCCTTTGTGCCATGTGCCCCCTCCCCTTTGTGCCATGCGCCCCCTCCCCTTTGTGCCATGCGCCCCCTCCCCTTTTTCAAGACCCTGGATCCGCCTCTTGCTTAAAGCCCCTATATACTCGATTATAGTATTGTCAAAAAACATAGATTGTCACAGATTTACACACAACTTGCTCTGGATGGTATCAGATATCCCTTGAAATGTTTCTGCCTCAGGTGCGATTATTTTAGTTCAATGAATCAAATTATTTCCCAGTTGTATTTCTTGACTTCCGGAGACCAAAATTCCATTTTGGAATGGATACCAGATAGATATATGAATTTCACTACTTTCTTGTTAACCAGTTCGCGTCGGAGGCCGTGTATACACGCAATTTTTTTTTGGACAGCGGATCGGAGAGCGTCTAAACACGCCACAGGATTCTCGGGAATATTTGTATAGATTCCCGGTCGACGTGGCAACGAGCCATAAGCATACGGTGGAAGACGCGGTCTCCCCGGTCACGCTCTGGTGAGCACCATTGGTCGTGTTTGTGCGGTAAAAATAAACCCGCCACGGGGTTCGGAAAAACTTTTTTATTCCCGGTGCGAACTGGTTAAAGGAAAATGGGTGAAACATTGGTAACATACATGTAGGTTCATTTCAACCCTCTACATGTAGTTTTCAAGAAAGATACCATAAAAACCGACCTGTGAAAATTTTATTACAACCAGTGTTCATGTTTTTGGGAAAACAGGAGAAAACTGTGGCATGTCTTTTATAGGCCAGACAACTTTTTGTAAATTCTTCATAACAATTCCTGTTTGTATATATTACCATTGATGAACAATCCCTTTGAAAAGTTATTTACAAACAAGGAGTGTCGTGGCCGAGCGGTCTAGCTTACCAGACTCAAGTTCTGGTGTTAGCAGCAGAATGTGGGTTCGAATCCCGGCCGTGACACTTGTGTCCTTGAGCAAGACACTTAACCATAATTGCTTCTCTCCACCCAGGGGTTAAATGGGTACCTGTGAGGGCAGAGTTGGTTGATTAGCCCTATATGCGCTGTAATGGCAGCAATTGAGCTGTATACTCCCCAGGGAGCTGAGATGGTTTCAGGAATGATTTATGAGCCTTATGAGCAGGGGTAATGATATAATGCGCCTTGAGTACCACTTAGTTGGTGGATACGTGCGCTATATAAGTCCACACATTATTATTATTATTATTAAGGACAAAAGTCAATTCAAACAGCATTAAACAAAGAAAACTTTATATAAGATTTGACGCTTTGCATGGTGGAGTATAGATATCGTTTTGGTTTCTGGTAACACCATATGTTTATCTCAACTATCGCTAAGTGTTTTGAGTGTACAGGGTTCTGCAAAGAACCTTTTTCGGACAACTCATATCTCAATTGTCGCTAAGTAAGATTATGGTTAAGGGAGAACCAATATCAGGCAACTCATTTCTCAACTATTCTGTTAGTGAGAGCGTGGTCCAGGGAGAACCATGGGGACTACTCGGGGTCTTTTTTATGTTTCGATTAGTATGTGCTGATCACCATCAAGAAATTTACTATAATAATAATAATGTAGGGCATTTTTAAAGTGCTCTTAAACAAGGTATCAAAGCGCTGTTTTTTACATTATTACCCCTGCTCATCAGGTGCATAAATCATTCCTGAAACCATCTCAGCTCCCTGGGGAGTATACACCACAATTGCTGCCATTTCGGTGCATATGGGCTAATCAAACACAACAACCAACTCACAGGTTACTCATTTACTCCTGGGTGGAGAGAAGCAATTATGATAAAGTGTCTTGCTCAAGGACACAAGTACCACAGTCGCGGTCGGGATTCGAACCCACATTCACAGAACACAAATCCGATGCACTAAACCACTCGACCGCTCGACCATGGCACTCCAGAGCGGAGTTTGAACCTGCCTGCACTCTACCAACTGTAAAGCCATCTAGCCCTGTGTTATATCATATATTCCAATAAACCACACAGGAAAACTGACATAAATACATTGTTTGGGATTAACTTGTTGAATCTTTTGTTTTTTTCTTCAGCCCCTAATCCTTGTAGCTCCAATCCGTGTCTCAACGCTGGCTTTTGTGTCAACCGCATCGTAAGCTACGAGTGCATTTGCTCAGCGAACGGCTACTCCGGCATAAACTGCGAAATCCGTAAGTCTCATTAAGGCTTGGGAGGCATGAGTAAAAATGTCTGTAATTAAACTAAAATTTAAATCTACTTGTTTCCTGAAATGTTTTGATGTAACTGAGTACTGACATAAATAATATCATAAGTCTGTTACCTACAGGAAGTGTTCAATTAAGTCATGTAGTAATGCTTGTGCTCGCATACGCGCGTGCTCGCATACGCGCGTGTGCTCGCATACGCGTGTGCTCGCATACGCGTGTGCTCGCATACGCGTGCTCGCATACGCGCAGTGCTCGCATACGCGTGCTCGCATACGCGTGCTCGCATACGCGCAGTCGCATACGCGTGTGCTCGCATACGCGCGTGTGCTCGCATACGCGCGTGTGCTCGCATACGCGCAGCTCGCATACGCGGTGCTCGCATACGCGCGTGCTCGCATACGCGCGTGTGCTCGCATACGCGTGTGCTCGCATACGCGTGCTCGCATACGCGCGTGTGCTCGTACATACGCGTGCTCATACGCGCGTGTGCTCGCATACGCGCAGTGCTCGCATACGCGTGCTCGTACATGCTGGTGCTCGCATACGCTGGTGCTCGCATACGCGCGGTGCTCGCATACGCTGGTGCTCGCGATGCGTGCTCGCATACGCGGTGCTCGCATACGCGCGTGTGCTCGTACATGCGTGTGCTCGTACATGCGTGTGCTCGTACATGCTGGTGCTCGTACATGCGTGTGTTCGTACATGCTGGTGCTCGTACATGCGTGTGCTCGTACATGCGTGTGCTCGCATACGCGTGCTCGCATACGCGTGTGCTCGCATACGCGCGTGTGCTCGCATACGCGTGTGCTCGCATACGCGCGGTGCTCGCATACGCGGTGCTCGCATACGCGTGTGCTCGTACATGCTGGTGCTCGCATACGCGTGTTCGCATGCTGGTGCTCGCATACGCGCGTGTGCTCGCATACGCGCAGTGCTCGCATACGCGTGCTCGCATACGCGTGTGCTCGCACACGCGCGTGCTCGGACAAGCGCGTGCTCGCACATGCGTGTGCTCGTACATGCGTGTGCTCGTACATGCGTGTGCTCGTACATGCGTGTGCTCGTACATGCGTGTGCTCGTACATGCGTGTGCTCATACATGCGTGTGCAACAAACAGCTCAGGAGTTAAATGTTGATTTTGACAGAATAAATCCAATTCAATCAAATCAAATTTGTTATTTGTACATTTGTTGTAACTGTTGTTTTAACACAGCACCCAATCCCTGCGCCGGAGTGTTCTGTCTAAACGGTGGCATCTGTGTTACCGGACAGTGTGACTGCTCCAACACTGGTTATACTGGATCAAGCTGCAGTATGTGTAAGTTCTCTCTTCCTATTTATTCTGAGGAGAAAAAAAAGAAATGAATACTTAAAATGACATGAAAAGCATGTTTTTTTATTTCAGTAATTAAGTTCATAAATAAATGTGTGCGACGTCCCATCCAAAATTTAATTGGTTATTTCATGAGGTAAAACTTTTAGCATTGCATGGTGAAGAGGATAAGTAAGACTAATTGGACACCGGTTTCCACATCAGCGATATTTGACGACCACTACTACGGACCGAAGGATCTTCTATATCCAAAGTCCACAACCCACCCCAGACTGAGGGATCTCCTATACCCTAAGTCTACCACTCTCCTTCCCCCTGTGCTTGTCAACAACTGATTCAGTTCAGTGAGCACACACTCCTCTCCCCCAACCCCTAGGATCCCAGTCTCAACAGTTCCCGCCTGCATGCCTTAACGCACTAATCCTCCAGCGTCCAGTCATCGCGTGATCCTCCAGCAGCCTATTTAAGCAGCAGCATTTCCCAGAGTCCGGCATTCTCCTGAAGACGATCAGAGCATACTGATCAAATGTCAAGTTGTAACCTCCAGCTCTTTAGTTCAGAACTACATAATGTAATTACTACTCAATAAAGAATTTCACAGGGTATTTCATTACTTAACCAGTCTGGCTGGTTGTAGCGCTTTAATTACCTTCGGATGGGACTTAAAGCTGTAGGTCCTGTGTGTTGTGTAATGCACATAAAAGAACCCAGGACACTTAACATGAAAGAGAAGGGGGCTAATTGCCCCGGTGTTTCTGGAGCATTGGCAGCAAAATGCGCAGAAAGCACTTTGTAACCTTTGGGAAAAAGGTGCTGTATAAATGACAGCATCTATTTAACTATCTATCTGTCTAACTATCTATCTGTCTAACTATCTATCTGTCTAACTATCTATCTGTCTAACTATCTATCTGTCTAACTATCTATCTGTCTAACTATCTATCTGTCTAACTATCTATCTGTCTAACTATCTATCTGTCTAACTATCTATCTGTCTAACTATCTATCTGTCTAACTATCTATCTGTCTAACTATCTATCTGTCTAACTATCTATCTGTCTAACTATCTATCTATCTGTCAATCTATCAATCTATCTAACCAGGTGTCTGACAATAAATTGTGATAAGTAAGACTAATTGTGGTGACACCATGTGAAATTCTCTATTGAGTAGTAATTAGGGAGTGTCTCAAAAGTCGGGCACGTTCTAGGCGCAAAAGAACGTTCCCGTGGGCACACGCCCGCAATCCATTGGAACGCCTGAACGTTCTGCTGGACCGCGACAGTGTGCCGAACTACGGGAACATTCCTACATGAATGAATACGCGCGTTAATATTTTGAATGTTCCAATGGAACGTTCCGGCGGTCCAACGGACCGTTACATGTACGCGCGCTGGAACACTCAACCGATCCAATTAGAACGTTCCTACCGTTAGGACTTTTGAGACGCTCCCTTATTTCTGAAAAGAAATGGAGGTTACAACTCGACGTTTCGATCAGTACGCTCTGATCATCCTCAGGAGAATGCCGGACGCTGGGAAATGCTGCTGCTTAAGTGGGCTGCTGGAGGATCACGCGATGACTGGATGCTGGAGAATTAGTGCGTTGAGGCGTGCAGGCGGGAACTGTTGGGACTGGTATCCTAGGGGGTGGGGAGAGGAGTGTGTGCTCACTGAACTGAATCAGTTGTTAACAAGCACAGCGGGATGGAGTGTGGTTGACTTAGAATATAGGAGATCCCTCAGTCTGGGGTGGGTTGTGGACTTAGAAGATATAGACTTAGTGGATATACAATGTAGAAGATACTAGTCCGTAGTAGTGGTCGCCAAATATCGCTGATGTAGAAACTGATGTCCTGTGGAACAGTGTCTTGTTTAACAATCTCTAATAAATTGTGATATATCTCATTTAAATAGAAGGTACACCAGTGGTTATTTCCTGATTAACAAATTTGTATATCTAAAAACTGACTTGGTGTAAGGGACAAGGGCCAAAGTCATGGTACAGCCAAGCCTTTGAGAAGCCCGGCCAGGCCCAGGCTTTTCCCCTGCCTACTGGCCTATATAATGAGCTCTGCTTGCCTGGGCTAGGCCCTCCAGAAGCCCAGGTTATGTTGATTGGCAGGTACTGTATTGTTACAGGATTAGGACTCACAAAGGACAATTAGGAGGCCAGGTAGCCCAGGCCTGGCCAGGCTTCTCAAAGGCTTGGCTGTACCATGACTTTGGCCCTCCTCCCTAAGGTATATATCAATCATCTTGAGAAATGTTTTGTCTGAAGTGCTTTCAACTTGACGAAAAAAAGCACTTTGCAACTTTTTATAAAACTTTGCAACGTTTTCCGTTGTTTTCTCCAAAACGTGAATACATATTCGATGAAATTTTCATGTCCATGTACATGTTCAAATACCAGTCTTGTTCTTTCCCTTAAAAACTCCTAACCCCCTAGGCATTTTGGCTAGAAACCATCTCAAATCTGCCAAAATCCATCAACATGCAGTAAACTTAAGGTACCCTAATTGTTGGACTTTGATGGAATTGGTACAGTAGCAAATATGGCTTGGCCATACATATGTGTGTATATATAAAAAAATATATACATATATTATCATGTGTATAGCCAAGCCATGGGTGCTTTGCATTTGCTGTTGTACCTGAATCCAACAAAAGCAGCCGGTGGAGTTTGATGGATTTGGTACACATGGCTACATGCTCTATTTACTGGGCTATACTGTGGAGTACTGAATCCAACAAAAGCAGCCGGTGGAGTTTGACGGATTTGGTACACATGGCTACATGCTCTATTCACTGGCCTATTCTGTGGAGTACTGAATCCAACAAAAGCAGCCGGTGGAGTTTGATGGATTTGGTACACATGGCTACATGCTCTATTCACTGGGCTATACTGTGGAGTACTGAATCCAACAAAAGCAGCCGGTGGAGTTTGATGGATTTGGTACACATGGTTACGTGCTCTATTCACTGGCCTATACTGTGGAGTACTGAATCCATCAAAAGCAGCCGGTGGAGTTTGATGGATTTGGTACACATGGCTACATGCTCTATTCGCTGGCCTATACTGTGGAGTACTGAATCCAACAAAAGCAGCCGGTGGAGTTTGATGGATTTGGTACACATGGTTACGTGCTCTATTCACTGGCCTATACTGTGGAGTACTGAATCCATCAAAAGCAGCCGGTGGAGTTTGATGGATTTGGTACACATGGCTACATGCTCTATTCGCTGGCCTATACTGTGGAGTACTGAATCCAACAAAAGCAGCCGGTGGAGTTTGATGGATTTGGTACACATGGCTACATGCTCTATTCGCTGGCCTATACTGTGGAGTACTGAATCTATCAAAATCGGGCAAAACCAGGAGAAGGATTTTGGAGGATTTGGGGGTACATGTAGTTGGGGCTAGCTAATCGAGATATTTTAAAGATTGTTGTTTACATGTATATTGCTGTGTTTGTTCTAAAACCTCCTTCATTTCGTCTTGGTAACTGTAGTGTCGGATGCCTGCTTCTCCAATCCCTGCACCAACAATGGTACATGTGAGAATAGAATTAGTTACTTCGTCTGTAACTGTAAACCTGAAAACGACGGGACCTTCTGTGAATTGTGTAAGTACTACTCCATGAATTTGATCACAATAGTAACCTGAGGCCACTAATAACTACAATTTTTGCCAGGGGGGTGCTATAACTGAGTGGTTTAGTGGATCGGACCATGGAGTGCCATGGCTGAGTGGTTTAACCAGTTCGCGTTGGAGGCAATTTTTTTTGCACCACGGATCGGAGAGCGTCTAAACACGCCATAGAAAACTCCGATATATTTGTATGCATGCTCGGTTGAGCCACGCGTGTACGGTGACACGCTCGGAAGACGTGGCCACGAGCTGTGGAAGCTTCCAAAAAAGAAACCCGCACAGGGGCCTAGAAAAACTTTTATTCCCGACGCAAATTTTTGCCAGGGGGGTGCTATAACTGAGTGGTTTAGTGGATCGGACCATGGAGTGCCATGGCTGAGTGGTTTAACCAGTTCGCGTCGATGGCCGTGTACACGCGCAATTTATTTTGCACCACGGATCGGAGAGCGTCTAAACACGCCATAGGAAACTCCGATGCTCGGTTGAGCCACGTGTGTACGGTGACATGCTCGGAAGACGTGGCCACGAGCTGTGGAAGCTTCCATTAACGTGTGTGTGGGAAAAAGAAACCCGCACAGGGGCCTAGAAAAACTTTTTTATTCCCGACGCGAACTGGTTATGCATTGGATTTGTGTTCTGATGGCTCAGTCATCAGAATGTGGGTTCGTATCCCGGCCGCGACTGTGGTACTTATGTCCTTGACCACAGTTGCTTCTCTCCACTCAGGAGTATCAATGAAGAGTAGAGATGGTTGGTGTATTTTGAGTAGCCCTATATCGCCAAAAGAGGTCTTGGATAATGGGCTGTATATTCCCCAGGGAGATGAGAAAGATTACAGGAACGATATAATTAGCCCAGTGACCAAGGGGAAATAATGCAAAGCGCAATTGTGGCAAGTCTGTATGGAATGCACTTGATAAAAACCCATTGACATTATTTGACTTGTCACGCTTGTGTTCTGATAGCCGAGTCATCAGAATGTGGTCTCTTTACTTTAATATTTTGGGGTTATATGGGCACAAGAAATCTTTTAGAGAAAATTAGGATAATTAGGCTAATGGGGGTTGTCGGTAATAGAAAATACAATGGGCAACTGTATTAAAATGTGTGCTCTGAGTAGTGTTATTTTTTGGGGGACATCGCCATTATCCCCCACCCTCTTCTGCCCCGGGATCACCAACCGTGCTCATCCCTGTAGAAGATTACAAATACAATGTGTCGTGGATGGGAAGGATCGATGTCGCCCAGGTCTACTTCGATTATTATTATTTTTTTTTGCATATGTGCAATTTTAGTGGGTGTTTTTCTCGTACTTCTGTGTATGTGCCTTGTCTAAATATTTGGTACTTTCTTTTATTGCTTTCTGTATAGTAATTTTCAGTGTTTTTGTCAATTTTTCCTCCCTGATTTAAATTCTACAAATGTTTTTGTAAATGTGCAATTTTATTGTTTTTAAATAATATATGTAGGTTTTAATGATAATGATAATTATTGTAACATTCTTGCAATTTGGCTTTTTGGCCACAAGGTGAATGAAATAAATTCAATCAATCAACAACAACAAAAGTTCTGGTTCAGATCTAAAAAATGCTGAAAAATGTGCTTTATCTCCACAGACAAAAACCCATGCCAGACCCCTGTTGTTTTTAAATAATATATGTAGGTTTTAATGATAATGATAATTATTGTAACATTCTTGCAATTTGTCTTTTTGGCCACAAGGTGAATGAAATAAATTCAATCAATCAACAACAAAAATAGTTCTGGTTCAGATCTAAAAAATGCTGAAAAATGTGCTTTATCTCCACAGACAAAAACCCATGCAATACCCCTCCTTTCCCCTGCATGAATGGTGGAGAGTGCGTAGACCTCGGTGGATTCACATCAGTATGTAACTGTCCCGTTGGCTTCATTGGTGAACGTTGTGAAACAAGTAAGAACAGTTGTCCTTTTCTTACCAGAGATGTTAAAGTTTTCCAGATTTTCCCTGTATTCCAGAATTAATTTTGGATGAAATTTCTTAAAAATTTTATTTTCATATTTTTATTTTTTTATTTAAAAATTGTGTTAACATTTCATTACTTGCAATGCCATAAACAACCAGTCCTTATCCCCCACGGTTTACTCTGCCTTCAATGTTGCAAGTTTACGGTTAATTTTGTAATCAAGTAATCGAACATAAAATATACGGTTAATCGGTTTACCCTAACCACCCCATATCCTGCAAAATCCTCCAAGGGGAACTTTTGGGGAAAAATTCAGCACTGTTGGAAACTGGTACTTTCACCTCGTCAAATGGGGCAAAATTACTACCTGACAAGAAGTACAGGCTATAAGTGCTGAATATGAAAGATCAACGAAAATGCATGGTGCATTTTGAAGATAAGGGCATGTTTCTAAAAGTGCACTGATGGATTTTGGAGGGTTCAGGAAGGTTCCTAGCCAGAATACCTAGGGGTTTAGGGTTCAGGAGGGTTCCTAGCCAGAATACCTATGGGGGTTTAGGGTTCAGGAAGGTTCCTAGCCAGGGTTAGGGTTAATGGAACCAAATTCAGGGGTGTGATTTGTCCAGATTTTTCCTGATTTTTGGATTTTTACAAATCGCAATGTTGTGATCCTCAAGATTTTAAAGATTTAAGCAATAAAGGAAAGCAAAGCAAACGCTCAGAACTATAGATTTCACCCCAGCGTTGTTCACAACAGCGGCCCCAATACCCCTAGCAAAATTTATGTGGATTTTTCAAAACTGCCCAATCACGGTGACCACGAACCAAATTTTAAAAACACAATTCGAAGATGATAGGAAAATAAATGCAGGAAAAAAAGGATTGAGATGTGAAATTTATGTTCTTCATTATATCTGGCAAATTTTGTGGATTGATTGGTTGACGGGTTATTACACCAAAAAGGTAACATCAGTTTTCTAAATGTAGTTTTCGGACAACCTAACCGTAAAAATTAACTGAGTAACCGTAGAAACATTCAGTTAACCAAGTAACCAAGTAATCGTTACAGCACTAGTCGGGGTTAAGTTAGTTGATGCTAAATGTTTTTGATGAATCATTAATTTCATTGGCATATGTCAGTGCTAGATTTGATGTAGGCCTACTTGTATTGTCTTTGTTTTATTTTGTCAGGAGTTAACCACTGTGACAGTAATCCTTGTCAGAATGGCTCGACGTGCCACGTCCAGATTGATGGCTACACGTGCCAGTGTAGGATGGGCTATGGAGGGATTACCTGCAATGAGGGTGAGCTACTATGTTTCTGTATGGATGGCTGGATGGCTGGCCTGCTGGCTGGCTGGCTGGTTTGCTGGCTGGCTGGCTGGCTGGTTTGCTGGCTGGCTGGTTTGCTGGCTGAGTGGTGCATGCCTTGCTGGCTGACTACATGGGTAGCTGGCTGGCTGACTGGCTGGCTAAAGGCTGGCTAGCTGGCATGCTTCTTGGTTGACTGACTGACTGACTGACTGACTGACTGACTGACTGACTGGCCAGTTTGCTGGCTGGCTGGCTGGCTGGCTGGCTGGCTGGCTGGCTGGCTGGCTGGCTGCCTTCTTGGCTGACTGACTAACTATCTTTCCTTTTATATTTGTATCCACAGTCATCCTGTCTTGCATTTTAAATCCTTGCCTAAACTTTGGAACGTGTGTTGACGGACCGGATGCAACCTATACGTGTAATTGTCGATCCATGTACGAGGGGGACCACTGTGAAACTTGTGAGTATAGATGTTTGATTAGGGTGCCATGTTTGAGCAATCTAGTGCATCGGACTAGTATTCTGATGGCTGAGTCATCAGAATGTGGGTTTGAATCCTGGCCGTGACAGTGGCACTTTAGACCTTGAGTGAGACACTTCACCATAAATGGGTACCTGTGAGGGTATAGACAGGGTTGCTGTGTTTGATTATAGCCACTGTTAGCGCTGAGTACAGAGCTGTAGTCCCCATAGGGAGCTGAGAAAGTTTAAGGACTGATATTGGCTAACAGACAATAGGTGATAAAGTAAAGTACTTTCATTGAGTATCACATTTTGTGCTATATATAAGACGCCAATGTTATTATTATTATCAGAAGTCTATTACCTACATGAAGTGTGTCAGCCTGCTGTAATCCATACCACGGCATTGTACTCCAAATGCGCGCATACACAACGAGCTTGGTTACGGGTTTTGCTTTCCTACCCAGCCTGCCATAAGGCGTCATGGGATTAGGTGCTTGACATGCAAAGCTATCTAGTTCCTGGAACTAGATGCAATCGTAAAGGAGACGCAACCGTAAACGAGACGTGGTCAAACCATCAGCTGTGGGGAGATCATGATAAACACTAAATAAGGTGCCCCGCGTGCCATAGTTCACTCATATCACTATGAATAACTTTACCCTGAAAATGCCCTGAAAATCTGTTTTACCGTGAAATAAATAGTTCACAGCAATTTCACGACAACACAACGGCGTGAAAATGCACTGCTTCTTTTTGTGCATCAGTCTGTGGAACACATATGACATAAAACACAATAAAGGGGGCCACTTTCCTACTGTCACGTTAGCAGTTTTTCTAATGGTTGTAATTTTTTTTTAAATATCTGAAACCACCCAAAAAGAATTTCAACATTTGAATAGACATGCATGCTTATCCTAAAGATAATTTCAGTTGATTATTACTATTTTTTTTTAATTACCCTAAAATTTCCATCAACAAATGGACGGAAAAGTGAGGTAACTTTTTCCGTCCAATTTTTATGGAAATTTGAGGGTAAAAAAATAAAAAAATAAATAAATAAATAAAACAACTCAAATTAGTTCTAGTATAAGCCTGCATGTCCATTCACATGTTGAAACACTTTTTGGTCGGTTTCAGGTAGGCCTACTTAAAAATAAATAACAACCATTGGAAAAATTGCTAACGTGACGGATGCAAAGTGGCCCCCTTTATTGTGTTTTATGTCATATAGCCCAAATATATTGTTCTTGGGCGACTATATAGTGGAGTCAGATAGTACACAAATCGGCACACAATAATCGATATCATGGTATTATTTGCATAGAGAGCTGTATTAAGCCTGGGTCAAGACGTACGTCTGTTTGTGTATTTTATGTTTTTGATAACTTATTCTGACAAGCCTAACCACATTAGTTTCTATTTCAGCAAAAAACGTCACACTGATCAGCCAATCTTAACTTAACATGTTGGGAATTTCTGTTTCAACAAATCTTGAAATCAGTTTGAATTGAAATTGAAGATTTTCTGATTCAGTTTTTTTAATTGTTTTTATTTTGCAGTGAAGGATTTCTGCCTGAATAATAAACCTTGTAGAAATAATGCTACGTGCCAAAACCTGTTCACTGGCACGAACTACCAGTGCCTGTGCCCTAATGGTTACTATGGACTGGACTGCGAATTCGGTGAGTTTGAAAACAATTTACTAGGAAGTAAAATTTGAAGAAATTGGTCATTCAAAATAAGGCCAAAATGAAAAAGTCTCCAGTTTCTGGTCATCGGTCGGCTTCAAAATCTGTGCGGTGACGCACTGGTTTTTTTTTTTTGGGGGGTAATCTTTTTTTTTCCCCAACAGGGAAATACGTTGTACATGTGTACATAGCAACCAAATTTCTCATATACAAAGTATGGTGGATAAGAGAGGCCTCACAAACCAGGCAAACATTCATACCCCTATGTGAAAGTCATATAAAACACAGCACGGCAGAATTCCAATCGATCCACCAATTTTGGATGCAATTGGATATCGTTTTATAGCCACAAAAAAAAAAATTTTTTTTAAATGCCAATGCGTGGGTCTGATGAGACGACGTGTGCGGAGACCAGAAACCAGAGCGTTTTTTTCTTTGGCCTAACGAGATGGTTTAATTTTAATTTAAAACTTACTTGGTGTAATGCTGATGATGGTGTCAATCTTCTCTTAACCCTAACCCCTACAGGCATTTCACAGGCTCCCTGTTGAATGCAAACACAATGCAACAAGTTCCACCAGTTAGAACAATGGTTCATTGCTGTGGGCAACAACGTTTTTACTTTCGTTACATCTTGTTGCATTGAGCATGGTTAGGGTTAAAAAATATTTGTTTCGGGTGCTGTTTTTGCCTTGGGTGCAGTTTTGCCAACATTACCAATGTTGTACCTTCCCTTCAATGTATATCTTGATTCAAAGAGAGTAAGCATACTCATAGAAGCAGTTTTGCCAACATTACCAATGTTGTACCTTCCCTTCAATGTATATCTTGATTCAAAGAGAGTTTAGCATTCTCATAGAAGCAGTTTAGCCAACATTACCAATGTTGTACCTTCCCTTCAATGTATATCTTGGTTCAAAGAGAGTAAGCATACCGGTACTCATAGAAGCAGTTTTGCCAACATTACCAATGTTGTACCTTCCCTTCAATGTATATCTTGATTCAAAGAGAGTAAGCATACTCATAGAAGCAGTTTAGCCAACATTACCAATGTGGTACCTTCCCTTCAATGTATATCTTGATTCAAAGAGAGTAAGCATACTCATAGAAGCAGTTTTGCAAACATTACCAATGTTGTACCTTCCCTTCAGTGTATATCTTGATTCAAAGAGAGTTTAGCATTCTCATAGAAGCAGTTTTGCCAACATTACCAATGTTGTACCTTCCCTTCAATGTATATCTTGATTCAAAGAGAGTTTAGCATTCTCATAGAAGCAGTTTAGCTAACATTACCAATGTTGTACCTTCCCTTCAATGTATATCTTGATTCAAAGAGAGTTTAGCATTCTCATAGAAGCAGTTTTGCCAACATTACCAATGTTGTACCTTCCCTTCAATGTATATCTTGATTCAAAGAGAGTAAGCATACTCATAGAAGCAGTTTTGCCAACATTACCAATGTTGTACCTTCCCTTCAATGTATATCTTGATTCAAAGAGAGTTTAGCATTCTCATAGAAGCAGTTTAGCCAACATTACCAATGTTGTACCTTCCCTTCAATGTATATCTTGATTCAAAGAGAGTTTAGCATTCTCATAGAAGCAGTTTTGCCAACATTACCAATGTTGTACCTTCCCTTCAATGTATATCTTGATTCAAAGAGAGTTTAGCATTCTCATAGAAGCAGTTTAGCCAACATTACCAATGTTGTACCTTCCCTTCAATGTATATCTTGATTCAAAGAGAGTTTAGCATTCTCATAGAAGCAGTTTAGCCAACATTACCAATGTTGTACCTTGGCCTTCAATGTATATCTTGGTTCAAAGAGAGTAAGCATACCGGTACTCATAGAAGCAGTTTTGCCAACATTACCAATGTTGTACCTTCCCTTCAATGTATATCTTGGTTCAAAGAGAGTAAGCATACTCATAGAAGCAGTTTTGCAAACATTACCAATGTTGTACCTTCCCTTCAGTGTATATCTTGATTCAAAGAGAGTTTAGCATTCTCATAGAAGCAGTTTTGCCAACATTACCAATGTTGTACCTTCCCTTCAATGTATATCTTGATTCAAAGAGAGTTTAGCATTTTCATAGAAGCAGTTTAGCCAACATTACCAATGTTGTACCTTCCCTTCAATGTATATCTTGATTCAAAGAGAGTAAGCATACTCATAGAAGCAGTTTTGCAAACATTACCAATGTTGTACCTTCCCTTCAATGTATATCTTGATTCAAAGAGAGTTTAGCATTCTCATAGAAGCAGTTTTGCCAACATTACCAATGTTGTACCTTCCCTTCAATGTATATCTTGATTCAAAGAGAGTAAGCATACTCATAGAAGCAGTTTTGCCAACATTACCAATGTTGTACCTTCCCTTCAATGTATATCTTGATTCAAAGAGAGATTAGCATTCTCATAGAAGCAGTTTAGCCAACATTACCAATGTTGTACCTTCCCTTTATTGTATATCTTGATTCAAAGAGAGTTTAGCATTCTCATAGAAGCAGTTTTGCCAACATTACCAATGTTGTACCTTCCCTTCAATGTATATCTTGATTCAAAGAGAGTTTAGCATACCGGTACTCATAGAAGCAGTTTGCCAACAGTACCAATGTTGTACCTTCCCTTCACTGTATATCTTGGTTCAAAGAGATTTAGAATAAGGTTACTCATAGAAGCAGTTTTGCCAACATTACCAATGTTGTACCTTCCCTTCAATGTATATCTTGGTTCAAAGAGAGTAAGCATACTCATAGAAGCAGTTTTGCCAACATTACCAATGTTGTACCTTCCCTTTTACATTAAACAAGAAACTAAAATACAGTACTTGTATTGTTTTGAATTTGTGATTGATTCTGGAATCTCTTTCTAATACACAGATATCAATGAGTGTTTGAGCACCCCGTGTCAAAATAGTGGCACATGTCGCAACCTCGTTGATGCATTTGAATGTGATTGTGAGCCAGGGTTTGACGGTATATTTTGCAACATAAGTAAGTTTTTTTTATTCCTGTTAATTTCAAAATACATGTAGTGTTTGATAATGTTTGAAATTGCACTTAAAGATCAATATTATTATAATTATAAAGAACGTTAGGGTTAGTCACCTACTGCTTTGAATGAAGCCAGGGTACTGGCTTTTAATTCAGAAATACAAATGTCTTACTTTTGAAAAATGCTGACTTTACTCTTATTATGTTGGAGCAGGTAACATTTTAGAATAATCATTCTCCTGACGACGGCCAGAGCATACTTGACGAAATGTTGAGAACAAAAACCGGCTCTTCTCAGAGCCAACACCTCTACTTTAGAGATTTGTTACATGGTGCTTCCGAAAACTTTCCTAATTATCATTTCCCACCATGCAAAGCCTTAAATCCTGTATCAATAATCATGTTGTGATATATTTTCTTTGGCCCACTTGCTTGACTTAGACACAGCTCATGAATATTTATGATTGTATAATTTGCATACAGCTTATTGTCAAAGGTCAAATCATGACCCCTGGATTGCAAGGGCACAGAATAAACGTTTTTCAGTAATGGCAGCTCCAAAGTATAAAGTGTGTGTGTTAATCTTGTATTCTACCCACGCTATATATACCACACATGTACATGATTATTTTTGTTTCATCTATCTACAGACATCAATGAATGCTTATCGATTCCATGCCAGAATTCAGGCACCTGTATCGACGGCAACAACAAGTACGAGTGCCAATGCAGTCCTGGATTTGAAGGAAACTCCTGTGAAATGGGTAACTCAGTCATAACATTTTCGCTATCATGGTTTAAAGTAGGCCTGTGATCTGGGTACCCAGGTTCGTGGATACCCGAGCGTCGAGTTCCTTTTTACCAGTTCGGGTACCCGAAACCCACTTTCAAAAACCTGATGTAACATTTCAGAAACCGAATGCCAGTCTTTGATGAACACTTTATCGATCTTCCATGTTTAGATTTCAGGTACTTGGCGTTATTTTGTAAAATTCCTAACGATAATAAATTATCAATTCTGTTTGATCGTTTTTGTCTTGTTAACCAGATATTAACGAGTGTGCAAGTAATCCTTGCCAGAATGATGGCACGTGCACAGACAGTGTGGCTAGCTACACGTGTATTTGCAGCCCGGGTTGGGAAGGAACTAACTGTGAGATTGGTGAGTCCAAGATCCAACATGTACCATGTAGTAAAAGTATCAAGAAGGATTAAATAACAGTGCCGTCAGACTCGAGTCACATTTTCAGTGACTCAAATGCGAGCACTTTGTAAAATGCCTTGGACTCCCTTGGACTTGGAGTCGAGTGTTTGTGTCTCAGACTCTGAATCAAATAGGCCTTGAAAATTATCTGAACCCTCCTACTATTGATGCACTTTAGTGGAAAGTTGCTGTAGAGGTCAAAATCAGTCAACTGACTGTTTTGACTGTTGACCCAAATGTCCACACAGGGGCATTTTTCACTGGTTTTTACTGTCATTTTGACCACCCTCAACAATACCAGACAATGCTTTTTACCAGTCAAAAACAGTCGACTCATTTTGACCTGTAATGTACTTACTACACGTAAGGTTTGACAGTGTTTGACTTTTAAGTGCACTAGATATACCTTGGGAAGTCAACATTTTGATTGATTTTGACCCTTGTAGTGGTAGGAGGGTTAATAAATGATAATTTAAATAAATTAATAATTATAAATTCCCAAGACTTTGGACTTGGAGGTGAAAATTTGAGAATCAAACTCCGAATCAAAATTGTATAAACCATTCTTAAACCAAAGCGAAGATTACTCGATGTGAACAAAATTCCATTGTAAACATTAGAAAATTTCTTGTTGGTTGATTGAAACAAATTCATTTATTCCCAAGACAGTTTAGACAATCTGAATGGATGAAACGTAATCACATTGGGGTGCATTAACATCTGCATTTTCATTGTTTTGTAAAAAAAAAAAAAAACCTGAGCACCTAATGTGAAGAGTTTTCACAGGTTAGCTTTATGATATGTATCTTGAAAACTAGTGGGTTGCAATGGAGTGTCGTAGCCGAGTGGTCTAGCTTACCGGACTCAAGTTCTGGTGTTTAGCAGCAGAATGTGAGTTCGAATCCCGGCCATGACACTTGTGTCCTTGAGCAAGACACTTAACCATAATTGCTTCTCTCCACCCAGGGGTTAAATGGGTATACCTGTGAGGGCAGAGTTGTTTGATTAGCCCTATATGCGCTATAGTGGCAGCAATTGAGCTGTATACTCCCCAGGGAGCTGAGATGGTTTCAGGAATGATTTATCAGCCTTATCAGTGTGGAGTCGTTGTAACAACTTAATGACTGAGTAGCCCCCACCTTGGAGTGGCCATTGGCCTTGTGTGGGGCGAATTGCATTAAAAAAAAATGAAAAAAAAAATGAGCAGGGGTAATAATATAATGCGCCTTGAGCACCACTCAGTTGGTGGATACGTGCGCTACATAAGTCCACACATTATTATTATTATTATTATTATTATTAATGAACGTAAGTGACCAAGTACCAATGTGGAACCTTTCCTTTAAGGGAAGAAGGGGTAACCCTTAACTCTTTTTTTTCACTAGCCGGTAAACCTAGGCGATAACACGATAATATCGAATATCACAATACCTTTTTTATTCAATTACGATATCGAGAACCTTTTTAAGTTATCGAGATATCGGCAAATCGCGATTACAAAATATATCATGATTAAAAAAAAATTGCCATTGTGAGTCAAGTCAGATATTCCATGGAAACAAAAATTAGAACAGTCTTTTCACCTTTTGGAAGTGAGAAACAAAAGCGAACTACTTCAGAAGTACATATACACTACGCAAATGAATTTGGGATTTATTGTGATGCTTGTGGTTATTGGTTCTAAAGCAATCATGCATGAATGAAAAAATAATTGCGATACTACGAAAATCACGATATGTTTGCCGATATATCGTGGATGAAAAAAATTGATATCGCCCAAGCCTACTAGCCGGCCTGACCAGTAAGTCTGACTTTTAGCTAGTCTGCATACATTTTCACAGGTTCTGCATGTTTCTAAAGTATTTTTTTATAAGGTTCTGCATGATGGTCCACAATTGCACACGGTCTATGTCAAAGCGTGTATACGTTTTGCAAATTAAACGGATAATGGCAAGCCTATCGGAGATGTATGTGTTTACCACTAGCAGAAACATGAATGTTGCCCTAGGTTTGAATGACGTGTATATGGAGTGCCATGGTCGAGCGGTTTAGTGCATTGGATTTGTGTTCTGATGGCTGAGTCGTCAGAATGTGGGTTCGAATCCCAACCGCGACCATGGTGCTTGTGTCCTTGAGCAAGACACTTTACCATAATTGCTTCTCTCCACCCAGGGGTAAATGGGTACTTGTGAGGGCAGAGTTGGTTGTTGTGTTTGATTAGCCCTATATGCGCTGAGATGGTTTCAGGAATGATTTATGAGCCTGATGAGCGGGGTAATAATGTAATGCGCCTTGAGCACCAGTTTGGTGGATACGCGCGCTGTATAAGTCCACATTATTATTATTATTATTATTATTATTATTATGTCTGTGTATAGGTGTTGGCTGTCGGCTGAGTTACAGGCTTCAGGAATGCAACTCGGTGGACATCAAGAGTCCCAACTATCCCCTCAACTATGGTCACATCGAGGATTGTCGGTGGATACTCCTCTCGGAGGCTGGCAACACGCTCACTGTCACCATCAATGAGTTTGAGACGGAGAGGAACTACGACTTCCTGCGGATCGGCAACGGGAACGCCGTCAGTGTTCAGAGTGAGCTTCAGACGTTTTCTGGGATCCTCAGGATGCCACTGGAGCCGGTTACGTCGGACGGTTCCGCTATGTGGATCACCTTCACCACAGATGGTGACAAGACCCAGAAGGGATTCTCGCTGACTGTCCAAGACAATTGTGAAACAAGTGAGTCTAACTTATAATCATTATTAGGCATTACTATGAATTATTTTTAAGCAAAATGCTTCGGCATTTTGAGTTTTCTTTGTCCAAATGCAGCCAAAATCGCTGGATCCATTGGAATTCTTCTGGTGCTGTGATTTTAATTACTTTTTTATACATGGGTATGAACATTTGCCAAATTTGTCTTATTAGCCACCATACTTTGTGTATGGGAAATTTGTTCTGGTTCCTGTAACTTTGTATACCAAAAAAATAAGGTGAATGCACCGATTTTGAAGCTGACTGACTTAGGACCAAGGGTGCTGGCTATGTGAAACCAGAAACACTAGGGTGAACCCTAGGGAGTGCCATGGTGGAGCGGTTTAGTGCATCGGATGTGTGTTCTGATGGCTGAGTCGTCAGAATGTGGGTTCGAATCCCAACCACGACCGGGGTGCTTGTGTCCTTGAGCAAGACACTTTACTATAATTGCTTCTCTCCACCCAGGGGTAAATTGGTACCTGTGAGGGCAGAGTTGGTTGTTGTGTTTGATTAGCCCTATATGCACTGTAATGGCAGTAGTTGAGCTGTATACTCCCCAGGGAGCTGAGATAGTTTCAGGAATGATTTATGAGCCTGATGAGCAGGGGTAATAATATAATGCGCCTTGAGCACCAGTTTGGTGGATACGTGCGCTATATAAGTCCACATTATTATTATTATTATTACTCTTCCATGATAAGTGTTCTGGATTCGTTAATACGTACATTACTTTTATAACCCAGTACATGGGACCTAATGTTTTACGTTCCATCCAAAGGACAAAGCAATTATTTGGTTAAGTGTCTTGACACAAGCGCCAGGACTGGCCAGGCTGGGATTCAAACCCGGGATTCTGATGTCACCAGGAACTTGATTCTAATGCACTAGACTGCTTGGCGATGACACTCTATTTATATAATACTGTACCATCTTCATTGTGCAAAAGTAAGGGTTGCCCGTGGGGCGGCCTAGACATTAAGTGAACTGTCAAAACAAATACCAGTTTGAAATACAAAAATAATAATAATAATAATAATAATAATGTGGATTAGGTCCCATGTACTGGGTTATAAAAGTAATGTACGTATTAACGAATCCAGAACAATTATCATGGAAGAGTAATAATAATAATAATACTGTAGACTTATATAGCGCACGTATCCACCAAACTGGTGCTCAAGGCGCATTATATTATTACCCCTGCTCATCAGGCTCATAAATCATTCCTGAAACCATCTCAGCTCCCTGGGGAGTATACAGCTCAATTGCTGCCATTACGGCGCATATAGGGCTAATCAAACACAACAACCAACTCTGCCCTCACAGGTACCCATTTACCCCTGGGTGGAGAGAAGCAATTATGGTAAAGTGTCTTGCTCAAGGACACAAGCACCATGGTCGTGGCTGGGATTCAAACCCACATTCTGACGACTCGGCCATCAGAACACAAATCCAATGCACTAAACCGTTCGACCATGGTACTCCATTATTAATTTTTTTACTTAATTCCTCTTTTATTCTAAGGATTAACAAAAATATTACACAAACATACAGATTTGTTGGGATTTTTGTTTGCATTATGTTTATACTGGCAATTTGGGGGTTTTAACCCTCCTACTCTAGCTGCACTTTAGTGGGAAGCACTTAAAAAGTTGAACACTTTCACACTATGAATAACCCTGAAAATGCCCTGAAAATCTGTTTTGCCGTGAAATAACAGTTCACCATAATTTCACTGCAATTTCATGGTGTCTCTTCCTCTCAGATATCGGCAATAATGTTCAATGTGATTTCAGGGCAAATTCACGGTGCTCTAGAGAATTAATGAGCTTCCCCAAAACTGCTACAAGAATTTCATGGTGTTTTCATGGCGAAGGAATCCCAAGAGTATTTTATGGCATTTTCACGGTGTTGTGTCATCATGAAATTGCCGTGAACTATTTATTTCACGGAAAAACAGATTTTCAGGGCATTTTCAGGGCATTTTCAGGGTAAAGTTATTCATAGTGTCAAACCTTATGTGTAGTAAGTACATTTCCAGGTCAAAATGAGTCAACCGTTTTTGATTGGTAAAAGCATTGTCTTGTATTGTTCAGGGTGGTCAAAATGACAGTCAAAACCAGTCAAAAATGCCCCTGTGTGTACATTTGGGTCAACAGTCAAAACAGGCAGTTGACTGGTTTTGACCTCTATAGCTACACTTCCCACAGTAGGAAGCAACAGTAGGAGGGTTAAAAGTGGGCTCAATACCTCATCAGTATAACATAACCCTGGAATTACACATATGTTTCTTGTTTTAGTTTCCTTATGACATAACTGAACCATCAAAAAAATGGTGAAAGGCCACTTATTTTGCCTCTTTAACCCATATCCGCCGATCTACGTATAACCCGTAGATATGTAAAACGCTACAAACACCGACCTACGTGATTTTCCGTACCGTGTTTTTGTCCAATTCCAATTTACTACGTTTTTCCGATGACTGTATTTCATGATTATAGATATGAAATTAGACAAGTCTGACATCATAATAAAGTGCATGTTCTCCTCTTTCCATCAGTATATAATGTGTCTGTGTCAGTGATTGTAATATTCTCTAATTAAGGAATCTTTCTGATTGTGTGCAAAAACAATGTATCTCTGTGCGGGGGCTTGGGCACATTCAGTCTTCTGTGTGTTTACATGGTTAGGCGGATATGGGTTAAAATATTTGGTTTTTGTCTGTCCCCAGTGGTTCCTCCGTGTGACAGCAACCCATGTATGAATAATGGAGAGTGTATGAATCAAGAAGAAAATCGTGGATTCTTCTGCAGTTGTCCGGTCAAGTTCACTGGAGTAACCTGCCAAACAGGTAACTTGTACTAATACAGGGAAGGTTTTGGTAATGTTGGCAAAACTGCTTCTACCAAAGGGATTATACTCAAGTAAGGCTGTGCGTTTTCTGTTATTTCGGGAACCCGATACCCGAAATTGGAAATCCTTGGATACCCGGGTACAATTTTGTAAAACAGATAAATACTCCTGAATGTATACAATAACCAATATGAACACAAATTTCTCTTGTTTTATTTTATAGAGTCATAATAAATGTGAACTTAACCCTCCTACTTCTGGTACCTTTTTCATACAAGTTGATCCACCATTTGAAACCATTCGCTTTTGTGGTTTTGAATGGTGAAATAACTGTACAGTATTGATTCCCCCAAATGGTTTTGAATGGTAGGTCAGCTAATACAAAACCTTGTTTGGATCTTTCCAAATGGTAGTACAGCTAATACAAAACCTTGTTTGGATACTTCTAAGTGGTGAATCAATGGACCCTCTATGCATTTGAATGGATTTGAATGGTAGTAAAGCTTGCTACCAACACTGTTCAAATGGTATCACCATGTGTGTACAAAATCAATGGGCATTTTGGTAAGTGGAAATTTTGAATGGTTTCAAATGGTCAAACAGTAGGAGGGTTAATCTAATAATTTCCCGTCTATATTAAAAAAAGACTTGTAGCATCCCTGTTTCCCACACACATTTTGTTCGCCAAAAAATTGGAGAATTCCATTTGTGTGGCTTAAATATTCAGTCGCAATTTTAACAAGTTGTTTACGGGTAATTGGAACGGAAAAATGGAATCGGGTAATGACAGTTTAATGACAGTCGGGTATCTGGCACAACCTTATACCACAGTGCCTCAGGATGGAATTGGCGCTATATAAGAACTTCTTATAATAATATTAGAATTGAATTCGTAAAAGGCTTTTTACCATCTGCATACCCTGTGAATTTATTTATTTCAGAGAGAACCACCGTCTGTGATTCAATGCCGTGTATGAATGGTGGCTCCTGTTACTTTGCTGAACTGGGATCAAACTACAAATGCATCTGTATATCCGGATTCACTGGCGACAACTGCGATACAGGTATATACACTATTAAAAGTTTTATTTTTAAAATGGGTCCAGTATCAGGCCAAACAAAAAAAATGTTGTGTTTCCGGTAACATGTCCACAAAAATGATGGGTATAGCTAGGGATTTTGTTATATATACTACTCAAAACAATTTAGGGAACGGTAAAACTTATAGCTTTGCATGGGAACACCTGAGGACGATCAGAGCATACTGATCGAAACGTCGAGTTGTACCACCAGTTCTTTTCATTACTACTCAATTGAGATTCCACATGGTGTCACCGCAATTAGTCTTACTAATTTAGGGAACACCGGATTTTTAACATCAAATAGGTTTGAAATGTTCCATGAACCGGGATTTTCATTTGCAACCCCCTCTCTCTTTCAGTAGTCATGTCATGAAATGTGTAATCACTACATGCATCCTTTATCATCTGTTTCATTGTGCAGTTGTTTCTCATCAATTCTCTGAAACATTGTGTTTATTTGAAATAAATGATCTTGCTTTAACTGAGATTATTCCGGTGTTCCCTAAATTGTTTTGAGTAGTGTGTATATATATATATATATATATATATAAGACAAATTGCATTGACACCATGTGAAATTCTCAATTGAGTAGTAATTAGTTCTGAAAAGAACTGGAGGTTGATGTTTTGATGAGTATGCTCTGATCATCCTCAGGAGAATGGAAATTTTGATCATGAAATTAATTGGTTTGTTTGCTTAATTCTTTTGTATAAACAATACTCTGTTTGAAAAATACACACCTAGAAAAAAAAAATAAATAAATGAAAATCCTAAAAAAAACTTTAAAAAATACCGGAAAAAAAACCCCTTTTGTGAATATTATTATTGGGTTGGTCGGGTTACCGGAAACACAACATTTTTGTTTGGCGTCATTATTATTAAAAAATTTTGCTTGAAATTTCCAAAGTAGGCCTAAAGGATATATCATCTGTGTTTTTAGCCGTTTTTCTGTTCAGCAATTTTCTTTTTCATTGGAGCATTGCTATTTTTACTTGAGGAAAGGACAACCAATGCTTTGAACTGACATATTTCTTAAAATAATTAGAGAATTAGCTGTTGCAAACTGCTTACCAACCTAAAGGACCTGTAGTATAAATGCAAAATAATACTTAATGGCCTTACGTTTCGAACCAAGCATTTGACATAAATTTAATAATGAATAGAGAATTAGCTGTTGCAAACTGCTTACCAACCTAAAGGACCTGTAGTATAAATGCTAAATAATACTTAATGGCCTTACGTTTCAAACCAAGCATTTGACATAAATTTAATAATGAATAGAGAATTAGCTGTTGCAAACTGCTCATCAACCTAAAGGATCTGTAGTATAAATGCAAAATAATACTTAATGGCCTTACGTTTCAAACCAAGCATTTGACATAAATTTAATAATGAATAGAGAATTAGCTGTTGCAAACTGCTCATCAACCTAAAGGATCTGTAGTATAAATGCAAAATAATACTTAATGGCCTTACGTTTCAAACCAAGCATTTGACATAAATTTAATAATGAATAGAGAATTAGCTGTTGCAAACTGCTTACCAACCTAAAGGACCTGTAGTATAAATGCTAAATAATACTTAATGGCCTTACGTTTCAAACCAAGCATTTGACATAAATTTAATAATGAATAGAGAATTAGCTGTTGCAAACTGCTTACCAACCTAAAGGACCTGTAGTATAAATGCTAAATAATACTTAATGGCCTTACGTTTCAAACCAAGCATTTGACAAATTTAATAATGGATAGAGAATTATCTGTTGCAAACTGCTTACCAACCTAAAGGACCTGTAGTATAAATGCTAAATAATACTTAATGGCCTTACGTTTCAAACCAAGCATTTGACATAAATTTAATAATGAATAGAGAATTAGCTGTTGCAAACTGCTTACCAACCTAAAGGATCTGTAGTATAAATGCAAAATACTACTTAATGGCCTTACGTTTCAAACCAAGCATTTGACAAATTTAATAATGAATAGAGAATTAGCTGTTGCAAACTGCTTACCATCCTAAAGGACCTGTATTATAAATGCAAAAAAATAGTTATTGGCCTTACGTTTCGAACCTAGCAGGTTCTTCAGGCATGCGAGCTTTTCAGCGGATCAGCTGATTTCCTTTTTTTTGGTTTTTCAGCTGTGCCATTGAAAACTGAAAAACGGTGTTTAAATTCTTGCTGTGCCTGGCATTTTCCTCTTTTTTTTTCTCAAAGGCAAAACAAAATATTTTAAATAAAATGTGAGAAGCGTGTTTTACCCCAATTACTGTTTAATCAGGCTCACGACAGTTATTTTGTGAAATTATTTTGACAATTGTTTTCATTTCAAAGCATTTGTTTTACTTTTTTAAATTAAAATAAGCAATGCTTTGAAGAAAATAAAAATGTTTTTTCTGTAAAAATTGTGAATGCTATTTCACAATTATTGTCTCTTGACTGTCTCATGACTTTACTCGGCAGTTAACATTTTTAGAGTGTTAAGTTAACCCTAACCCTTTACAGACACAGACACCCTGCTGAATGCTGAACAAAATGCAGCAACCTAATTGTGCATGCAGGCTGCTCAATGCAGCAAGATCCACCAGCTAGAACAATGGTTCTTTTGTTCTCTGCTGAGGGCAACAAGATGCAACAACTTTTTACATTTGTTGCATCTTGTTGCATTGAGCGTGGTTAGGTATTATAATGTAGCCTATATCTTGATTCAAAGCATGTAAGCATATTCATAGAAGCGGGTTTGCCGATATAACAAATGTTCTTTTGTTTTTCTGTAGTGGTGGTCCCCACCCCAATGTGCACGCTTGACTTCTGCCTGAATGGTGGTAACTGTTCCATTGGAGCTGATGACAGCAAGGCTTGCTCATGCCAGGAAGGGTTTGCTGGTGACCGGTGCGAGAGAGGTAAATAACCAAATGATTAAAGATCGCCTGTGTTTGGGACAATTTGACAGTAAAAAATAGATTTAAGGCCAAAAAAAAAAGTCTCCTGTTTCTGGTCTCCACTTCGGACCCGCACGTCGGCATTTAAAATTTTTTTAATTTTTATTTGCTATGAAGCGATGTACAAAATTTGCTAGATTGGTTGGAATTCTGCCGTGCTGTGCTTTAAACGGCCTTTTCACATAGGGATATGAACGTTTGCCCGACTTGTGAGGCGTCTCTTAGCCACCATACTTATACTATATGGGAAATTTGGTCCCCGAGTATACAATGTATCACGTATTTCCCTGTTGGCAAAATAAAAAAGATGGCAAAAAAAAATTGCGTCACCGCACCAATTTTGAAGCCGACCGTTGATGAGAAACCAAATTTTTTTTTACCTAAATGTTGAATTGCTATTTTTCTGGGGTTAAGGAACTTAGCTTTCACTTATATTGGGATATTGAATGAAAAAAATCCATCAAGGATTAGTACCAGTAAAATAAAAACGCAGGCCCACTGTTTTAAATCTTCAGGTTGCATGTGACCACACAGTTTATTGCATGTAACTCTGTTGAAAGTCTGCTCTGATCATGATGATGTCGTCATGGGCGGATCCAGAACATTTTTTAGGGGGGGGGGGGCTGAGAATCAAAAACAATTATTTTTCAGTACTACAAAAATTACAATGAAATAATCAAAGGGAGAGAAAAACAAAGCACAGTGAGGGAATGGGAGTGCGTTCTCCCCTCCCCCTCTCTTTTTTTTTTTTTTTTTTTTTTTTTTTAAACGATTTTAGGGGGGGGGGGCTACAGCCCCCTTAGCCCCCCTGGATCCGCCAATGGTTGTTCTCTTTAGCAAGTGTACACTGGCTTTTAAACAACTACTTCGTTTTCTTTCCAGTTTCATGCCCCAGCAATTATTGTGAGGCAGGCAACACCAGGGAATGCTTTGTAACATCTAGCATGCAGTATCTCTGCTTCTGCAACGACGGCTACCAGGGGTTACAATGTCAACAAGGTCAGTGTCTTTGTTAACCCTTGACCCTTACGATGTCATTGTATGAATATTCATGATATTTGTTGAATAATCATGACACATAGTGTGTAATCTGCATCCCCGACCTTGCATTTCCCATGACCTGTTAACCCTACTGATGTCATTGTATGCATATTCATGATATCTGATGAATAATCATCAACTACCTCATAGTGTGTAATTCGCATCCCCTGCCTTGCGTTTCCCATGACCTGTTGTTAACCCTACTGATGTCATTGTATGCATATTCATGATATCTGATGAATAATCATGAAATACCTCATAGTGTGTAATTCGCATGCCCGGCCTTGCATTTCCCATGACCTGTTGTGAATTCTACTGATGTCATTGTATGAATAAATAAATTCTCAAAAAAATGACACATTTCTCAAACTAATCGTACGAAGCATGATTTTACAGTAAATATGTACTGAAATAAATCCCATCATAAATCAATTTTGGCATTATTTTACTATCAAACCGAGCTTCTGACAAGTATTTTGTGACAGTATTTGCTGTCTTTTCTGAAAGGAAATTATCAATTTTGTAAATGAAAACTATAATTTCCAGAAATTGTTGATAAAACACAGAACATAAATTTGATACATTTAAAGCAAATGGAGAAGAAAAAAAATTAAATAAACAAAAAAATATAAAATTAAAAATATTTTTAGATTGGTGAAATTCTTGCATTGGGAGATAAACAATTGATTTAATTTTGCCCTACACCGACGTGTGTATAGCACTGCATGCTCAGAGCTTTCCGAGTGTCTGTGAAAAAACTACACAGGTGACTCGGGCGGGATTCGAACCCACGACCTCCTGCTTACTAGTGCAGACGTCTTAACCTCTCGACCACCGAGCTTGCCCGATGACGATTGATATATGTCGCGGAACCCGCTACTATATAGGATTCTAGCCGGTTCGAATCCCGCCCGAGTCGCCTGTGTAGTTTTTTCACAGACACTCGGAAAGCACTGAGCATGCAGTGCTATACACACGTCGGTGTAGGGCAAAATTAAATCAATTAAAATATTTTGTTTGTGTTTGTCATTTTTTTAGAGACCATTTTAAAGTCTTAAATTGTTTTCTCTTTGCTTTCCATTCTCAGGACCCTGCCCGCCAAAGTATTGTGAGAATGGAGGAACTTGCTTCTTACAAGATGGGGCATTTACATGTGCATGTCTACCACGCTTCAACGGCGATCGCTGCGAAATAGGTAAAGTCATAATCAGTCAGAAAATGTCCTTTTTTATTCCTCAAAGCTGCTCAAGGGTCTAAATTACCACTAGCTCACTACCTAATTGAAGCTAGTGAGTGTACTACTATATCTGTTTGGTTTAACCCTAACTCCCTAGGCCCATTTGCTTACACATAACCTGAATCCTCCCTAACTCCCTAGGCCCATTTGCTTACACATAACCTGAATCCTTCCTAACTCCCTAGGCCCATTTGCTTACACATAACCTGAATCCTTCCTAACTCCCTAGGCCCATTTGCTTACACATAACCTGAATCCTTCCTAACTCCCTAGGCCCATTTGCTTACACATAACCTGAATCCTTCCTAACTCCCTAGGCCCATTTGCTTACACATAACCTGAATCCTTCCTAACTCCCTAGGCCCATTTACTTACACATAACCTGAATCATCCCTAACTCTCTAGGCCCATTTGTTTACACATAACCTGAATCCTCCCTAACTCCCTAGGCCCATTTGCTTACACATAACCTGAATCCTCCAAAATCCTTCAGTAGTAAAGCACATGACATGTATGCACACATGTGTTTCTAATATGTGATACATGTACATGGCCAGGGACCCTCCCTGCATGTATGGAGCAATAAACAGTGTCCACTGACCCAAGCACTGACCTTGCAATCACTACAATAAACATGGATGTACATGTACCATGGAAAGGCAAGTATGCCTAATAACCTCAATACTCCAAAATCCTTCACTTTAGCAAAGAGCATGTAGTATTTAACCTCAATCCTCCAAAATCCTTCACGTTAGCAAAGAGGATTTTGGAGGATTTGGGAAGGTTAGGGTTAATAGTCCGGGGCTAGTGTACAAAAATAAGAACCACGTGAAGGATTTTGTGAAGGATAAAGTTTAATAAAGAGATATTTTGTCCACCATTGCAGAGCTGAGTAGCTGCACCCAGGCTCCGTGTCTGAATGGAGGAACGTGCATGGAAAATGCAGCTAACTTTAATTGTACCTGCCCCAAAGGTTACTCTGGGATCATATGTCAAGAGGGTAGGTATTCTATGAATGGGATCATTTAAATTGTACCTGCTCCAAAGGTTACTCTGGGATCATATGTCAAGAGGGTAGGTATTCTATGAATGGGATGATTTCAATTGTACCTGCCCTAAAGGTTACTGATCTGGGATCATATGTCAAGAGAATGGGATCATTTCAAATGTACCTGCCTCAAAGGTTACTCTGGGATCATATGTCAAGAGAAGGGGATCATTTCAATTGTACCTGCCTCAAAGGTTACTCTAGGATCATATGTCAAGAGAATGGGATCATTTCAATTGTACCTGCCTCAAAGGTTTCTCTGGGATCATTATGTCAAGAGAATGGGATCATTTCAATTGTACCTGCCTCAAAGGTTTCTCTGGGATCATATGTCAAGAGAATGGGATCATTTCAAATGTACCTGCCTCAAAGGTTACTTTGGGATCATATGTCAAGAGAAGGGGATCATTTCAATTGTACCTGCCTCAAAGGTTACTCTGGGATCATATGTCAAGAGAATGGGATCATTTCAATGTTATCTGCCCTAAAGGTTACTCAACTTGTATTTTCACTCATACTTGAGTACATTTTTCTGTACTCATACTCAAACTCATGAAAAAGTACTTGACTACACGTACATGTGCTCATACTCATACTAGTACTCGACTTCATTTTTCTGTACTCATAACGCTTACATAGCCATGAAAAAGTAGTTGACTACAACTGTAGAGTTTGAGTACTGATACTCGTGCTTGTAGTCGTGAAATTTGAACCCACGACCTCCTGTTTACAAGTGCAGATGTCTTAACCTCTCGACCACCGAGCTTGCCCGATGATGATTGGCAGGCTAGAATCGTATATAGCATCGGGTTACGCCTGAGTCGCCTGGAGAGTTTTTTTCACAGACACTCGGAAAGCACCGAGTATGTGTAACGGCAAAAATCAAATCAATTATAAATTATAATTAAACAAAAATAAAAAAGGATAGCTTTTTGGGGACCAAGACCAGCAATATATACCGATAACAATTTTGTTTTTGTTTCCTTGGTTTTTCCCCTTGTTTTATCAGATCCATGTTCTAAGCTGAACTGTTTAAATGGTGCTGAATGTGATGAAAGTGCCGCTGAGCCTAGATGCATTTGCAGTAGTGGATATGAAGGCGTCAGGTGTGAACAAAGTAAGATTATAATTTTGATTTATCTAACAAAAAGCGTCTTCTTTTTTTTTTTCAAAGTTATTTCTCTTTAAAAGGGAAGGTACAACATTCGTAAATAGGGATGTCAAAATTATAAAGTTATTATCTGAAAGGTAAGGTACATCAATGGTAATTACCAAATTATCAAATGAAATAAACTATAGCTGCACTATAGTGGCAAGTAGCTATAGTGGTCAAAATCAGTCAACTGCCTGTTTTGACTGTTGACCCAGATGTGCAGACAGGGGCATTTTTGACTGGTTTTGACTGTCATTTGGACCACCCTCAACAATACAAGACAAAGTTTTTTTACCAGTCAGACTCATTTTGACCTGTAAATTTACTTACTACACGAAAGGTTTGACAGTGTTCGACAGTTCACTAGATATACCTTAGCAAGTATATCCACATTTTGATTGATTTTGACCTTTACAGTCACAGAAGGGTTTCTGACTTGGTGCAAATTTAGGGACAAGGGCCAAAGTCGTGGTACAGCCAAGCCTTTGAGAAGCCCGGCCAGGCCCAGGCTTTTCCCCTGCCTACTGGCCTATATAATGAGCTCTGCTTGCTTGGGCTAGGCCCTACAGAAGCCCAGGTTATGTTGATTGGCAGGTACTGTATTGTTACAGGATTAGGACTCACAAAAGACAATTAGGAGGCCAGGTAGCCCAGGCCTGGCCAGGCTTCTCAAAGGCTTGGCTGTACCATGACTTTGGCCCTCCTCCCTTAGTGCTAATATCAATCAGGAGGCCGGGTAGCCTGGGCCTGGCCTGGCAGCCTAGGCCTGGCCTGGCAGCCTGGCCAGGCCAGGCTTCTCAAAGGCTTGGCTGTACCATGACTTTGGCCCTCCTCCCTTAGTGCTAATATCAATCAGGAGGCCGGGTAGCCTAGGCCTGGCCTGGCCTGGCAGCCTAGGCCTGGCCTGGCAGCCTAGGCCTGACCGGGCTTCTCAAAGGCTTGGCTGTACCATGACTTTGGCCCTCCTCCCTTAGTGCTAATATCAATCAGGAGGCCGGGTAACCTAGGCCTGGCCTGGCCTGGCAGCCTGGGCCTGGCCTGGCAGCCTGGCCAGGCCAGGCTTCTCAAAGGCTTGGCTGTACCATGACTTTGGCCCTCCTCCCTTAGTACACTTTCATTCTGACAAAATGTTCTTCTGGAGTGTTTTTATAAATTAAAATATTTACAATTTGGATATTTTTTCCACTCACAGATATTGATGATTGTACCAGTAATCCATGTAAGAATGGTGGAACGTGTACTGACAGAGTATCAAGCTATGAATGCACCTGTGTCACAGGGTACAGTGGCACAAACTGTGACATTTTTTTGGGTAAGTAAAAATCTTTTTACAGTAAATATACATGTACCCAAATGATGTTATGGCGGGTCCTATCATAAATTATATTTTTTTGCAAGTCGCTCCACACAAGGCCAATGGCCACTCCAAGGTGGGGGCTACTAAGTCATTGAGTTGTTACAACGACTCCACACTGAAGAAACCAGCCCCTCTCACCGAAACAAGACAAGTTAATAACCAGCCTCTTCACGGTGCGAATAGGACTGGGAGGGGTAACTAGTCCAGAACAAGGCAGTTGTTAAACTGCCTCTATAAGTTAAGTGTCTTGCTCAAGGACACAAGTGTCATGACCGGGATTCGAACCCACATTCTGCTGCTACCAGAACTTGAGTCCGGTAAGCTAGACCACTTGGCCATGACACTCCTGTTAAACCAAGCTTCTGACAAATACTGGATGAAATATATCATTTCAAAGTATGTTTTCCGTTCTAGAAGGAAGTTATCAATGTTCCAATGAAAATAGAAAATTTCAGAAATTGTTGGTAAAACACGGGTGATCCGCGTGTTTAACATTAGTGGTGTTTGATAGGTTGTATAAAAGAGACGAAATGTTAAATGATATTTTTGTGTCTGTTTACAGATCCTTGTGTTAATGGCATGGCTTGTCTGAATGGAGGAACGTGCATGAAAGCAGACGGAAGTAGTGAAGGAATATGTGCCTGTTTGCCTGGCTACACTGGTGACCGCTGTACTTCGGGTAAAAAGTCGGCTGATTGTCTTCCCCATGAAAATGTCCTTATTTTAGTTTTTACTCAATCTCGAGAAAGTGTATAGACCTTGCGCACGTGACGTCATCACACCACATGCGATCGTTTGGTGATCACGACAATCGGACTGGCCTGCATGTTTGTTGCACAGGTGTTGTATACAATTATCAGGCGCACAAAGCGCAATGCAGAATTGTGCCATCAAGTGTAGGTTTCTTTTGCGACAAGCAGACTCACGTGCTTAAGATTGTTATTTGCGTCACACGGACTCACGCCCTTATAAGTTGATGTTTCATGGCTAAATACAAAAACTAAAACAAAAAACAAAAAATCATACAATAATTTGTACTCCAAATGTGCGCACGCACAAGCTTGGTTTTGCTTCCGGAAAACAGGGTTTCAATCAGGGTAACAGTATCTCCCAATCAGGATAGTATAGATGATATTGACCCTGTGAGTGCTAATTAGACTCATTATTACATGTAGGTTATTGCTCATTAAAATCTACACCCAATAGGTAAAATCCAGCCCAAGCTTGGCTATAAATAAGGAGTTGTACCCCCAGTTCTTTTCAGAACTAATTACTACTCAATTGAGATCCTTACATGGTGTCACCGCAATTAGTCTTACTTATAATAAGAAAGTCAAGTTGAGCTCGGACTTCTAATACTATGCAAAAGATTGCCCCAAATCTTGATTTTTTAAAATCTTGAAACCTGATGGGGCCCATGTCATGACTGAAGGGATTTGCCATGGCTAAATGCAGAACTTAAGCCGCTAATTATACCCTGTATTAAGCAGAAAATGATGATTGTAAGCACTGAATTCTGAGTTATAGATGTATAGCCTGTTTTGGGGTCAGTTTGACAGTAAAAATATATTTAAGGAAGTTATAATCTTTCATTTGAGACACTGAATGAAAACATCCGTCAAGGATTATTAGTACCAGTAAATTAAAAACTCAAATTAATAAAATGCTGGCCCACTGGTTTAATCCTCAGCTTTAATGTGACCACACAATTTATTGTATGGTTGATGGCGTGGACAGTCTTCCGATTGGCCAGCACGGCTGCCAATCAGAATCAAGCACATTTGAAATATCGCTTTTATCTACAGTTTCCGGCATTCGTATTTCATAATTTTTTTTTCGTTTAACAGCGATATTATTTTTCAACATTTGTTCGCTTTATAAATTCTATTTTGTGGGTCGTCTTATAGCCAAACACGAGCGATATATCTTTAAGCAATACCATGCGATTGAGCCCTGGTTTGATGACAGAATGGCAGAAGGATAATTGTTCACCATCGAATATCTCATGTCATTTGTATACCATTGCGTTCATCCTTGCAGACATTGACGAATGTTCTAGTGCTCCGTGTAAGAATGGCGCTACATGCCTGAATCGTCTCAATATGTTCAGCTGCTCTTGTGTGAATGGTTTCATCGGAGCCACGTGTAAACAAAGTAAGCATCCACTTTCTATTTTAATCTTGAATGTTATAACCTTAACTATGTTTGTAGTCTTCTAGCGGCCACAGCATACCTTATGACTATAAAGTGTGAGGTTGTATGTGCACCTCATAGTGCACCTAGTCAAATGAAAAAGTGATGCATCTCAAATGAAAAGATGTAACTCAAATAAAGTGGTGTTCCTCATATTAGATGGTCGAAACGGACATCATACTGTAGGTGATGCATTTCCAGTAAAGTGACTACCTCACATAGAGTGGTGTTCCTCACATTGCATGGTGTACGTACGTACCTCACATCATAGGTGATGCATCTCACATGAAGTGGTGTACCTCACATTGGGTGGTGTACCTCTCATGAAATGGTGTACCTCGATAACATGGGGTGGTTCACCTAGCATGGGAATTGTTCACCTCACATGAGGTTTTTGCAACTAATGGGGTGGTTCATGTCACATGGTGAGTTGCTAGCTTCTCGCATGTGGTTTGCTGTTGCACCTCACATGCTGTGGTGCACCTCACATGGGGTGGTGCACCTCAAATATAAAACACATAGATAAACAGCCTTACACTATGAACAACCCTGAAAATCAGTTTTGCCTTGAAATAACAGTTGACTGTAATTTCACTGCAATTTCAGGGTGTCTCTTCCTCTCAGATATTGGCAATAATGTTCACTGTGATTTCACGGTACTGTCGAGAATTAATGAGCTGCCCCAAAACTGCCACGAGAAGATCATGGCATTTTCACAGTGTTTTCATGGCGAAGGAATCCCAAGAGTATTTCATGGCATTTTCATGGTGTTGTGTCATCGTGAAATTGCCATGAACTATTTATTTCACAGTAAAACGGATTTTCAGGGCATTTTCAGGGTAAAGTTATTCATAGTGATAATATCCCCATGCTGTAATGGTTCGCACGCTTACAATTCTTGCTTTGCGCTAAAAATTTGTCACCAGCTAGTTCAGTTTGGACATGCAGTTTCAACAGGCAGTTTCAACAGGCAGTTTTCAAATTCTAGATGAAACCCTAGTGACAGCCCCTACTTTAGAGAGAAGCGCCCCGTAATGCTGCAGACTTGTAGTCTAGTAATTTTTCATGAGTACGAGTATAGGTACTACAACTATGTAAGGCTGTGACTGCATTTTCAGGGTAAAGTTATTCATAGTGAATTAGGTCATCTATTAATGCAATACTCCTCTTTCTGTACCTTCACACCAACAGCCTTATCTACAAAGACACCTAATGCAGCACAGACATTGGCCCTGGAGCCATGGTGGATAGCATTGATTTGCCTCATCGGTGTTCTATTCATCATCTTCATCATCGTAGTCCTGTGCACCATGAACCGCAACAATAGCGACAATGAAAAATCGCATCTTGTCAATGCATAATTTTTTTTTTAAAGCTATAGTTTGTATTATTAAGTATTTAGAAAGGTTTTCTGTCGAAAACCTGTTGTGGAATTCGTTTAGGTAAAATTTTCTTTGCTCAAACTACCCCAAACTCTGCTAAGCATTATAACCAATAGATTTAGTTGCACGATATGCCACTTAATACTAGGTTTAATGTAGCTTCCTCACTTTCCTGTACCATATTGGCTTTACATTGCAGTTAACTGTATTAAATGCAGTTTATAACTGCAATTAGTGTCAGTTGTGAGAATGCCCTGCAACTGACTTGCCATGATGAAATCACAGTTAAAAGGACAGTGAGCTTCTCCTACTAGCCGTTAAAAGTGTTTTCATGGTCAGAATTATGAAAACAAAAGTTCAGGACATTTTCAGTATTGTCCGACACTTTGCAAATACGGAGTGCCTTTTCATGGCGCCGTGAAGATTTTCATAGTGTGAGATTCACAAACACACTCCATTCACAAGAGGGCGTATTTATTTTCCTATGACGTATCCTTTAGGGTATACAATGTACATCTTGAAAAAAATCTGTGCAGTCGTAAGGCTAGTTTATTCTTTGTATGTTAATTTTACAAACACACACACACACACACACACACACACACACACCCTCACGCACATTGATTTGTGGGGTATTCCTTTGTTCGTTCTATTATCCCTTTTCTATAGAATTCTCCTGTGGGGTACACGATTTTCTATAGTTACCTTGTGGGGTCCAATTGTTCTATTGTGTTTTGGACCCCACAACGAATGGTGTGTACGTTCACCCTCACGCACATTGATTTGTGGGGTATTCCTTTGTTCATTCTATTATCCCTTTTCCTTATAATTCTCCTGTGGGGTACAAGATTTTCTATAGTTACCTTGTGGGGTCCAATTGTTCTATTGTGTTTTGGACCCCACAACGAATGGTGTGTACGTTCACACACCCTCACACACACACACACACACACACACACACACTCAGTAATTGTTTGCTTTACACAGCATTCATACTTCCCGTTCAAAACAAGTCATTAATTTTGTGTCCACATCCAAGAAAGTGCACAAATATTTTACAAATGTCCGGCCTGCATGCACATAAACAGTGACACACATTGGTAGTCACCTCATACAGTGCATGTTTGCACATGGACTTGGTCAATACACTGGGGTTTTCAAACGCATTGAAGACAGTAGATGCGTTGCATGTGCGTTGCATGTGCGTTGCAGTGAAATTGGAGCACTTGTGAACCGGCCTTGAATGTGCAGAGATAAACCATTTCATTATGTAAACTTGTTTTGCATACAATATGCATACACTGTAGTTCCCTTCCAATGTTTTGACGATTGTTTTCAGTGGTAGATTGGAACACTTTGAACCAAACAGCCGTTTACGCAAAAGTTCATTTTTCCCATCGAGTAATTACTAATGGACAAGGAGATAGCGCCCTCTGTGGGTTGTGCAAGACAACAATATGTGTATCTGGCAAAACTTTGGTCCCCACTTACTCAAACTCTTAAGAATTCTCTTAAAAATTTTCCCACAAATGCTGTACATTTCAGAATAAAATCTGTTAAATGTGTAAATTTTAAAAATTGTTTAAAGATGTTTACCTTTTTTATTGTAACAAACGAATGAGATATTGATGTTCAAATTTTGCATGTTTTATAAGCTATGATTTTGTTTTGTAGGTCCACTCTAGATGTAATTGTTATAAGCATTTTAAGCATTCCATTCATGTTAAGATATGTATGTGTGACTTTAACTCCTCCAAAATCTCCTGGTTTTGCCTGATGTTGATGGAATCAGTACTCCACAGTATAGCCCAGCAAATAGAGCATGTAGCCGGCCATGTGTACCAAATCCATCAAACTCCACCGGCTGCTTTTGTTGGATTCAGGACTGTGTTATAGCCAAGCCGTGGATGCTTTGCATTTGCTACTGTACCGATTCCATCAAAGTCAAACAACTGGGGCACCTTTTTACTGCATGTTGATGGATTTTGTAGGATTTGGGATGGTTCCTAGCCAAGATGCCTAGGGGGTTAGGATTTTAAAGATACATTAAATGGAAGGTACAACATGTTGGCAAAACTACTTCTATGGGTGTGCTTGATACGTTCAGTGAATCAATATAAACATTTAACAAACGACTATAAAGGTCACACCGTAGTCATAAGAAAAGTGTTAAAATAGCATTTATTTTGACAGAAAACACTTGGAAAAAAGTTGTAAATGTGCATATTTTGTCACATTTTCTCTGAAACGAGCCCTTCAGACAAAATAGTATTTCAGGATGATTGAATTGCTACCTCGACCAATTTCATATCAAGTCTCCTGATGACGGCTAGAGTAGACTAGTCGAAACGTTGAGAACAAACCAACCGGCTCTTCCAAGAAGAGATTATTGCATGGTGTCACCCGAAAGAACTCAATAACAGCTTTCAGATAATAATTCAATAATTTTGCAACCGGTTTATTGCCAATGTTGTACCTTCCCTTTAAAAAAAATCATGTATATATATATTTTAAAATTATCCAAGAAATCTTATATAAAAACTTGAAGTACATGTGTTTTTATATAGAGCAAAATACCAGGGTGAAAATGACCATTGTATCGCTGCAGCCATGTTTGTCTGGTTTCCAGACTGCCATTCAATAAACACTGGGAAAAATATCAAGTTTGAAAGGCACCAGTCTATTTTAGACATGGCCTCATTTTGATCGTGTTCCTGTACTTGTGTGCATATAGTTGCCAACATTTCAAAATTCCAATTCGTAATGAAACCGACCAAGACGTAATAATTTATATTAAAACTAAAATGATAGTTGTGTATTGAAAAACCAAAATGGCCACTCGGTGAAAAGGGTACAATTTTCAATAAGACTGTGAGCATGTCAGCCTTATATGCAAATCATTGTGCCACCAGCTGTAATGTAATGAATTTGAACTTTTCACCTAAATTTTTATATTGACTTATATAAACTTAGAGCTTTATTAATGTGTAATCTGTATTGGCTGTAGGTGTTCTGTACATGTACGGTAAACAGGGTTCCTTTAATTTTTTTAATATATTATATATTGATATTTTACACAACGAATACACTTTTTATACAGGTTAATACTTAGTTACATTGTCTTTCAGTGCACTTATGCATTTAACATATATTTTGCACACAATTTATCCTCATTTTGCAATATGTAATCTACAGTACATGGAATCCCTATTGATTTTCTACACTGTGTAATTTAATTGTTGTTTTAATTCCTTCGTTCACACAACACCTTCCTTTGAGAGTAATTTACTGGGTGTTAAAAAGTGCTCATCATTTCACATCACAACATACACATGTATATTATGACAAACAAACGTTTAAGAAGTTTACATCTTTGATAACCTGATTACAAAAAAAATTACTTATTCCATCTAACGTGCTGCCAGGGTAGTTGACTAGAACCAGAAATCTATTACCTACATGAAGTGTGCCAGCCTGCTGTAATCCACACCATGGCATTGTACTCCAAATGCACGCACGCACAACAAGCTTGGTTACGGGTTTTGCTCCCCCACACATAGCTAGTTCCTTGAGAACTAAACGCAGACAACCATCACTTGTGGGGAGAACGTGCTAAAAGTGATACAGTTCTCTCACATGACGGGTAAGTCTCCCAGACTACACTGTTTCTTTTTGAGACCTTGCGCGTCAGTTTATGGAACAAAACGTCATGAATGGGACCAAATCCATTGTATTTGGAGTACTGTGCCACGGACTAGATTAGTACACAAGTGGCACACTTCATGTAGATAATAGACTTATGCTATACAGAACCAATGCATTTGATATATATATGAATAATTGGAGCAATATAATTATCGATGTCTGTTAATATTAAGATTGTTAGTGTGATATTATCTAAGAAAAAATTTCAAAAATAGTCTTTGAACTGTTTTGCATTTAATTGTACGTACCCTTCCATGTATAATTACATTTCCCATCAAAATATTTTTCCAACAATATGACTTACTTGTAATAGACTTAAGGCTGATTATTCTATTTTAAATTCAAAGTTTGTAAATTTCTGCAGCATTTAAAAAAATAAAAATATTGAATTTAATCATGAATTTAATCATGTGTATTACTAATATTTACTAGACTGTTGCTTTGTGACGTAACTCGGGACAAAAATGACTTGACTTCAACTTGTCCCCAGGATTAACCTCATTCTCACAACTAGGCCCTGGTGAGCAACTCTGATTGGTTGCTTAAAAAAATATTTCACTTTTTTTCCTTTTTTGAACACATCAAATGTTTAGATGGTCTAGTCCCGGCCTCTCCATTGCAGCACACGCTTTTTTTAGTAAAAGTATCTGACTATCGCTTCATTTGCATATCCAAGTTCCAGTAGTGGGTACGAGGCTGCTTGACTTGAACAAAATTACTTGTTAAAGAGAGTAGCAACATGGCGGCCGAATGGCTTCCATGTATATATGCCTGACCTAGAAATCACTGGTTCCAACGCATATGCAGCCATTCTGCAGACACCCGGGCAAACCCCTCCTGTTTCATGATAAGTGTCCAGTTGTTCTTTAAAAGGTCATGGACTTGGGGTCACCATCATGTTTGGTATGACCAAGACCAGGTCTCTCCACTTCAAGCTCAGTGTCATCTGGGGTCAATGTTTTGGTCATTTGGTCATTGGATACTGCCTGTTCCTGGCATACCCCCATGGTACAACTGAGCAGTACAGCCAAGACGTGTTTACACTGGCAGTAATGAGAGAAGATAATTATGGTGAGTTTTTGGAGGAAGGAATCAGTTTTTTACATAATATCCCAATCATAATTGCCTTGTGCATAGGCAATGACTTGTGTGACTACCTCACAGTTCAGAAAAAAATGAGAACCCTTGCGTATGAGGATGTGTGTAAAGTCAATAAATTTTTGTGGTGATAAGTTATAAGTTTTTACAGATTATGACAACATTATGAAGAATGTTTCTTTGAAATTAATCAGATACAATAAAAAAGTATTCTGTTTATGATCCTAATCAATTACCAAAACAGAAATTTCCATAATTTTGTCATAATATGTAAAAAAAAAATTAAAACTTATCACCAAAAAAACTCGCCCTCCTGACTATATACACATACTCGTATGCAAGGGTCCTCATTTTTCCCAAACCGTGAGGTAGTCACACAATTAGTCAATATGCATGCGTACAGCAATTCCGATTATGGGCTTGGCTGATTGATAATTCCCGTAAACTAGTCTGATACACAGGGACGCTCCAGGGGGAATAAGCAAGATCTTGGTTTAAATAGGAGTCTGGGTCCTTGACTCTTGCAAAAAGTATATCTATCATTAAATTTATTATCACTTACCAAATCAACATCTTTTCTTTTCAGAACTGTGAAAAGAAAAAAAAACAAGATGTAAGTGAAAACAACATATAGTTGCTTGAGCTTGTTACCCAATGACACAAACTAATTGCTACTTCCGGCCAAACAAAAAGTCTCCGGTTTCTGCATGGTCTCCAAGTGCATCGCCTGAGACCCACACGCCGACCTATGACCAGAAAATGTATCACCCATGGCTAGGGCTGTGCCGGGTATCTGGATACCCGACCGAAATGGTCATTACCCGGTTCCATTTTTCGATTCCAATTACCTGTAAAAGACTTTTTAAAATTCGGACTTAACATTTGAGCAGTGCAAACAGAAATCTGTGACTCTTGAACAATGTAATGTTTACACTGTTACAGACAATTATCTTTAAATTCAAGAGATTACACTCCAATAAAGAAAAGATCGATAGTATGGTATCCTCTGTATTATAAAAGTCAATTTGTTACCATTTACAGTACATGTATTTGTACACCACCGGAGGCATGTTTTCAACAAAAATGAAAACGGGTATCCGAAGTTTTCTGATTTCGGGTATCCGGTTCCAAAAAAATCCGAAAACGCACACCCCTACCCATGGCTATATTTTTCAGGGGTCCATATCTCGGAAACGAAAAAAAAAAATCAGCAAAAAAATCTGAGTCGGTCACTGACAAATTTTCAAATATTTAGGTGATTTGGCATAGAATGACCAATAATTGCATTTGACTCACCAGTAAATGAATAGTATTGACATGTACAGAAGTTGGATGATGGCAGACACGTGTATGGAATTCCTGCACTTCCCTGTACCTGTAAAAATATGAAAATAACTCGAAATGAAAGTAATTAATACAGGCAACATCAGATCAATAGTTTATCACCCAATGCAAGAATTTCCCATATTAATATCACAGAACCCGCTGCTGTATAGGATTCTAGTCAATGGGCAAGTTGTATAAAATAAGTTTTGGAAAGAATGTCGTATCCGACCGCCACTTTTTAAGGGTTTTTTGGAAATTTTTTTGCAACTACTAACCAGTTAAAAAATGATTCCATCGATTTTTGGGGGTACAGAAAGCGAAAACTATCTTTAAAATCCACTTTTATGATGGTTTTCGGAATTGATTTCCCTTCTAAAAAAATCCTCCCCTTCAGAAAATAGAAGGATCCTGTATAGTTGCCACTGCACATGTACAATGACCGTGTTGGTCACTAACAGGGGAGTTGACAAGATCAAACTGACATGACTGAGGAAGTTATTGTGTACCAAAAATGCCTGATTTTTCATGAAATAAATATCCTGGAATAATTTGAAGTATTTGTCCATCATCATCCATATGTTCTCCACCTTACTAGGTAGGTAAGATTACATTATTGGTTATATTTAATGAGAAAAAGTGGCGGTCGGATACGACATTCTACCGTAAGTTTTTACATATTATGACAACATTATGAAGAATGTTTCTTTGAAATTAATCCGATACAATCAAACTATAAATATCGCGGCACCTGCTGCTATATAGGATTCTAGCCAGCCAATCGACATCGGTCAAGCTCGGTGGTCGAGAGGTTAAGACATCTGCACTAGTAAGCAGGAGGTCGTGGGTTTGAATCCCGCCTGAGTCGCCTGTGAAGTTTTTCCACAGACACTCGGAAAGCACTGAGTATACAGTGCTATACTCACATCGGTGTAGGGCAAAATTAAAAAAAAAATCAATTGTATGAAACAAAATTACCTCAAATAATAGAGGGGGCTCTAGGCAAATATTAATAATTTACCTTTACCCATTTAAAAAAAGGTTTATATCATTCTCATATAAAAATAAACTATACAACATAAATTTCATTATCTATACCCAGGGTAAAATTTGGTAAAAAGTCATTTTCTCCAAACCCCTTTTGTCTCAAATTCAGAAAACTCTTGAGGTGCAGTGTATGTACATTTATGTATAATATCATGTACATACATTAAGTGAGGTAAAACAGCCAAACCTCTTATGTTTAAAAATTCACCTTTGATAATGTTGCCCTTGAAAAGTCACCCCTTCTGTGGACAAGATCACCCGAGCATTGGCAACAAATTTGGGTACATAACAATGAGAGCAGTACTGTGGAAACTCTTTCCTGGTAAGACGTTAAAATGCAAATGGAGCTAATAATAATGTGTGCGAACCAGTGTTATGTTAAATTCCCTATCATCAGCCAGGGTCTCATCTGGAGACCCATCCAGCCGTCCCCAGGATGGGTAATAATTGGTATGGACGGACTGGGACTACTTTAGACCCTACCTGTCAAACCTACCCGTCCAGAAACGTCCAGTGTTCATTATCTAGTCCATCCTATTTACATGTTTCTAAAGGCCTATTTAAGAGTCAAATTGAAGCCAATGACACTAACCGATTTTGAAGCTAGAAAAGCCTCATTTTGCACCAGAGAGCATCTATAATGCAAATTTGTCCAGGGCCCTTAAGCAGGATCCTTTAACACTATGAACAAATTCACCCTGAAAATGCCCTGAAAGTCCGTTTTGCCTTGAAATAACAGTTCACCGTAATTTCACTGCAATTTTACGGTGTCTCTTCCTCTCAGATATTGGCAATAATGTTCACGGTGATTTCACGGCAAATTCACAGCGCTCTCGAGAATTAAGGAGCTGCCCCAAAACTGCCACGAGAAGTTCATGGCGTTTTCACGCCGTTTTCACAGCGAAGGAATCCCAAGAGTATTTCATGGTGTTTTCACGGTGGTCATCGTGAAATTGCCATGAACCATTTATTTCACAGTAAAACGGATTTTCAGGGCATTTTCAGGGTAAAGTTATTCATAGTGATAATATCCCCGTGCTGTAATGGTTCGCACGCTAACAATTCTTGCTTTGCGCTAAATATTTGTCACCAGCTAGTTCAGTTTGGACATGCAGTTTCAACAAGCAGTTTTCAAATTCAAGATGAAACCCTAGTGACAGCCCCTACTTAGAGAGTTTAGTGCCCCATAATGCTGCAGACTCGTAGTCTAGTAATTTTTCATGAGTATGGGTACTACAACTATGTGAGGCTGTGACTGCAGCAGATAGGATTGTAATTTGACAGACAACGTGACGAGGGTCTGTAGCCATCAGAGTGATTTACCTGGAAGGCTACCCGCCCAGCAGGACATGTTATTCTTGTGACACTCTTATTATCCACCAGGTCAAGGACCGGCAGTAGAGGCGACCCGTACACAAAATGCAGACTGGAGATTGACAGGGAAGAAACAAAGAAAATTAGTGAACCGACTGATTGGAACTACGAGTGGCCCAACATGCCTGCCCCCCTCCCCCAAGAAAAACAAAAGGAAAAAAAGCAAAATTGCATGTTACATGTAGAAACAGAAAAAAGGAAGAGATTTCAGATGTTTTTAGAGGTGGATGCCATCTTCTCTGATATCTTGCAATGCTTCTTTGCAATATCATTACCAGTCAAGATAGATTGTTGTATGTTTCTCAAAATAGAATACATTTCTGGTTATTTTTTAAATTGCTCTGCCTTGTGGGAGTTTCTTACATGCCAAACCGTATTATGCTAAGACTGTGCCAATAATGGATAATCCAGGGGTATATGGTAGTGATGACATGAGACCATTTACAGCTGATGCATTTAAAAACTTACGCAGAAAGGAGATCTTCTGGCACTGCAAGAAACCAAAGAAAGAAAAAAGTCAAAGATTTTTTTGATTGAAATTTACAGTACCTTTAAAATACTTGAATAAAATATTTACAACAATGATGGCAGGTATAGTACAGGCTACAAATTGCAATATCATCAGCCTTCTAGTAAAAAGAATGTTAGATAATGAAACAGTATATCTTACATGCATGGGTAGTTTGGTACACAGTCTTGACATGCTTCAGTAACTCTGTCTGCATACTGTTGTGAAGAGATGCTGCCATTGCTACACTGCAAATCAACAGTAAACGACCAAAATTAAGTGGTTATCCTCTTAAAAATCGCACTCGTTTAATAATAATAATAATAATAATAATAATAATGATTTGTAGCACGCACATATCCACCCTGCTGGGTGCTCAAAGCGCGGAAACAACATGGGCGGATCCAGAATATTTTTTAGGGGGGGGGCTGAGAATCAAGAACGATTTTTCAGTACTACAAAAATTCAATAAAATAATTAAAGGGAGAGGAAAACAAAGCACAGTGAGGGGGAAATGAGGGGAAACATGAGGGGGAATACCTTACCATTTGTATCTGATTTTTTTTTAAAACGATTTTAGGGGGCTACAGCCCCCTTAGCCCCCCCCCCCCTCGATCCGCCAATGAACAAAGGAAAAAACATGAATACAAGCAATATACAAAGATAGCATTAAAAAAAAAATTATGTACCGAGATACATGTACCTACAATGCAATTACAAATATACATCATCTTTGAAGAATTGTGACATAAGATGAGTTTTAAGCAGCGACTTAAATCCAGTTATACTATGACAAGATTTGAGTTTAGTTGGAAGATGATTTCAGAGTCTCGGAGCCGCGACAGAAAAAGACCTATCACCCCAGTTCCGTTTTGAAGTTGGTTCCTTAACAGTTTGTCAACTTGTGAGAAGAATTCACTGTGTAGTTGAGTCATTCCACCAGGTTAAGGCAAGCTTTGTGATAGGTGTCCTTTGTTACATAGGTAAATGTACCATTTATTATCATTTATTATGACTCTTAACCCTCCTACTGTTTGACCATTTGAAACAATTCAAAATTTCCACTTACCAAAATGCCCATTGGTTTTGTACACACATGGTGATACCATTTGAACAGTGTTGGTAGCAAGCTTACCATTCAATACATTCAAATGCATAGAGGGTCCATTGATTCACCACTTAGAAGTATCCAAACAAGGTTTTGTATTAGCTGTACTACCATTTGGAAAGATCCAAACAAGGTTTTGTATTTGCTGACCTACCATTCAAAACCATTTGGGGGAATCAATACTGTACGCAGTTATTTCACCATTCAAAACCACAAAAGCGAATGGTTTCAAATGGTGGATCAACTTGTATGAAAAAGGTACCAGAAGTAGGAGGGTTAAATTCATTTAAATAAGTTTAAAAAGTGTGGCTGTGTCTCATGCATGACCTAGAAATAGAAGTCAAAATTTACTCATTTTGCCATTTGGCCTGTTCAATCATGTCAATCCATTGTGTTGTTAACCAGTTTTTGCACCACGGATTGGAGAGCGTCTAAACACGCCATAGGAAACTCCGATATATTTGTATGCATGCTCAGTTGAGCCACGCGTGTACGGTGACATGCTCAGAAGATGTGGCCACGAGCTGTGGAACTGGAAGCTAGTTCCATTAACGTGTGTGTGGGAAAAAGAAACCCGCACAGGGGCCAAGAAAAACTTTTTTATTCCCGACGCGAACTGGTTAAATCTCAAAGAATAAGCTTTCCAATTATGGAGGAAATACTTTGGACAGGTGAAACCTAACAAAAAATGTCGTTACTGGGTAATGAAAAATCATGGTGCTGGCACTTGTGCTGGCAATGCAATGATTATGAACATGATGAAGAAATTGGCCTACTTTACCAAAGAGCAGAAGAGAAGCAGAAGTTTTGTAGAATCTCACGGCAGAGGAATGAACCATTAATTATATTTTAACCCTCTTACGCTGCATAACTTGAGTTAATTACTTACCCTTCTTGAGCGTCGATCGTTACAGAACTTGAATGCAGTGTTTGTAAACAAAATCATTGCATTTTGCGCACGTGCCGCGCTCGTCGGCCTGTTAATGTACCACTTGAGGGCGCTATTTTATATAACTTGCATGTATTACTCGACCCGCCCCCTCGTCGTCGTGACAACTCAGACGATTACTGGCGCGTGAACACATTGTGCGGACAGAATCGAACCGCAGAAAAGACCAAAATAAGGCAAGAATTGGTCAAAAACACTAAGTTTCAATATTTTTTTATTATCAGAGGCATAACGTTAACGTTAAACGTAATAACAATAACGTTCGTTATCGTCCATGTACGTACACTGTATTTCGCCGCACTCGTGAAATGACGCACTTACCTTTGCCTGGCTTAGCATTTCTCGGAAAACGTACAAAACTATGGCGTATTACTGTTTGCCTAAACTTATCTAAGTCATGCTTGTTACAAAAATAAAAATCATAGTGCAATTGTATGATTTACTGGAAAGTTAGTGCTTGTGAAACTGGAAAAAGTTGTTTAACTGCTGATTTTACTATCCTCAATTTACCCTAAATGACGCACCTAAGGTTAGGCTATATCCTCAATTTACCCTAAATGACGCACCTAAGGTTATATAATCAACTGGACGGTAACTTACAAATGAAATTAGCAGTTTGGTGTTTCAGTTTGTTTCAGTGAAGGATTCTCTTGTAAAATGCGGAATTTCAATGCATGATCATACGCGTGGACGTCTTGTTGAGCGCCGTTTTTTGAGACGCACAGAATTGTAGTCATCAGAAAATTGATGTTGGTATAATGACTCACCCCAAACTGTTAAAGTTTATGGGGGCACAGAAAATGTACCCGAGAAGAAAAACAGTTGAATCATGCTTCATCTTATTCCAGATGGTTGTAAAATTGTTTTTAATCTTGAAAATAAAAATATTGTTTTCGATTTTTAAAATAAAATGGTATAATTTGGAGAAGCTCTCAAAACTTTTAACCAATATTCTTGAAAGACCAATAAAATGGAAGGTGGTTAAAATTTTTGCAAAAAGTACTTTAAAACTTTGAAATGTGTAAAAATGCTGATAACATTTTGTCAAATAAAAGATTTCTTTTCATAACCATGATATTAATGTTTCATTTTCTCAATAATTTTCCACAACTGTCGAAATAAACACCAACAAATTAAGTAGTCTTCGTTCGCTTCTTCTATAAGGAATGTGTCCATTTTGAAGATCAGTATTTCTTTAAAAAATCATTGCAAATGCAAAGCATTCATATATTTTGGTTTCCACAGACAACAGCTTGTTGACGGCATAGAACAATAAAATCACAGATGTTCGTGAACAAAAATTGAGATCATGTAAATCTCTTACTATTTGTATCTAGTAAAATCTGTGGTTAAACAACTTTTTCCACTTTCACAAGCACTAACTTTCCAGTAAATCATACAATTTCACTATAATTTTTATTTCTGTAACAAGCACGACTTAGATAAGTTTATGCAACCAGTAATACGCTATAATTTTGTAAGTTTTCTGAGAAATGCTAAGCCAAAAGTAGGTGCGTCATTTCACGAGTGCGGCGAATTACGTACATTGACGATATTATAATCAACTGGACGGTAACTTACAAATGAAATTAGAAGTTTGGTGTTTCAGTTTGTTTCAGTGAAGGATTCTCTTGTAAGATGCTGAATTTCAATGCATGATCATATGCGTGGACGTCTTGAGCGCCGTTTTTTGAGACGCACAGAATTGTGGTCGTCAACAAATTGATGTTGGTATAATGACTCACCCCCAAACAGTTAAAGTTGATGGGGGCACAGAAAATGTACCCAAGAAGAAAAACAGTTGAATCATGTTTCATCTTATTCCAGATGGTTGTATAATTGTTTTTAATTTTGAAAATAAAAATATTGTTATAGATTTTTAAAATAAAATGGTATAATTTGGAGTAGCTCTCAATATTCTTGAAAGATCAATAAAATGGAAGGTGGTTAAAATTTTTGCAAAAAGTACTTTAAAACTTTGAAATGTGTAAAAATTATGTTAACATTTTGTTAAATAAAAGATTTCTTTTCATAACCATGATATTAATGTTTCATTTTCTCAATAATTTTCCACTGCCGACGAAATAAACACCAACGAATTAAGTAGTCTTCGTTTACTTCTTCTATAAGGAATGTGTCCATTTTGTGGATCAGTATTTCTTTAAAAAATCATTGCAAATGCAAAGCATTCATATCTTTTGGTTTCCACAGACAATAGCTCATTGACGGCATAGAACAATAAAATCACAGATGTTCGTGAAAAAAAAAATTGAGGTCATGTAAATCCCTTACTATTTGTATCTTGTAAAATCAGTGGTTAAACAACTTTTTCCACTTTCACAAGCACTAACTTTCCAGTAAATCATACAATTTCACTGTGATTTTTATTTTTGTAACAAGTATGACTTAGATAAGTTTATGCAACCATTAATACGCTGTAGTTTTGTACGTTTTCCGAGAAATGCTAAGCCAAAGGTAAGTGCGTCATTTCACGAGTGCGTCATTTCACGAGTGCGGCGAATTACGTACATGGACGATAGATACAAATTGTAAGGGATTTACATGACCTCAATTTTTTTCATGAATATCTGTGATTTTATTGTTCTATGCCGTCAATGAGCTGTTGTCTGTGGAAACCAAAAGATACGAATGCTTTCCATTTACAATGATTTTTTAAAGAAATACTGATCCTCAAAATGGACACATTCCTTATGAACAAGCGAACGAAGACTACTTAGTTCGTTGGTGTTTACTTCGTCGGTAGTGGATAATTATTGAGAAAATGAAACATTAAAAAAAATATCATGGTTATGTAAAGAAATCTTTTATTTGACAAAATGTAAACAGCAGTTTTTACACATTTCAAAGTTTTAAAGTACTTTTTGCAAAAATTTTAACCACCTTCCATTTTATTGGTATTTCAAGAATATTGATTAAAAGTTTTGAGAGCTCCAAATTATACCATTTTATTTGAAAAATCTAAAACAATATTTTTATTTTCAAGATTAAAAACAATTTTACAAGCCATCTGGAATAAGATGAAACATGATTCAAAATGTTTTTCTTCTTGGGTACATTTTCTGTGCCCCTATCAACTTTAATAGTTTGGGGGTGAGTCACTCTACCAACATCAATTTTTTGATGACCACAATTCTGTGCATATCAAAAGACATCCACGCGTATGATCATGCATTGAAATTCCACATTTTACAAGAGAATCCTTCACAGAAACAAACTGAAACACCAAACTGCTAATTTCATTTGTAAGTTACTGTCCAGTTGATGATATACCCTTAGGTGCGTCATTTAGGGTAAATTGAGGATACAGTATAGGACACATCAGTGCAATGTGTTTATTTTTTGCAAAACATGCAATACACACGTTTGTTTGTACACACTGTATCATTCATCCTGTGGGGCTATAGGCCTAATGTTAACGTTAGCTTTATGTCAATAACGAAAGGATCATCCTAGCTAGCCTCAAGTAACCTGCTCGCAAACCAGGTCACTTGAGGCAGACCCGGGTAAGTGACGTCACTTTGTTTTGAGAATATTCTGAATGAATGGCCACCATCTTGTACACATTGTCTATTGTTGACGTTCTTTAGCTTAAGCTAGCCCTCAAGCCTCTTCCTGACCTTGTATTGTTATACACGGTCATCCCGATGAAAACTCATTTCACCCCGTACATTCAATATGTTGAATAAAAATATGCATTTTTCCACCATTTCCTTTCCCGTTTTCACCCGTTAACCCTCCTACACACATGGAGGCCACTCCGATCCACAAAATTCTGCTCTTGAGCAACCTTCAGTACATACATGGCCTGCTGTCCTTTGCAATTAATCAAAATCAACTGTGTGCCACCCAAGGCCACTGTAAATGTTTGAACAGTATGGCCTGCAATGTATCAATGGGAGACCACTTTAACCCTGCAATCTCAGTGGAGTGACAGTGCACAGAACGGTAACCATAGGAGGCCACTGGCAAGAGCTAATGGCTTGGAGTGGCCTGAATGGGTTGTTTCAAAAGTGGCACTGGTTGTAGGAGGGTTAAAAGAATACTTTATGTTCTATGTTATCTTATGAAAATGGAAATCTCATGGAAATGGTGATATTTCCCACTTGTTTTTGCTTCGGTGGCTAACATACACGCATACATACAGGCAGCTATCACTATCAGACATGTAGCAAGTTTGTGCGCATGCACATTTCACTATTCGTATTCGCACACATGCTATACAGATGGAAATGAGCATGCGCGCAAACTTTGAGATAACATAGAAACATACGGGAAGGGAAATGGTGGAAAAATGCATCATTTTCTTCAACATATTGCATATACGGGGGGAAATGAGGTTTCATCGGTAGAACTCTGATGCAGTGTATACAAAGGAAGAAGTTCATAGAGATAATGTTATGGCCGGCCCAAGAGCTCAATTGGATGGTCATTCATTGATTGCTCAAAATCTCCAAAAATATCGTTTTCAATCCTCAATTAACTACACTTTCCTCTCTTTAAGGGTGTTTTCTATCATCTTTTAACCCTAACCCTGCCAGACGCAGCAAAGTGCATCAGGTGGAAAAGTCTGGTGCACTTTGATGGATTCAGCTGTCAACACCAGTGCATAAGCAGCCAAGTCTGTTTCTATTGAGAGCTGGTCCCATTGAACAATGCCAGAGTTGTATCCTGCTGCGTTTGGTGACCACAGACTCTGAGGCAGTTCGGCCTTGAGATTTGTGACCTGATGGATTTTGCTGCACTGGGCAGTCAAGTCACTTTGACAAACGATGCAATCTGTTGCGTCTGGCAGGGTTTCTAGCCAAAATACATGTACCCTGGAGGGTTAGGGTTAAAGGAAAATCTGTGATATTTAGTCATATTTGGACAGTAAAGTGGCAGTTGTATTCTACATTCTTTTTGTCAAATCCAAATGCAACTTGTGCACAGAATGCATGTAATGTTAGTTTTAGCAGATGGCAAAATGGCCAACATCTCAAAAGATATGCACATATTCATTGCTCAAAATCTCCAACAATAATTGTTGCCAAACCTCAATTGACTACATTTTCCTCTCCTTTAGACTTGCCCCCTACCATTTGCAGGAAACCTAGCGATATTTGTCATAGTTTGCAAGAACAGTGGCAGCTGACATCTACATTCTTTCCAAATGTCAAACCCAACATATATTGATGAAGATGCATTATGACTGAACATTTCATTATTTGTGATACTCTCAGATTCCCTCTTGAAGACCGACCTTAAAATGCCTAGCCTACATCAGTTGAGTCGACTTTCAGCCATTGAGTTAATATACAAGAACTAAAGAGGGCGCTCATATAACGTGATCCTGTGCCGACAAGGCCATCAGCCATTATCTAAAGTGGTCAACTTATGAATAACATCACGTCAGTTGTACGATAGCCTCCTCCGTTAGCCAGCCAGCCTAGCTAGACAGTATTTCCTGCAGTCAAGATGCCAAAAACTTGTGCATTTTACGGCTGCACAAATCGCAGCAACTGGGGGAAAAACATTTCTTTTCACAAGTGAGTATTTTGTAGGTATTTCAAAACAAATGCTTTTTATTGTATTGGAAACTTCAGTCCAAAGTAGCGGCTGTTATTCTGCACTCTTTCCGAAATGCTTTTTATTTCAAACCTGCCAGAAAAACTATAAAGCAAATAACAGTAATTTTTACGTTTTGTTTTACTTTGATTTTTTTTCATTTATTCTTTGTCCATCATGACTCATCTGTTTGGTGGTTTGGAAGTTCGAAAGAATATGAAATCCAACAACGACATGGAAAGAATGTCGAATATAACCGCCGCTTTTTAAGGGGCTTTTTAAGTTCAACCACTAACCTTTTTAAAAAGGGTTCTATCATTTTTTGGCATAGAGAAAGTGAAAGCTATCTTTAAAATTCACTTTTATGATGGTTTTTGGACTTTATTTCCTTCATATGTACCATATGACCATGTGGCCACTAATTAAACAAATATTCATTAATATTCATTCATTAACCCTAACCCTCCAGGGTATTTTGGCTAGAAACCCTGCCAGACGCAACAGATTGCATCGTTTGTCAAAGTGACTTGGCTGCTTATGCACTGGTGTTGACAGCTGAATCCATCAAAGTGCACCAGACTTTTCCACCTGATGCACTTTGCTGCGTCTGGCAGGGTTAGGGTTAAACAAACATTCTGGAATATATGTCCATCATCATCCATATGTTCTCCACAGTACTGAGCAGGTAAGATTACATTATTGGAGTGCCATGGTCGAGCGGTTTAGCGCATCGGATTTGTGTTCTGATGGCTGAGTCGTCAGAATGTGGGTTCGAATCCCAACCACGACCATGGTGCTTGTGTCCTTGAGCAAGACACTTTACCATAATTGCTTCTCTCCACCCAGGGGTAAATGGGTAAGGGCAGAGTTGGTTGTTGTATTTGCTTAGCCCTATATGCGCTGTAATGGCAGCAATTGAGCTGTATACTCCCCAGGGAGCTGAGATGGTTTCAGGAATGATTTATGTGCCTGAGGTAATAATGTAATGCGCCTTGAGCACTAGTTTGGTGAATACGTGCACTATATAAGTCCACATTATTATTATTATTATTATTATTATTATTATTATTATTATTATTATTGTTATTGTTATTATTATAATAACAACAAAAAGTGGCGGTTGGGTTCGACATTCTACCCACAATGGGATCTACTGATGAAGAAGCATGACTGATGAACATTTCATTATTTGTAATACTCTCAGATTCCCTCTTGAAGACCCCGACTTGTTGTTGAAATGGCTGGCCAACATCAGTCGAGATAATTTCCAGCCCACTGTAAACCACAGTGTATGCAGCGAGCATTTTGTGAAGGAAGACTACATACGAGGTAATCTTCTCACTGAATGTAAAGCCCTCATAGATACTGTATGTGGTGGGAGGGGGTGGGGATCTTGAAATGTGTATTCACAATGTACAACAAAGTACTGCAGTGGACAACCAATAAGAATCCCACGGCTATAGTAAAGATGACACCCAAAAAGACAAATAAACAATAAATATTTAAACAAACCAAATTGTTCCCGTTTTTGGATTGTTTTGTTTTTGTTTTTTTGTTTTTTAATTATTATTATTATTATTATTTTTTTTTTACCGCATGAACAATTCTGGGAGGATGATCCTATGGACCATAACCCTCAGCTTCACGGATTTATGCCCATGGTGTTAATAGTTTCATACATTTATAAAGATAACCAACCTGTGAAAGTTTTATTTATCTCATTTTATTGTGATTACACTGGTCTACAGCCAAAATGCTTCCGAAACAAGTGAAGTCAAACTTGACTAATTATGGGTCACTGAGAATGGAAATGATGCTTAAAATTGTTGATTGGCTCTAGTTTTCAAGATCTACATGTACATGTGTACACGTATGGGAATAGCGTATGATAATTCATGATTAAAAATCTGCTATGTACACCATATACATAGTATGTAAAATGTAAAAACTTAAATATCTTGGAAACAGTAGCCAATCAGCAATTTTAATTGTCATATTTGAATTCAGCACATCAAAATCCATAATTAATAGCACATTTTATCTCCGAAGCAGACAACTTTTAAAAAGTTGTTGACCAGTGTTATATGAGAAAATAATAATTATATGAGAAAATAATAAAAGTATGTGTACATCGTCTCTATCTCTCACCTCACACTTGACCGTACAGTATGGCACAAATGAAATAATTAGCCGTAAATTATCAGGCCTTGACCTTAAGGATTGAGAGGGCATGGCCACTTTGGTCTTGGGTGCATCCAAATTTCAAGGCCAACCAAAGGGACACTGCAGCCATCTCGGAGGAGCACCATGGCAATGACCGTGGTTAAGATCGAGGCCTGGATTTTGATCATTTGGTGTGTACAGTGTGGAGTGCCATGGTCGAGCGGTTTATAGTGCATCGGATTTGTGTTCTGATGGCTGAGTCGTCAGAATGTGGGTTCGAATCCCAGCCGCGACCGGGGTGCTTGTGTCCTTGAGAAAGACACTTGACCATAATTGCTTCTCGCTACCCAGGGGTAAATGGGTACCTGTGAGGGCAGAGTTGGTTGTTGTGTTTGATTAGCCCTATATGCGCTGTAATGGCAGCAATTGAGCTGTATACTCCCCAGGGAACTGAGATGGTTTCAGGAATGATTTATGAGCCTGATGAGCAGGGGTAATAATACATGTATAATGCGCCTTGAGCACCAGTTTGGTGGATACGTGCGCTATATAAGTCCACATTATTATTATTATTATTATTATTATTATTATTATTATTATTATTATTATTATTATTATTATTATTATTATTATTATTATTATTATTATTATTATTATTATTATTATTATTATTATTATTATTATTATTATTATTATTATTATTATTATTATTATTATTATTATTATTATTATAATACTCCTACTTGACAAATCTTTCATCTTTCATATTCATGTAGGAATTCATCCAAGAGATGACCACAAAGGGGACCATCATAAGCTCCTTGGGAAAGCAGTTCCAACATTATTCTCATCACATTCACCCCATGAGCATAAAAAACAACAAAAGAGAGCCCCGCCTAAGAAAAGGCCCTTCCCGGATGATTCCGTGTCTCAACCACCAGAAAAGAGGAATCCATTGGACCTTGTGTTTAGTGAACATGGATACAGTTCATATCCTGGTATTTTTGAACAAAAACTTGAAGAAACCAAGAAGAAATTACAGGAAGCACGCAAAGAACTAAAAGGGCTGAAACTAAAGTTGAAAAGGAGGGATGACACCATTTCCAAACTTCTTAAGATGGTGAAAGACCAGAACATGGTCAGTCAAGGGCAGCTTGACCTCTTACACTTGAATTTTGAAGAAAAAACCCCATTTACAGTGATAGAAAAGGTACTCTGATCAACTCGGTTTGCTGTTACTCTGCACTTTTACAGTGCTCTGATGTATGAGTTCCTACCGACTTATGAGAATATTTACATCTTCCCACCCAGATACTATTCGTATCACCGAAGTAATCAACCATTTGAAACAGATAGTGAAGGAAAATGCCTCAGAGACAAAACACTGTGTGCTTATTCCTGATGCAATGGCACTGAAGAAGGAAGTTTAGTACGACCCCCAAAGTGGTGGCCATGCAGGTTTTGTTGACTGTGGACAATTTGCAGTGATAACCTTGCTACAGAGGCTCTTCTATTTATGGTCAGAGGTCTCACTGGTCATTGGAAGTTACCTTTGGTATACTATTTAGCCAATCATTTATCTGGTGATGTTCAAGCTGGGATTATTAAGCAACTTATCTGTGCATTGATGTATGCTGGATTGAAAGTGCATGGAGAAGTATGTGATGGGACATATGCTAATCAGCCAACTGCGTCCAAGTTAGGCTGTTCCCACATCCCCAGGGTCATACTATCCACATCCTGTGGATCCCAGTGAAAAGGTACATAACATATTTGATGCTTGTCATCTCATCAAGCTTGTTAGAAATTGCCTTGCAATATTGCATAATGGAGATACCTTATCGTGGTATTATATAGAAAAACTGCATGAAATTCAACAGACAGACAACTTGAACTTAGCAAACATACTAAAAGCCAAACACATTTTGCAGCAACACAAGATGAATGTGAAACTTGCTGTTCAAGTACGAAGTTCATCAGTAGCTGATGCCATTGACTTTCTCAGAGATGATCTAAAAATGCCCCAGTTCACTGGGAGTCAACAAACCACAGAGTTCATAAGACGTGTCGATAGGTTGTTTCACTTCATGAATTCCAAAACTCCATTTGCTATTAAGGGCTTCAAGCACCCAATGAATAAGTTCAACCTGGACAGAAGGAAGAGATGGTTGGAGGACACCGCGAAATACTAGGAAGCTCTTATAGATGCAAGTGGACAATGCTTGACCATGGGTAAAAGGAAGACAGCTTGGGTTGGGTTCTTGGTTACAATTGACTCAGTCGTTGAAATCTGCCATCATCTCCTGACTAGGCCACTGCCATTCAAATATGTCTGTACCTTCAAGATGTCACAGGATCACATTGAGGTGTTTTTCAGCAGAGTTCATCGGAGAGGGGGACTGGAATAAAATTCCAAATTGTCTGCAGTTTAAATGGGCACTTCGAGCTGTCCTCCAGAAGAACTCTATTGTGCCATCCAAGGATGCTAATGTCACCTTTGAAGAGACTCTGAACAACCACTCCCAACAAGTATCCTCAGCTTCAGTCCATCACACAAATCAAAACATACAGAAGTTTACAAAGGTCCTTAGTGAGCTGTCTGAGTTTCATGATCATATTCTTCACTACTATGTGTCAGGATATATAACCCGAAACATCATCAAAGACTTTGTATGCACTCAGTGCTGCTTAGCACTCCACAAAAATGCTCCATCATCAGACCATACGTACAGCACAACCCCAACAGTATCGCATTCGAAGTTACTAACAATGAGGAAAGATCATGGAGGACTTACCAAACCCAGAGAGGATGTCTTCAGAATTGTGAAAAATACCGACCAAATTCTCAGGTAATGTAGTAAAAGTGCTACAGAGTACAATGGGAAGAACACATCACAAGATAAAATTAACCTTGTTTTACCAAGGCGAAATCAATTGAAATGGAAACATATTCCTCCAATTGTATGAGTGAAAGGCAATCAGTATTTGGTTAAAAATAAGATTATGTCATTTGATACTCCATGGACTCATTGGGTATGGGTGTCCATCAGTCGAATATTGTATGCCCAACATAAAATTTAAAAAATAAAGAATACATGTATATGTATTCCACTAATCAAATGTTCATAATTTATTTTAACAAATTTCATTTTATACTTAGTTACATTTCTGAATCTACTATGTGTGTTAATTGCTCAATTTTTGTTTTGTTAGAATTTTTCACCTTTTGATGTTTAGTACTGACTGGTTTCTGTATTTGAAAACATCACTGGAAATTCAGTTGTTTTGTAAAGAAAAACATAAGGTCAGGTGCCAAAACATGCACTCATAAACATGTAATATTGTACCATAGCTACCGGTTTATTAAGACTCCTATGGCTGCAAGGGTCAAAATCAGTCAAAATGTTGATATATCTAGTGCACTTAAAAGTCAAACACTGTCAAACCTTACGTGTAGTAAGTACATTTACAGGTCAAAATCAGTTGACCGTTTTTGACTGGAAAAGCATTGTCTGGTATTGTTCAGGGTGGTTAAAATGACAGTCAAAACCAGTCAAAAAATGCTCCTGTGTGCACATTTGGGTCAACAGTCAAAATAGTCAGTTGACTGGTTTTGACCACTGTAGCTACTTGCCAGTAAAGTGCAGCTATAGTAGGAGGGTTAATAAGATGAACAAGGTATTGACAAGTGCACTTCAACATGTCATTTTGTTACGATTTTCTCTTAACTGTTCATATCTTGACTGTTTTATATTTTACCGTTTGTACTTACATTACTAATTAATTTGCATTGTTTTCTTCATTGTTGTTTTGTTAGAATTAGTTCATCTGTTGATGTTTGCTTGTACTTCAGCATGTACTACCCGATGTCAGGTAAGACTCAGGACTTTCTAACCACTGGTACATTTTGTGTTGTTGTTGTTTTCTTTGTTATGTTTTATCATTTATGCTTTACACTGAATAAGGATAATCATTATAAAAGGAGTTTTTTGTTTGTTTTACACATGTATCCATGAATACAAAACATGTAATTGTTTGTTTTATTGTCAGTTCTGTTGTTGATGCCCTTTCTTTAAACATTTTTGGCATAAATAAATATACTACACAGCAAATCCCATTTTCACTGAGTTTTGGATCAATCTCATTTAGAGATTTATATATGATGAACAGTAGAAAAATTTTAATTGTAGTTTGTAGGGCTGTGCTTTTTCAGATATTTTTGGAACCGGATACCCGAAATCAGGAATCTTCGGATACCCGTTTTCATTTTTGTTGAAAACGTGCCTCCGGTGGTGTACAAATATACTGTAAATGGTAACAAATTGACATTTATAATACAGAGGATACCATACTGTCGATCTTTTCTTTATTGGAGTGTAATCTCTTGAATTTAAAGATAATTGTTTGTACAAGTGCATTGTTCAAGAGTCACAGATTTCTGTTTGCACCGCTCAAATGTTAAGTCCGAATTTTAAAAAGTCATTTACAGGTACTCTGAACTGAACAATGGAACCGGGTAATGACCGTTTCGGTCGGGTATCCGGATCCCGGATACCCGGCACAGCCCTAGTAGTTTGATTACAGTTACAGATTTTTTAACCTCTTGGTTAAAACAAATGAAGAAGTTTTTTATGTGTTTATGTATAGTTTGAATGGTAAATCTTTGATTATCATGACAGTGAGATACAGAGAAATTGGGGGTCCTCCCCAGCAGGGTATATCGAAACATATCTTTCACAAAAATTACTTGTATATAGTTGTATGTGTATTTAGTTAAATTTTATTCTTGTTTCTTTGTAGGAGAACGTTGGCATTTAATGGTCCAATGAACACTTCACACACTGTGATTTGAAAGGTGCAGCTTGAATTGTTGGAAACCATGAAGGGCTCAGTGTTCCCTGACTTGACTGACCATTTTCAAGAGCAGGACCTGGTAGATGAAGACAACCATGGCATTCAGCTAGTCAAAATGATCAGTAAACTGTTTGTGCGGACTGTTCTTCACCGTCATGGACAGCTCTACACAGACAGATGTGTAAATGATAATAAAGCCTCTAAGCGCCATCAGCTTACAAAGACCATTTTGTTTCCAGGCCAATGAATGATTGCTGTCTTGCAGCATTATCTTTTTCTTGTACTTTTACTGGGACTAGTGGGTATCTCTGATTTCACATCAACAGCGTAGCCAGGACTTTTTCAGTGGGTGCACAGGGGGCATTGCTTTTCAGTGGGTGGGCCCAGGGGGTATGGGTTTTTTCCCTTTTCCTTTTCTTTTCTTTTTTGGGACACTATCAGGATTTTTTCGTGGGGGACACCTGGAGGGCACTGGAAATTTGTGGGGGGCACGTTCCTCCCCCCCAGGCCCCCCGTGGCTATGCCGCTGTTTCACATGAAGCCCCTGTACACTATTGGTCAACATGAAAACCAAGTGTCCATGGTCCATGGATTTACATTAAACTTGCACTGTGAGTATAAAGAGAAAAAAAACGCAAAATTTCAAAAATGTTAAAATAAAATTTTCACTGATTATAAAGAAAAGAAAAATAAACAAAGATTTAGATTAATATTTTACTGGGACTGGTGGGTATTTGTGCCTGTTTTTCGTGGTTATTGGATTAGTGCAAGTTTGGGACACATGAACTCTTTTTGTATAACTGTGGGAAATCGGGATGCTATGAGGCAGGAAATTATTACAGTAAGTCCACATTTATGGTGACTCTAATAAAACGAGAAACTATGTGTTTTTACAACAAAAATACGGGTATCCGAAGATTTCCAATTTCGGGTATCCAGTTCTCAAAATAATCGAAACTGCACAGCCTTAGATGAGGTTGAGACTATCATGCTAGTAAACAATGTCAAAGGTTACAGTCGGCCACTAACTTCATCGTTCAATTAGTCAAATATATGTTTATATTTATTATATATATTTGTTTATATACTTATTTATTTCTTCCCCCAGAAACAATTTAAAAGTGGCATTCAAATTTGTTTTTTACAGGCCTGTGAGTTTTTCCTGATTTCAGATTGATTTTATTTTTACAAATTTCCCTTTGCCTCAAAAATAATTTTCTTGAAAGAAGAGAAGTAGCCACCAAGGAAAGAAAGAAATAGCCTGTATTGTGTCCAAACCTCTAGTTTCTTGTTTGTGGGATGTGGAGAGTCTGTAAATCCTCCAAATGTAACCATCCAGGTTATTTGTTTATTGACATATTGAATATAAATAAGAATATTATATTTTGATGAAGATGTCAAATGATCTTGTCACTGTGTCTCTATTTTTGGTGTACTTGCAACTTACAATCAGGAAATAGGTTTTACTATGAACCGTCCTGACCATAATCGGGCTACGAGAAATTAGAATTTTAAAATGCCTTTTCTATCATTTTATTCGGTAAATAAATCAATGATAAATAGGACCTTACTACGTTATATCATTCATTTAGGTCAAAACAAACGAAATAATACCTAGAAATCAACTTTAAATGGCCGCCTATTATTCAGAGACGGGCGTAACGCGCTGTTTAGTGTGCACATCCGGGCATTTTGCATTTATGTTGTTGCCCACTGATAATGGCGGCCGTGTCTCCATTAGTGGCACAGCCACTGATCTCTTATATTATCAGTATTATTATCAGTATAATAGAGATCAATGGGCACAGCCCGTAACGCACACGACATAGCGACTTTTTTTTTTTTTTTTTTTTTTTACTTATGACCAATCACCGACCGATTTAGCCTGCTTGTTCACGGCTCACGGGAAAATAGGGCATAGTGCATTTTGTCCAAAGTGAAAATTTTTACCCACTCAACTTTAATAAATAGTAACTTTTTCAGGTATGATACCTTTAACTTAATAAGCTTCGGAACAATTTTTCAAATTACATAGAGTGACAAAAGAAAGGAAATCTATAAATTATTCGCGGAGTAATATGGATGGGTTATACGCCTACCTAGCCCTTGTACTTTAACACTTTCACCTGTCGTCTGCGTCTGACCGGGGATGTTCCAACACTTAGTACTTTGATAGAATTCCTGTTTCTGGATTTCTTTGAAGACGAAGGGATTATAGTTGCGATCATATGCCTACTTAGTGTACTATGACACTTATTTAGATTCAAGTAAAACTTCGGTGTAAAATCACTGTGACTGACTGACTGAGTAAATGGCCACCGTACGTTTCGAGAGATATACATACCTATAACTTTCGAACGCAGTATACCAAGTTGTCAGATGTTCGTGAATAGTTAATTATTTGAGTACACAATTGAATAATGCTCATGTCTTCAGGATGAACGAAACTGGAGGCCATAATTAACTAGGAGCTGGATGTTGCGTGGAGCCGGTTGTAACTGTGAGTTTAAAAAAACAGTTGGAAGGCATTATCCACAAGGAGTCTCATTCACGTTGTTTTGGAGAATTCTGCCAGTTTAAGTCAGTCATAACGGTCTATAAACCACAGAAAACGTATTATAAAACTGATTGAACGGCAGTGAACTAGGTCCTGTACGTGTTTTATTTACTATGTTTATAAACAATGAAATGAATTGTGCGAAACTGTGTTTTGTTTTGTCGAATGATCTGAATGACGAAAAGGGATTATAATTATACGCATTTTCGACTGATGCTGTTTGACGAGTTTCATGAGTGTGCTTGCAGCTTATCATGGGATCCGAAGAAATGTTCAACATCAGTAAGTTATAAAACCTTGACAGGTAAATAAACTAATTTACCCCGCTATTCAAAATAAATTGTCTTTAAATTTCTAGCAGTATTCAGGTTATTTCAATGAAACCAATGTTGCTTTTTTGATTATGGGGATCATTACGCTAAATAAAGGCAGCATAGTGTCCATAATTACCACACTTTGCATTATTATTCAGATACAAACTATCTTGGTCTAGGCCGTGAGTTTTCAACTTTCATTGACGCCATTTTTTTGCTATAATATGAAATGTTCGTACCAGGCACATATATAGTTCAGTGTAAATAAAATTATATTGACCCCCTGTCATAAGGTCAAGTGACTTGCATAATTATGTACTGCATGGATTAACAATTTGATTTCTTTGTGAGAAAGTTAGAAAGCAATACGTTAGATTCCGTGAAATATTTAGGACAGTTTTCTGTAAATCATGATGTGCATATCATGTATGTTGGCCATTGTCGTCTGCTAAAACCGCCGCCATTTCATGCGGGTCTTTGTGCACAAGTGGCGGCTGTCACTCTTTTCAATGAGATTGTGCAATACGGGCGGTGGTACTCACTGCCCGAACTCAAGGTATTTTGATTTATACAAACGCTTGCATGTGTACCCATTGTTCGGTAGGTTCGGCTTATATAATGCATTGTAATGGGGACACCTGGGCCAACGTGTCTGGACCAATGTTGATACAGTTCTCATACTGCTGTATGAGAACATAGACCTACATTCAGTTTCTGCACATTCTCATTAGTTAATAGCTTCAAAGACTAGCCAGGTGTTATTATAACGCCCAAGTAGATCCTTGTCATTTGATTGGAAGAGTGTAGGTCACGCGGCATTCATTAATCAAACCATTACATGCCTACGTCATAAACCGTGCATTTTGGTTCCATTCACCGTGCATTTTGGTTCCATCCCATTTGATCTATTGCACGCTATCACATCATATATGCGTTCAGTAAAAAACACCCTCTTTTAACAAGACACAACCATTCGAGCAAACCGTGCGTCATAAGCCGAAAAATAAAGTTGTGTATGCCAGAATATATTCTCACCATTGCACTCATAAAAATTCATTATTTGTATAATGGTTTATAAAAATAGGGACTGAATTGTGAGCTTATGGGTTATGCGAAGTATGCTTGTTTAAAATTGACACATACTAAGGCGATAACAAAATCTTTTGTTTCCCTGCACGTCCCTGCAAAATTGTGGTAAAATTTCATGTTTCTTTTACTGAGTTATTTACTTCAGTTTCATTGTAACTATTTCATTTTTTCTACATTTATCAACACATTCATATCGATGCATGTGATAATTATACAGACTTATCTCAGTCACTCAATCGAAAATAATAAATTCTATAAATGATGAAACGAATGTGGCTAGAGCTAAAAAATTGTAAAGCCATTGTTAAATCGGGGTGTACACCATACTAATTACCAGAATATCAATTTAATGAATTATTGTCCAAAAAAGGTACTTGGGGTAAAGCAAACGAGCAAGAATCTGACAAGAATTTGACAGCCCTAACTGGACTACCCAAATTTGAAAGCAAAAATTGTTGGTGGTTTTTCGTTGCTCTTTTATCTCCCTTTACCAGGTTAACTTAAATTACGCCCATTATAGCAGATACACTCTTTAATCTCGTCGGAACCATCTCATTGTTTTCGAGGGCGAGTGTGTGTGAGGGTGGAGGGTTTCTAATACATTTAAATCCACGCTTGCCAATAGATAATAGGCCTACGACTGTACAAGCACAAATTAACATATAGCCCCGTGGATTTGTTAGGCACCAATGAGCAATCCTCTGTCCAGTATAAGTATAATGTACATCAGTGACGAACATGTGTGATTTTTTTTATTTTGAATTTTTATTCAGTTTGCAAACTGCCCTCGGTTTTGTAGACATTGCAACATTATTTCATCATACGAACCCAGCCGCCCCGTGTCATTAACCAAGGAACCAACCACGCACATCTGTTATGGCGCCATCTTGTGATCGTTTTTGCAATAGCATGTTCAAGTGTGTTGATTCTTGTGCAATAAATGCACAATGAATGCACACACACGATGGGAAGGCTGATTCTCGCTTTTAGCATTCCAACGCGTGGTTTATGAGAGTGAGAGTGGCAGCATGGCATTCAGTGGCTTCCTTGTAAGCACATAACCCTCCATCCAGTCAGTATAACGGAGATCAGTGATTGCAATGTATATCATAAGGTTAATGAGAGTAGCATCATGGCATCCACTTGTTTATTTTTAGCACATGACCTTCTATCCACTCTGAAAAACAGAGATCAATGACCTCTAGAGAGTGACAAGTGACTGTGACAAGTATGCATTCACATACTTTATTGTTACCAAAAGCTGGTATATTTACAGCTTAATTTACCGTACTTTCTGTGAAACAAAAATGAAAATGCATCCATATTTTTCAATATTTATTGTACTGTTGAATGGGGAAAATTAACTAATGATATATAACACCTCGGACAGAAAGATTTCAAGGGGTGTTTAATAAAAAGTACGATATCATCAACGTATAACAACAAATATGTTTCATCATTATGTACAACTGTGATCATTTTGGTTTTCCGATATTTCCAATAGTTTTTGTAACTTGAGGGCTTTATTTGAAAGTAAATAGGAATTTATCCACTTAAAATAGGCTATGGCTACTTTTGCTACAACGCATGGGTGCGGTGACAGTGGACATGTCCCCCCCCCCCCCCAATATGGGGAGCGTTAATGGCAATTCCGCCCCAATAATGGTCGCCCCTCAATAAACCCTACTCATGCACACCCCCATTAGCCTATTGTTGTTCTTGATGTCTTATCGTGATTTACTCATGGTTGTGTATGAATGCATGGTAGCAACTTCGAAATTAACGTTTATTTTAGCGTTAAATAAAATATATAAAGATTTCTATATAAGTTAAATACTATAAAATAAATACACCATATTCAAACTGAAATAAAATAAATACACCATATTCAAACTGAAATAAAATGTAGGGATTTATCGGGGATGTCAGTGGGGAAGGGGGTGAGTGGGGGTAGGTCATGATCCTTATCTCTTTGCCCCCCCCCCCCTCCGTCGTATCAAGAAAATCCCCTCCACTGGTTGCACACATTCTTTGGAAATATACTGCATTCTATAGAGTGAGACATTTTAAATGTAATGTTTAACTTTCTATACACAACTTCTCACTTAAAACAGAAAAAAATTGAATATCTAGACAAGTATGAATGACATCGAGGAATTGTTTTTCTAAAAACTGCCAAAATTTGGGCTAAAATTTGGGCTTAAAGGAATTTAACGGCTTGTGAAAAAGCTTTAACAATAATGTATTTTTTAAATCAATCGTCACGTGCGGGTTCTTGACCTTCGAAATTGCGCCTCTGTTTTGTCCCCACGGCGGAAGTTCTACACCAGACATTTCAATGGCAATCGTAAACAGTTTTTACGGGCAACGGGTGAAATCAATGATTCCATGGTGAAATTGATCTTCCAGAGGGTTTTAATTAAAGGGAATGTACTGAAACGTTTACGGGGTGGTTGTGAATATTCAATATATAGCATACCCATATATGTAGTTTTGCCAACACTAATGTTGTACCCGTTCCCTTGAAGACTAGTGCCAAGATTATTTGGCAAGGATGACTGGTATAGGCCTTGGGCTGGTATAGGCCTATCATCAAATTCCATAAGTTAAAGCATCTTGATACCAGCTGTGGATCCAGATTTCAGAGGCCACCGCCAAAAAAGTCCAAAAAGCTCAGATTTTTCATTTGGACCCCAGGATCCGCGAATGTTACTGTTAAAGGGGGTGTACAAGTCTAGTAGCAGTGACGACTATTTGTGACAATATTAAGCTGTGTGCAATCTCCTGACCGAATTTTGAGCAATTTTGCTCGGCTTAAAATTATGTGTTAAAGTCCCTTGAAGTGTGTTGGTAATCTCATAAAACTTAAATGATAACAGTTTTACGCAAAACTGAATTGATGTCAATTATAACGGTAAATATCCTTTCCTGTCTCAGCTAGGTGATGCTGTTTTAGTAGAATCATAGAGAATCTCTGTGGTAGAATGATGAAGTAACATACACCTAACCAAAAGTCAAATTGGCCGCTTTAAATGAAATTAGCAATGATTCGATTACAACAAAATTACATTTGAATTCCTTAATCCTTGACACAATTATGTACTCTTTCATAACTGCTGGCATATTTCATACGACCTAAATACTCCATCACTTCAAATTTGAGAAAAGTGCCCGTAGAATCAAACATGTCTCTGGGGGAATAGAATTGTGTTGTTAATTTGGCCGTATTAATATCAATCATTGTAACCGGAAATCCCGTGCTGACTCAATTGATCTGTCAAAATGTTGACCTGCTTATCTTAGAAATTGAATTAGGCTCTGAATGAAGACATTATATGCATGGGCGGATCCATGTCTCAAAAAAGGGGGGCCTACGGCAAAAACAAGTTATTTGACATGCGCGGAGATAATAGAGGGGGCATGTGCCCCCCATGGACCCGACAATGATTATAGGCCTTAATAATATCATGTGACTTGATTACACGTTCAGTGACCGAACTCTTTAACATGTTGATTCAAGATTCGTTTTGGGAAAGGAAAGCATAAACTTTGAAATGACATATTTCACCCAAAAATTTGCCAGAAGCTTGGTTTAACAGTAAGCAATTGCCAAAATTAAGTTATAACGGGACACACCATGAATTCATTTCAGGCAAAATCATGTTGCTCACGATTTTTGAGAAACGTGTAGCATTTGATTTTCCTAGATTCCTCAAGTAAACTAACAATGTTGAGACGAACAAGACAATTGCTGGAGATTGCCGTTAAAACAGCGAAGCACACGTGCGATACATCTTCAAACAAGTAACATGTGAAAGGGTCAGCTTATCACTTTGTGTCGTTAAGGAGAAAATCGTGAAAACGCATTCAGATTTTTTTGAGTTCATCTAAAAACTTCCTCGGTGTAGGCCTAACTGTTTTTTACACGCATTAATCATCCTAAAAAATGATTTGTCAGAAGTAATTTCATCTGTTAGAAAACAGGAATGTTTTCCCCCTATTTTACAAAAAGTTTCCAGACGGGGGTTTGTAAAACGTAAAACCCATTAAAACACGTATCATATAATATTGTGTCGTTTTCTTAAAAACGACACAATATTTTGGAATGACACTTTCACAGGTTAGTTTTATTGTATACGGTATTTATAACTGAGGGTTGAAATTAACGTGTACGATACAAAATACCAGTGTTGTATCTTCACTCTAAGGTCGTTTGGGATACGTCCCTTAGTCCGTTATTCTAAGCATAAGGGGCCCTATACGCCTTGTCTCTGGGCCCCACATATCTTCTTCTTTTTTTAATACTCTCGGACTTGACACTAGTATCTTGAGCAAACTGCAAGCACCTTCCTTTTCCTGTGGACAGCTCTGTGCAGACGCTCGGTTCATCACTCCTTCCGCCAATCAAAATTAGTCACCAATCTGTTCTTTTTCCCCCATGGGCACTCTTTGGTTGACGGAGTTCAATAAACATAGAGACGCTGACCTAGAATTCTGTTCCTGTATTTTCACCCTTCACCGGCACTTCTTAGATAGTACCCTGCATAAAGTGGCGTGTTAAAATAATACTGGTGTCAACTTTATTCTGCATTCGTGTTTATATAATTGGGCGAGTTGGCTCACATTACTGACCGTGTAGCTTTTAACACCCCAGTGTTGGCAGTGTATTGCGCGTGCCCACTATATGGGAAAGATCACAGACCTCTATTGACCAGAAACGTGCTGATTTTTGAGCTGCCGTCTGAAGAATGATCTCTTTAAACCATGTTACATGTTTACACTGGTGTACATTGTATATGAGTCTTTATATGTGTAGTTTGTACACATGTTGTTCTTTAATCTCCACATAAATTCAAGGAGCAATCCGTGAAAATTTCATGTTATTTCGTTGTATCAAAAATAATTGTTAATGCAGTCTAATGTGGAAATGGATCACCGGCCGGTGAATTTCAGATTTAAATTTGTCTACATACTTTTAATTTTTCACATTTGTCAGACGGAATATTTTCGATACCCGCTACATTTAACAACCAAGTACATTTTGTTTGTAATAATTTGTTCAGTTTGTTTTAGAGTAATTACCAATGGTGTATATATCACTCCCTTTAAATTAGAATGGCAGTCCTTGTAAGAAATGAAATGATGGAATTACCATGCATTTCTGAACAGCAGGTATGTAATAATTAAGGACTCAGAGAAATAACACAGAAATGACTTGACAAGGTCTCTGCAGCTCGATACATTTATTACTCAGACGATACAGAAGATGGCAGGTTAACCTTCATTGCCTTCTGAGCTCATAACATCGGTTTTCGCAGACAAAACAAATGAACTAAACACTATACAATAATACAGCTGCATGACGGTGTCGTGACATTTACTCTTCTGTTTCATATTGCCCCACTAGTTTGAATCAGCGACTGAATTACTAAAAATAAATTACTAAAAACGTAAATAAAGGAGCCTGACTTCAACCATTATTGCTGCGCTTGTAAAGTAATGAATGAGTGTGAAATTAATGCTGACTGGCATTTTATTGATTTGTTTTCTTCGGTTCTGGCAATCGTCTAAAATTAATTTTTTGTCATTATGACATTGGGCTGTCATGCATGTGCGCCCGGCGCTGTGTTGTTTTTAGAATCTCTTTACATCCGGGATATTGTTATGACTTATAGTCTCCACTATGACAACAACCGCAACATGGTAACAGCATACATGTATTATTGTAAAAGCTTCCCTACATTACGTCACGTTAGTATTACAGCGCCCGTCTTCCCGTGCTCGAATCCAAAGCATATCCTAGAAATTACGTCAATTTGTCAAGCTTTTTGAATTACCGGTTCCCCAAAAAATTCCGGATATTTACCAGAAATTGTTACACAATATAAAAACAGTAATCGCAAATAAACTGTTCGTTATTCGTGAATAAAACTTTCAGCCATAACCCGGAAAATCGCCTTGGGGTTTTCCTGGTATAAACCAAGGTAAGAGGACAACGCTCAATGACAACACAGCGCCTAGTGTTCAGTGATGTGCAAATTTACGTCATAATTGCGGGATTTTCAAACAACATGGATGCGTCATGCCACTGTACTGCTGAAATAGCAAGAAATACAGTGCACTCGCATTGTGTTCTTTGTAAAAAAAAATAATAATAATAATCAACTCTCTATTTTACCATTTTTTTTATACTAGAGGAAGTTTTATTATGAAATCACCTTTTCAGGCCATAATGAAATGCATTTAAATGTAAATACATGTTTTAGCAAATATTCATCCTTTTAGACAGATTTTTAAAATCTATTTTTGATATAGGCCTAGTGAAGATTGAGTGCACTATTTTTTGTAATGTTCACGCTTATCCTTGACACTTAAGAACATTGTTTTGTGAGCTCACAACATGACCTCAGTGTCACAGCAGCACTGACAGTGCACAAACCTCAAACCTTGCCCAAGAAAGCAGATGTTACTTCAAACAATTATTGACTGATAACCAAGATTCAGAGAACTGACTTTTGAAAAGACGAGTATTAAATCAACTTTTAAGTACAAACCAACCGTGATGTTGCATCTGATCCCGTTGTGACATCACTGATGTGCTCATGAATATGCACATTTTTATAAGCATGGATACAACAAGTGTCACAAGAGATATCAAAACACCCACAAATTTGCAATTAAAAGGTAAAAAATTTATGTCAACGATTTATCCATAATCATTTTTCAAGTTAGAAATGTCGTATTTCAAAGTCCCGCTAAGAAAAATAATAATATCTCCAAACCACTATCAACATATGTGCCCAAATCAATATTTTAACACTTCTTTTTGTTCGTTGTCTGTCTTGGTATTTCATGTTAGTCACAATTTTGGTAAGATGTCTGTAAATTCATCCATGAAACAAGAGATATGTCATAATTAGAGTAGGACTGCGGTAGCACCATATAATAATCTCTCTTTAGTTGTGTGGTTCTGGGAGAGAGAATCTGTGGGTAACTCACATTTCAGTCAGTGTGCTCTGCTAGACTCTGGTGGGTACGGTGAAGCTATAAAATTGTGCACTTTTGGACAGTCTTTTGGAGCGAAGGCGCAATGGCAAAACTACTGGATAGCACGTGATGATGTGTATTCCACCAATCAAAAGGCGAGAATCTGTGTGCGTGTGTGTGTGTGTGTGTGTGTGTGTGTGATATAATGTTTTTGAGATAACCAATTGTGTAGGTGTATGGGGCTTTACAGCCTATACATTTCCTTGTACGAAACCTAAAGTTTAAACACACAACAAATAAAAATGTTATTGCACGGCTAAAAACGTGTTTTTTCCCTCTTTTTCTGCAAGCCATCCAATTACAAAAAGGAGGTTTTTTTTTTCAGAAATAACTAGCATAACCTTTGATGAAATATTCATATTAGGCCTATATAGAGCCTGAAGGTTCAGTGGTTTGTCGTACACGAAGTGTTCGCTTGCTTACAAGGCGCTGAGAAATTTTGAAAGAGTGCATGCGCAGCGAAACATCACACATTGCATGCAAAGCGAATGGTTGGAGTAATCTTTCACCGTGTCATAATTCAATAATAATAGTATGACCACAGTGGTGTAAATTTGTTGGGGAGACTTTATAATTACAAATGACCTCTCATGAATGTCAGCTCATCCAACCCCCACCCTGCAACATCCCACCCCCTCCAATGAAGTTATTCATTTCTGGGTTAATTTATATGGATTGTTTATTTATTTCTTGTCACACAACTTTATAACTAACATTTTGGAGTTTGAAGAACATATTAAGCCAAATTTGGGAGAACCAGATACATTTTTTGAAAATGTTCAGACAAATCTCGGGTTATCAACATGGGGCAATTAATATCGAGCTTGTAGGTTGTTTCAGAAATGCTGGGAAATGTTAAAACAGAGTATTAGTGTTAATAAAGAGTTTGTTTAACTATATTTTTACTGGACCAAAAACGTGGGGGATTGATTATTTAATGTTTTATCCCTGAAATGTAGTGTACACAAATTTAATGAAATTGTGAAATTTGTGACATGCCAACACGCTCACGTCCACCCACAGATTGGCGCCCACGGCTCCCTACTGCCATCGATTGCCCTTGTCACTGACGTTAAGTGAAATCAAAGCTACATAATTGTGCTTGACAGCTATTTTCATTCATCACCTCCTGTCAGGTTCGAGAATTAAAGCCAGCATGCAATCCTTACTAATCCAGAGATATATGTACAGAAACAAACCTGTGAAAGTATCGGCTTATATAATGCGTTAAATGATAATATGACTGTAATTATATATTGATGTCTCGGTATACCTACTGCGAAAAATATGTATGTTTCCATACAGGGACGTATTCCAAATTGTTGACTGGGTCACACTTCGGACAGGCCGGGTTTAACACATATGAAAAGGAGAAGGGGAGGGAACTCTACGGTTTTTATTACTTCTTTTCCAAGTCGTGTTGTTTTACACAACAAACACGAAGTTCGTCATTCTAAGTGCATGCTTTATCATCAGTTTTATATAGGGCAACAACTTATTGGCCAAACCACGCCTGTCTGTCTGTCTGTCTGTCTGTCTGGGTTATCCAGTGGGAACCCACTGAAACCCATTATGTGACGTAGCCATGATTATATCAGTAGGAGATTCAGCGGGGCTATGGGATACCGGTTGTCAAAGACACTGGGGATACCTGGAGATACCTGAGGATACCTGAGGACACAACCCCCATCCCCATTCCTCCACAGGTCTTAGAATTACATCAGGGGCGGATCCAGAGTCTCGAAAATGGGGGATGACACGGCCAAAAAAGGGAGGGGCCGAGGGGCACACTCCAACACGTGTGGTAAACCTGCACGGCAATACAAAAAGGGGACACGTATGCCCTATTTCCCCCAGGATCCGCCAATTAATCACATGTCCCAGAGGCTCATCCAAAATTTCAGGGGGAGAGGTAGGCCAATACCCATCTCCAAAAACTTCTGAAATCCCTGATCTTTTTACAGTTAACAACTAAATTTTGCCCATAAGCGATAATTTGTGTGCCCCTGTGTCCTGCCATGAAGGAAGCTACAAACAACAGTACAAATGTAACTGCTTAAATTAGTATTCTGTCAAATGAATTAACATTTCCGGTGTCGCCTGCATGAACAGCTGGCCGTCTGGATTCTTCGGTGGCAAACAGTGTGACGAAAACGCAGATTGAGGGCTACCATTGGTCATCCCCTGGGGCTCCGTCTGCCTTCCATTCAGCTACGATCCATCACTGGAGCAGATGCAAATATTAAAGGGATGCTATAGGATTGGTAATTCCAAAATGGCCAAATGGTTGAATTATAAAATAATGTAAACGTTACTTGGTATAAAGCTGATGGTAGGCCTACTATCAATCTTCCATAAAAGTATTGTTTGGCCCATAACATTTAGGCCAAAAAAAGTCTCCGGTTTCTGGTAATCAGTCGGCTTCAACATTGGTGTAGTGACGCAAAGTATGGTGGCTAAAACAGGCCTCACAAATCGGGCAAACGTTCATACCCCTACATGAAAAAGTCGTTTAAAACATCGATCCAGCATTGTTGACAGCAATTGGACATCGTTTCATAGCGGGGAAAAAAAAGAAAATTAAAAATGCTGACGCGCGGGTCTAGTCTGAGGTGGCGCGCGCGTAGACTAGAAACCGGAGACTTTTATTAGGGGTAACAGTGCACGAACTGCTTGTCTGCAACATACTGTGTACACTGCCAAACTGGTAAAACTTGAAAAAAATACGACTTACACACTTAAGAATTAGAAACTTTGAAAGCAGTTATGGGTGTAGTTTTTTCGCACATAATAAGTTAATACTTTCAGCCTAGTAGTAGTACATGAAAGCGTAGGTCACAGGGAAGTATTTTTAAATATTTTTTTAATATACACTGTTTTGTGTCAAAATACAACAAATCTGGCAATTGACATCGACTTTACATTAAAATACCATAGCCTTCTCTCAGAAAATGTAAACATTTTGGCTCTGCAATACTTATTTTCTTTAAAAAAAACATGTAAAATTGGAATAAAGTCATTTTTACCTAATTTTACATGGCAGATTTTCCGGCGAATAAATGATCTTTAAAAATTTATTTCTCAAGAACCGCTTACCCGATGTTGAAAATGTTAGTAACAAAATAAAGCATTCAGTGAGGTCTTTCATACAGAATCAAAATTAAACATGTGTAATGTAGGCCTATGCTTATTTTTTGAGTGCTCTACCTACTTTTATGGCCTTAGTTCGATTTTAGGACTTGTTCACCAGTCCTAAATTTAGCACTGCCTACTATGGAAATGAATACTGCCCTCTTTTGAGTAGTGTTGTGAACATTTGTAAATAAATGTTTCTAATTTTTGTTTTTGTTTTTAATTCAAGACGCCCCCATTTAGCCCTAGCCTATTAAGGCATATTTTCTCTAAAAAGTCTTCTTTTTCAAATATTTACCGCGGTGAAATAGTGCGTTTCAAGAGAGATTAATATCGAAATTACCTATCTTCATAATTTGTTCCTAAACCTTATCTTGAGTCTTAAGTGCGGGGTGGGGTTGTGTCGGGTGATGGGGGTCAGTTATGGTAAGAAAGGTCAGGGATCTGGTCAAATTTCCCCTGCCACCCTCATCGGCACAAGGAAACGCCGCCACTGTTGGTGATTATTTCGAATATCCTGAGAATTATGGCGCAAGTGCTCTGATTTTAGAGGAAACAGACAAATTAATTCGATTTCCAAACTGAGCCTGGCGATTTTTGACTGACAGTACTTCCCTCTACATGGAAGGTTAGGCAGAGACACTGTCATTGAGCTGCTTCTTTGGTTTTTATATTTCCTGATCGGCATGGAAAATTGGATTATGAATCCACATACTGATGTTTTCGCACAAGTGTATCTTGTTTTTTTGTTTTTTTGTTTTTTGTTTTTTGTTTTTTCATTTCATTATTTGTTAACAACAAATTGATAAGAACCGAACAACTGGTTATGAATGTATTTTTCCTGTAGCAAACTGCGAACCAACTAACTTTGTAACCGAATATATATTACGGACACGAATTGTAATATTATCTTTTCTCATCAGACAAACTGCAGATTGTGTTTATTCAAAGGTAAGGTATTGGATTTGGTTATTTAAAAATAACAAAATGGTCGAATATTAATGTTAAACTTTTACTACCTCCATGTTTAGTGTAAATCTGATGACGAAATTAATCATCCCTACAGTCAGATAAGTTTGTCTGAGGTGCTGTCCATTCTAAGAAAAGTGAACTAATTTTGGTTCGAATTTAGAAAGGGTATACGGTACTCTTTCCTATTCCACGTTAGAATGAATACGAACAATCTGAATGCATCTCGTTAACGTCGTAATTAAACGGCATTAAGCTGAATCTTTCACAGGTTGGTTGTTTATCTTGATTAGAGAGAGTAGTGTTGCCAACATTACCTATATTATGCCTACTGTTTAATACTATGTAGGCCTATATAATCATACGAAGTTATGGACACGATTTGAAATATCAGCCGTGAGTGTTGCCAACATTACCTAATACGCCTTCAGGCCCTTTAAAACTGTATATAATACGGATTTGAAATATCAGCCTTTGAGTCAAACTGCAGATTGTGTTTCTTAAAGAATGTTATGCCTACTAATAGCCCTTGAATCCGTTGGATTCATTCATCACAATTAGTTTTAATATCTAGATATAGTTGCCCTCGGCTTGCACTGTCTGTCACGTGCATGCCTAGTGGAAATAGTAATTAGAAAGCAGACCGTCTTCGTTTTTTCAGACAAAAACACTTTGAGCTGATGTTTTTACTGCAGGTCTATTTCGCCTATAGTGATAGAGATTCATAGGTGAATGTTTATTTTTGTTGAGCAGGCCTGTGTTGTGAGTATTCAGCAGTTTAGCAGCGTATAGTTCAGGTTTGAGTGGGGGAAAATTAGGCCTGTTTATATACCGATTTGAAAAGTAGGATTTCGGACTGTACATAAATATAAATATAATTATAAAACGCTGAATGACACCTTTGGCAGACAAATGTATAAATTAATTGAACATCTGGGAGACAAGTCACATGTTATGCAAAATAACAATCAGTGCTCATTCAATTAAATGTTTTAACCGTAAACGTATTAGATGGTGACACCTCTTTGTAACATTAATTTCTTGTCTCTCAGATATAAAGTTACAAATTAAATATACATTGATTTCGAGGCAAATTTGTCTTCTTTAATTGTTTAAATGTTGTTTTACTTCATGATAGGCTTTGTTTATGGATACATGGCTATGATAGGCTTTGTTTATGGATACATGGCTGTGATAGGCTTTGTTTATGGATACATGGCTATGATAGGCTTTGTTTATGGATACATGGCTGTGATAGGCTTTGTTTATGGATACATGGCTGTGTAAAAAAATTCACTTGACGGATAAAGTCTTCTGAATGTTGTTTTTCCAATTTTATTCAATCTACAGTGTTACCGTGGCAATGCATTGAGCCATGATTATTACGACACCTTAATTCAAGGGGCTGCTTCCTATTGTCCCATTTCCGTACGTGTGCTACTGGAGGATCGAGTATAGGTTTTTAAAAGAGATTGACAAATCAGAAGCAATGATTTAAGTTTGCTTTAGGATACTTCACCATGTATAAATGCCCATTGGGAACCGTTAAACATACTGCAAAAAGTTCGCCAGAGTATCCCACACAATGTCCAAATTGCTTGAATATGCCTCCTTAACCCTAACCCCCTAGGTATTCTGGCTAGGAACCTTCCTGAATACTCCAAAATCCTCCAGTGTAGTTTTTTGGGGAAATGCCCTTATCTTCAAAATGCACCATGCATTTTCGTTGATCTTTCATATTCAGCACTTATGGCCTGTACTTCTTGCCAGGTAGTAATTTTGCCCCATTTGAAGAGGTGAAAGTACCAGTTTTCAATCAATGCTGAAAAAGTACCCCTTGGAGGATTTTGGAGGATTTGGGGTAGTTAGGCGTTTGATGGCTCCTAAATGTATAAATGTTTACCTATATGTTAAGAAGACATCTTTTACAACATGCCATGCCCACCCTTTTGTCCTGTGGGTAATTTGTTTACTTTTGATTATATTTATGGATGTATTAGTTTGTTTCCGGATTGTTTGTAGAAAATAACATGGTCAGTTAAGGGTTGAAAACCCAATTAATATGGGCAATGAATTTGGCCTGGGTCCACACCATTGAAGAATTCTCTTGTAAAATTTTGGATCTCAATGCGTGATCATGCATACGTCTGGAGCACCGTTGAGTTTGCGACGCACATAACTGTGGCCATCAAATTAATCATTTATGTAGCTATAATGTGTAGTTACACATTTTATTTAAAAAAAATTGTTGTTGACTAAAACTGTATCCATATTGAGAACAATGGGGTGTTTTCAGTGTTATACGCAGTACACAACATTATTAAGTGAAATAACAGTTTGACAGGATTTATACAAACTGCAGTACAACCAACATGAGAAAAATGTAGCATAATACTTTTAAACTTTCCCCTGTGAAAGATAAACACATGTTTCAAGCATGAGAATGTTGGGCGTTGCTTTGGTGCTTTCATGTTGGACAGATCGGTACGCCATCATCACGTTGTGTAGGTGTTCATCCCAGTCGTCTTGTTGTTTCTTCCAATTGGGGATGATGGCAGTCGAGTTTTGTGCACTGCGTCCCAGCAGTCTTCAAATCCCCTGGAATAGCTCGACTTCAACTGTCGGCCCGAGCCCTTGGTCTTTATTGATCTCCAGGGGGGTTCCGCGTGATGATCTGTTCAACAGGGACTGGAAACCGTGTCCGAAGTCTAGTCTGGTATTGGAAAAAAGAACTTAATCAGCAATGTCATCTAATCGATGTAAATGTTAAACTTGGCAATCAGATGTTCATTGGAGTTGTCCGCTCAATTAGAGAAGCCCTTGTGTCCGTTTTAAACACCCCATCGAAGGCCCATCTTTCTGAAAATGGCACTGTAAAAATTAAATTGAGTGGAGATGGCACACGTGCTGGGAAAAAACATCTTGTCAACTTTTCATTTACTGTAATTGGTGAAAACACATTTAAGTCAGCAGAAGGGAATTATTTACTAGCAATTGTCAGATGCCCAGAAACGAATGAATGCATGAAGGCTACACTTGGAGATCTGATAAATGAGTTTGAGAATCTGACATCAGTTGAAATCAATGGCAATATCATTCAGGTCGAAAAGTATCTAGGTGGAGATCTAAAATTTCTAAATCAAATTACAGGAATAATAATAATAATAATAATAATAATAATTATCATTTGTAATGCGCCGGTATCCGTCAAAAGAGACGCTCATGGCGCAGTGACACATCGGTGTAAACAATAAAACAAAATACATGGTAAGAACAATGCAATATAAAATTACAAGGAACAATGATTGTAAAAAGGCTGACTGGCCCTGGTCAGGATATGCTAGGCAAAGGCGATATTCTGACAAGGAAAAACCCTGCATACACAACCATGCAAACAAGGTTGATTTGCAAAAAATATAAACACCTTAGCGATACTCTTGACATATTAAACAAAAACAAAAGGTATAAATACATCATCATAAAAGTCAATAGTTAAACATAAGTAAATTATACATTAATTTTCATCAAATGAGTTTTGAGAGCAGTTTTAAATGAAGCAAGAGATGGAGATTGTTTGACATGCTCAGGTAAATCATTCCACAAAGGAGCAGCAGCAGCAAAAGAACGTTTTCCCCAGGATCTCTTTGTCAATTTCTTACTCAGAAGAAGTTTATGATGTGATCTCATGAAATCACGATTTGAGTGATACGGTTGAAGTAATTCTGATAAATATGATGGTGACATATCAATGGAGGAGCGGTAAACATACATTAAGATTTTGAAAACAATCCTGTCCTTAATCGGGAGCCAATGAAGATCTCGCAATATTGGTGTAATGTGTTCTCTTGGTTTAGTCCGGGTTACAATTCTAGCAGCTATGTTTTGAAGACGGGACACTACGAAAAATGTGTGTATCTGGTAGACCATATAAAAGTGAATTGCCCATGTCCAGGCGGGAGGTGACATAATAATAATAATAATAATAATAATAATAATAATAATAATAATAATAATGTTTGGACTTATATAGCGCACGTATCCACCAACTGAGTGGTGCTCAAGGCGCATTATATTATTACCCCTGCTCATAAGGCTCATAAGGCTCATAAATCATTCCTGAAACCATCTCAGCTCCCTGGGGAGTATACAGCTCAATTGCTGCCATTACAGCGCATATAGGGCTAATCAACCAACTCTGCCCTCACAGGTACCCATTTAACCCTTGGGTGGAGAGAAGCAATTATGGTTAAGTGTCTTGCTCAAGGACACAAGTGTCACGGCCGGGATTCGAACCCACATTCTGCTGCTAACACCAGAACTTGAGTCCGGTAAGCTAGACCGCTCGGCCACGACACTCCACATACGCATGTACAAGTTGTTCCGTAGCCTCTTGAGAGATGTATTTTCTGATGAGGCCGATGTTGCGCAGATGAAATGAGGAACATTTAGAAATTGAAGAAATATTATCATTAAGTGACATGTCACAATCGAATATAGCGCCCAAATTGCGAACTCTAGTAGATGTAGATATCTTGGAGGTGCCAATACGTAGATGAGGAATTTTTACTTTTTCACGTTGCTGTTTTGATCCAAATATAATAAACTCAGACTTGTCATCATTTTATTTAAAAAAATTAGAAGACATCCAGTTACGAATTTCATCAATACATGATTCAAGTCGACGTATAGCAGTGTCAGCTTCAATTTGATCAGGGTTAAATGAGATGTATATTTGTGTGTCATCAGCATAAAAATGGTATTGCAGATTATGTTTCCGAATGATTTTCCCAAGGGGACCAGTGTAGATAGAAAATAGTACAGGTCCAAGAACAGACCCTTGTGGCACACCGAAAAGCAGCATGGTAAGTACTGAACATTTGTTTTTAATTTGAACACACTGTGATCTGTCGGTGAGATACGACTCAAACCATTTCAGAACTATTCCATCAATACCAAATGATCGAAGTCGTTGCAATAGAATACGGTGGTCGACAGTATCAAAAGCAGCTGACAGATCGAGGAGTACCAACGCAACAAGTCTACCATTATCCATAGCGGTAAGTACATCATTTTCTAATCGAAGTAGAGCAGTTTCAATACTGTGGTTGGCACGGTAGGCAGACTGGCAATTATCAAGAAGGTTGTTGCTTTGAACATGGAGGAAGTTCCTTCCTCCATGCTTTGAAGAAATGGAGAGACTCTAGCAAGTACAACACGTTCAAGTAGCTTTGAAAGGAAGGTAAGGTTAGAGATTGGGCGATAGTTTTTCAAAGTGTCGGTGTCAAGAGTAGGTTTCTTTAGAAGTGGTCGTACAATTGCAGAATTTAAGGATGATGGTACAATTCCATTAGCAAGTGACTGGTTTACAATATGAGTTATAACAGGTACTATTGTATCTGCACAATCTTTCAATAAAGTTGTTGGTATCGGATCAAGATCACAGCTTTTAGATGGAGATTGTAGAAGAATCCGGCGTATTTCATCTGCAGTTGCAGGTTCAAAATATAAAAGCTTTGGATGCGAACAATTATCTATTCCAACATTGATGGGCACATGAGAAGGAAAAGCATCACGGATGTTTTTAATTTTATCATGGAAGAATGTGGAAAATTTGTCAGCAAGCTCTTCTTCTGAAACACAGGCAGGGAATGGGGAGGTTCTTTTATGGTGAAGAAGTTGATCCACCACTTGAAAAAGTTGCTTTTGGTTAGATGAGCAATCCTTTATCAGTGTAGAGTAATGATTCTGTTTAGCTTTGCGAATGAGCTTGTTGACAAGATTCCGTTGGTCACGATACAGCTGGCGGTCGATTTCAAGACCGGAAGTACGCCATTTATGCTCTCGTCGACGACGCTCACATTTTGCATTAGTGATTTCTTGATTATACCAAGGTGTGTTTGGTCGTATACGAATTGTTCGCTTTTTGGACGGTGCATGGTTATCCAAAATAGATGCAAGAACTGTGTTGTAATTCTGAATATTTTTACAGATGTTAGTGCTATCTAAGTTCAGGAACAAATCAGAATTCTTAATGTCAACACAAAAAGAAGCAATATCAATATTTTTCACATTTCTTGTTGTTATAATGTTTGTAGGAACTTTTGGTTTCTGAATGGCAAGATTGCAGGTGATGGCATAATGATCAGAAAGCCCTTCTTGTACAGATATATTTGAAATGGGAAGATCACCAGAGGAACGAGTAATTAACAAATCTAGGGTGTGTCCATGTTTATGCGTACAGGATGAAATATGCTGGTGAAGTCCAATAGATGATAACAAATCCTTAAACCGGGTAGCATCAGAGTCAGCGGGGTTGTCAACATGAATATTAAAATCGCCTGCAATGATGAGTTTAGATCGGTTCAGAATATAAGAGTCAACAAGGTCGTTAAATTCACACAGAAATTGACTAAATGTATATGCAGTTTTTGGTGGTTTGTATACAATGATGAGAGAGATTGAAGTAGAAGAGGATGATAACTCAAGTTCAAGAGATTCAAATGACTGAAATTTCCTTTGGTTGGTAACTTTAACTGGCAGTCCAGACTTTGACAGAAATGCTACACCACCACCTTTTCTATTAAGGCGGGGTACATGATGAAAAACGTATCCACTAGGAGTAATATCACCAATAACAATCAGGTCGTCAGGGCGGAGCCATGATTCACATATCGCAACTGCATCAAAATTATTCTCAAGAACAAGATCAAGAAGTTCGACAGTTTTATTCCGCACAGACTGTGTATTGAGCAGGCAAAATTTAACTTGTTGCTGGATATATCCGTGGTGAGCAGTGGTTTGGTCTGTACTTTCAGTAGGCTTAGTATTCAAGTTGGAGTTATGACTTCCAACTTGGTTCAATATAGGTTTGGATCTATCAGTAGGTTGATTTTTCTTTTGTCCGTGTTTTTTCATTCCAGCTTTGCGGCCCCTTGGTCTATATTTTATGCCAAGATCACTAATGATTGACCAAGTAGAAGTTAAGAAGAATAATGGAGGACCAATTCCATATTAAACTCTTGCTCTACCCTTCTAAAACAATGGACATGCATGTTGCATGTTGCGCTTTGAGTATTCTTTTCTTATTCTGAAACAGCCATCAATACCATTGTTATTGATGCATGAGTTCTTACAGAAAACTACATGTGTAACATGCCATTGAAGCAATGCTTTGTACTGCAACTTTGTTTCAGCTGAATTTTCATTCAAATCACTGTCAATTGTGCATGCATGATTGAATTTCAACCATTTCATTACGAGCTGTGTAGAACATGTCATTCTGTCATTTGCTTTTTGAATTTTTAAAATTCATGCAATACTTGTTGAGATATTCTAAAAAATATTAGGGGGAACTTAGAAGTTGTGATGGGTGTATATATGTAAACGATGGATTTGTGTTCATGGCTGTTTTTATGGTTTACATACCATTCAAATAACATTTTGCAACATCTTTATGGTTTACCATGAAAAACTACTGTTGTGTAATTTAATGGTTTATAAATCATGAAATTACATGCCAGTAGTTTATAAACTATGAAATTACATGGTAATTGATATAAACCATAAAGATGTTGCTATATGTTATTTTAATGGTATGTAAACCATAAAAACAGCCATGAACACAAATCCATGGTTTACATATAAATGAGCTCAACTATGGTAAAACCATGCTTAAAATTGGGCTAAATAATTATTTGGCAAACAGCGCCCCATATGGCAGTGTAGGCAATTGTTTTGATGGTTTGAAAGTTTTGTTCAATGAAGGGTATATGTGCAGATGATAAAGATGTGGTGAGTTATTTTCTAAGCTGCAACATTTTAATAATGGAAACAGTATTAGTTCTCATTACACAACATTAGTAATGAGCTGAACAACATTTAGACTGCACAGAGTGCAAGGGAATATTTTGAGCCTAAATATTTGCCACAATGCCACAAATGAACTCACGTTTCCTTCCTTTTTACTTAAGCCAAATTTAAACATATTTTTTTAGTTTTTAGCTTGTGTTTTGTATTTAACTTTTGTTTATAATATTAGTATATAAGCCATACTAGTTTGCCAAAGAATATAACATTGTTTGACTCTTACAAAAACATTGGTGCTATTTTGTGAAGGTTTTCCAAACAGCTGATTTGTTTACTTAATGTCAAGTTTTTACATTTGTATCTGTTAAATATGATTTTATTGTGTTTATGAAAGGCCAGTTTGCCCCCAAAATCACCGGTGCATTGAGTTATTTATGTTACATGTTTTCTTTTTTTCTTTTTTCTTCATGGTTTGAACGGTTATGCAATTGAACTTATGATTGTAGAAAATGTCATCTTTTGCCAAATATATGGAGGTGATAATATTTTTATATGGTCTTATGTTCATTGGTTGCAATATATGAAGAAATGGACAGAAGTTGATTGTCACACTTTTTGTAATCAGCTTTTGGGGTTATTTGTTAAATTTGTTTAATGAGCCAAGTTAAACGTTTGCCAAAATCTTACTCCTTCTGCCAGTTTATTTTATTATTCAAGTCAAATATATTAAATTTAATATGACTTTTGTATTTTACACCTGTTTGAAGTATATAATAGTGTGCCAATGAAGATAACAGTATTACTAAAGAAGCTAACATTTTTTTCATGTGAGACAACCAGTTTGACCAACATTGATATTTTGTGTTAAAGGTCCTATGAAATAGGTTTTTTTTCATTGTATACAATAAAGTATGCCTACTGGAACATATATTTGTCATTTGTAATTTTTTCCCCTCACGTTTATACCATAAAAATATTAATTTTTAAATTTAGGGGGTGCTTTTCGACACGCCCATATCCCCTCATTAGCATAAAATTCGTGACGTACACTGAGGCGATTCCCGATCCGCGATCCACAGCACTTGCCCAAGTATGTGTCGTATACAGCGCACCACTGCATGCAGAGTGTTGCTAGAGAAAAAGTTTCCTAAAGTTTTCTGTCAGGTTTGAAGCTTATTATTTTCGATAATGCCATCGAGGTGTGTCGCTGGAGGTTGCAGCAACACCACCAAAGACGGTGTTAGTCTACACCGATTTCCGTCTGATCCGAAATACAGACGTATTTGGACGGCTAAAGTCAAGCTGACCAGAGCGAAGTCGTCGGGACCGACGGAACACTCATTCTTATAAAGTGCACACTTCGAGCAGACATGCTTTGAACGGGGCCTTCACAGCCAGTTCGGTATGGCTTATAATAAGGCCATGCTGCTACCAGATGCAATTCCAACGATATTCCCGCTAAGTAAGAAGGCTGGGAAGGCTCCAACGAAGAAGAGAGGTGTTTTTTTAAAGCGAGAAAGACTCAGGGTAAGTGGCCATTTAGTTATACTCCCATGCATAACCCAGTCCACTTCCGTGGGGGTTGCGCTGCGTTTCAACGGTACATCCGTGGCTGGGTTATCGCTGTTCGAGTGCATATTTATATTACGCAAGTCTTGTGTAAACACGTTGCCAGCATGTTGTAAAGCTTAAAGGCACCTGGCACTGGTATTTTGTCCAAATGTAGCTTTTGTCATAAATATATACATTTTTATGAGTGGAATGTGAATAAACAAGTAACTAAGGTTACAGAAATAGTGGTTTTATTGTATTTACGACTTTAGAATAGGCCACCCCTTTACATTGACACATGGTGGCGCTGTTCGTGACGTCATTCGAGGCGGGGATATTTGAAGAGAAAATGTGTAGTCTGGCCCCATACATTACGTCTGGGTACCTGATCGGTACGATGCGTCACCGAATCCGAGTAACCGAATCCGAGAGTACGACAATGAGAAACCTCAATCAAGCCTCAAACCATTTCCATATTTTAAATGAATAAAAAAGCAATATGAAGAATTATATATATGACTACTGTACTACTACTAGTCATGCTAGTGCAAAGAAAGCGAATCAATTCAGTCCGGGAAAACTCCAAATACGGCAACGTTGCTATTATACGGCAACCTTGAGTTGCTGAATACGGCAACGTTTCATTATACGGCAACGTTTCATTATACGGCAACGTTAAGGTTGCCGTATACGGCAACTCTTTCATTCAAACGCAAAAAGGGAAACGAAATATGCAAAATTGGAATAGTGAAAACCATAAAAATATGTTCTTTGGTTCCTTACCCAAATTCCTATCTGCGCACATCAAAAAGTTATCTGTGCATTTTCTTGCAAATGACCGTTTAAAACCAACACTCTAGCCCATCCGACGATTAACGCGCGACTCCATTTTTGACGTGCAAGAATACATCCTCAATCAAGATTATTATTTTACGCATGGTTCATGAAACAAAACTTTAAACATGGTTGTTCTCAAAAATATAATAATTAAATTAAACAAATAACATTATTTATGTTAATATGAGTAAACACCTATTTTATTGGAAATTATCAACGTCTTTCTTCGCGGGAAAAGCTCTGGAAGCGCGGGAAACTAAAATCGACAACATTTATACAAACAAAACTCAATTATTGGATAAAAATAGAAGTAAAAGAAGACATATTTCGCATTTATACATTGTGATTAAAGCCAGCACCTTTTGACAATGATAAATAGCCTTGAAGCTGACGTTGAAAGTGAGAAACGACAACGTAAAACAAGGCCCAAGGGGAAGCATGCAAGTTTTCACGATATAGGTGCAGCAATGCCGCTAGTGCTACGAAAACTGCATAGCGTCACTGCATAGCGCTGAAAACGACGTCGGACAGGACCACTTTGCCCTCGTTATCCTGACTTTCGCTGCCCATAACCGCCTATATTTGGGATCAGCTGGAAACAGATGCAGGCTGACCCCATCTTTAGTTGTTTTGTTGCATGCAGCAGCAATACACCCGGTCGGCATTGCTGGGAAAATGCCGGAAAAATGCCTTTTTTTATAACAAACCAAACCACACGTGTGTAAACACAGGCAATTCTCGAGGGCGTCGAGGGGGGTCGATGTTCCATCAGCGGCGAATCCTTCCTCGAATGACGTCACAAAAAGGGATGGGCGGAGTCACCCTTCAAACAACTTCATATTGTTTTTAAACATATAAATCCTGACAAATAATCACTCAAACAATTTGTTTATTGTTAATACACATATACTTTATTGTTTAAATCAATAAAAAACCTATTGCCAGGTGCCTTTAAATCCTTTAGGTCAATATGAGTTAAGTCTAATTTCCATACAATCTATGATACAATGGGGCTTAGTGTTTATTACCCGATCAAAGTCTGGCACCAAACCACATACCGCCTAGCTCCCCGAGAATGTATAGAAATTCTCTGTCTTTGTGTACGTCACGAACGTTTCGTTAAAACTTCAACAATTCGGGGGGTAAATTTTTGATTATTAGATGAACCATTAATAATCCACTCGATTAAAAAAAAACATTTAAAATTACTTTTAATTCATATCAATCAATATAACAGCACCAAAAAATAAAGTTTGGTAAACACACTCTTCACAGGACCTTTAAAGCTTCAATTTTTCAAAACGGTTGATTATTTGTTTTACATTACAATATTTTATTCGTCTTTAAGTTTATATTTATTTTAAACTTAATTTTTTGTTTCATGTGTTATATACATTATTATAAGGAAAGTTGGTGAATAAGATCCAGTGAAATCCCTTGAATGGTACGCCCGGAGCATGTCTGTATTCTTGATAAATAGAGAATTAGCTGTTAGAATCTGCTCCCCAACCTAAAGAACCTGTAGTACAAATGCCTTACGTTTCGAACCTAGCAGGTTCTTTCTCAAAGGCAAAATGCACGATATAGAAACAAGCATGCAAACATAAACACGGGGATAAAGACAGGGGACTATTTCTCTACCATAGTTTTCACAGGTTAGTTATAGGTTTGAGGGGTGAAGGCAAGTGTTGACACTACGAAGTGTGTGCAAAAAGGGGTGGGAGATGTGCACATTATGTCACTGCATTGAAAATGTTTTCACAAATTGTTGGCTTTTGATCACTTGCTTTCTGAACCAATGTTTGTATTAATTTATCTTGGTTTGTGCCCTTGTTTGCTCACAGTGCATGTGTGGCCAAGAAATATCTGCATAGACTGTATGTATTGATTATTTTTGTATAGAATTGTTGGTTTCCTTTTCTTTGTGGGGTCGCTTGTGCTGGGAATTATGCTAAACAATTTGTAATAGGAAAATGCATTCATTTTTCATAATTATAAAACACAAAAAGCATGGTGCACCGAAATGTAAATTTTATGGGAAATAATACCATTGTAATTGTCATTACATATTTTCGTTCAGTTTCATTTCATTACCAAAAGTGCAACAGGCTATTTAACACCCCTACACACAATTAGTAACTTTTAAAAACATGAAATTTACACAGTTTTACCTGAATGCATACTTGGTGTAGAATTGCTGAATTATCCCGAGTAATACAAGACCTTTTCACAGTATAGCCGTCTTGTTTTGCCTGCATACGATGTACACATCCAAACCGAGGCTGGAGGGAAAGTAGTCTGGCCACTTTTATGGAATGATATTGCGCACAGGGAATATGACAAAGATGTCCACAGTATGATAACAATATGATTCTGCATGAGTTACTCCCATTTCAAGTTTTTATTAAATTGTAAAAAACAATTTATAGGGACAGAATTTGTTATGAACAAGCTACTTGGTGTTTGTACACATGGTGTGAAAGTATACACTGCCCTTTATTGACAAGTGTCAACGTAATATGTGTCCACCTTTCTCAGAAACCTGTTTATAAACCGTTTAGGCTATAAACGTTCAGCTGAAACAATCATATGCTTGGAATTGGAGTGCTAGTTTTAGATTCATTCAGTGACTGATAAAAATACCCCACATGATAAGGTCATATTACCGTTGCTGCTGCATAAATGAGACAGTAATTATTAGTCACTGTGTTCATCTTGAACAAGAGCAACGATTCCATGCCCTGTTGAAAGTCTGCTCCGATCACGACGATACTGCCCCTTTAAATTATTATTCCATTTGACACCAACTTTTGTGTGAGTACATTAGTTGTTGCGTGAAGAAGTTAGTTCTAAGGTTCTTTCATCCCAATTCATGGTATAATGCTGTCTTTGACTTTTTACATAAGTCAAAGCCCTGAATTTTGCTTGGTCAATGTGCTCTATGTACTTTTATGAATGGGAAAAGATCGACATTTGCGTTTAGTCAATGGGGTTGTGTATAAAAAGGGTTGTAAGTTTACCTGTATTTACTGAGTGAAGTTAATTAATAAAGGCCAAGACCACTCTCTGCGATGCACTTTTCGTTCCCCACACTCGATTCCATATTCCTATGGACACCTGATTCCATATTCCCTTGGAAATTAGATTCCCTTGATCCGATCCCGATCCCTTTGGATGCTTAATTCCATATTCTCTTTGATCCTTGACTCCATATTCTCTTGGAACCAATTCCATATTCCCTTGCGATCCCAACCCCTTTCCGATGATCCAGTGATCCATCGATCTACTGTTCTGCTGTCTGATCCAAGGAGTGTGGACATCATGACGTCATATTGGTGGCAGCGGTCGGATACACTAACGACTTGACCAGCAGAAGATCAGGGAACTGCACAACTAAATGGCCTTGCCACAGCTGCTTCTTACGTATTGTATTAATGTACTCTATGTATTTAAATATAATTTACTATGTCTTGTGCTCCCTGTGTGCCCTTCTTTTTTCTCTAAAGTCAAATGGTGACAACCCGTACAGTAGTAGTCTATGTTAGACATAATAAAATATTCTATATTGAGATGTCAACCGAACATTAAGAATGGTTTATCATACGGATTTAAAAGAAAATAAAACACATCCACTGGTGACAAGTTCCTTAAAGATAAAACAAGAATGCCATTACTCTGTAAAATATTTTGAGTACAGAAATCAACTATCTTGTATTTTAACTATCAGACATTGTCAAAGAGGAAGTATGTAGACAAAACATGTACTTATTTTTTGAAATTTCAATTCCCTCAAACTGATCTAAGCTACTGTACATCTACACAGGTAAAAACTGGCCAATATTGGTAAAACCGTGCTAAATCTCTTGTACAGTACAAGCAACCTGTTACTGCTTATTACGTTGTCTGAGCTGGCGGTGACATCTGTTTGAGCGGTGATTAGGGAAATGTATTCAGAACTGTAATAGAATTCTATTTATTTATGCATCCTGATAGTCTCTCCCAATGCATGGCTGATTCCATAAGTGAAACAAATGGAATTTTTCCACATGTAAAAGCTGTTTGTTGTGACATTACCATATCATTCAGCAAAAGCTCGCATAACTCAATACCTGGGATTTCAAATGCAATTTTTAAAATAATAATCCTGATAACATAAAAGTAATAAATCAAATAATATTGTTTTTTAAAGGGGGTTACTAATTTTTTTAAATATCTTAAATTGTATAGATTATTATATGCTGTTGGATATTAATTCGGTCAGTTTCTTGCGCGTAATAACCAATGGCTCGGTTTGGTTTATTACCCATTATACTTGACATACATTATGACATTAATTATGCACGATTTTTCAAGTTTTTGTCACTTCGTGAAAACGGTGACGATATATTTGACATACATATACTCGTGGACAGACACAGTGAGCCGACACTATTCTAATCATGTCTAGCCCCAGCCAATTTATAATAAAATGTACAAAACAAATTACTAGGCCTACAGCAAAAAAAATCAACATTTTGCAAACAAAATGTTTTAACAAAATGAGAGCACTCTAGACAAAATCCTCTCGTCATGGTGTCACCATTATCAAGCAACTTTACAGGTACTGGTAGTGAGTCGTTCGGTGAAATAAGGGGACATTTCTTAAAGACAGCGTCCAGGGGCTTCTAATGCCCTATAGAAAGCACTTCTGGTAATTTCCGTAAAAGAATTCACTGATCGATTACTTGTTCACTGCCCGAAAAGATGTTTATTTAAAAGCGGTTGTGATTCATAATATCACACCAAGAAATAGTACACCGCTCCAGATATGTCCAACGTCCAAGCAAACCCGAAAACTCGGTCACGCACTTTCGAATTTTTACAGTAATTGCTTCTCTTCACCTATGAATATAAATGGTACCTCCGAGATGTTTGATTAGCCCTGTAGAACCAAAACAGGTTACACATGGGTTACATACTACCCCATCAGGGAGATAAATAACGATTAATAACCATACAGTAAAATCATGTTGAGAAAGTCAATGTATAGAATTCGCTATATAAGAACGAATTATTTATTTGTCATCATAAAACCAAGCTCTTGACTGACATTATAGTAAGAAGTGTTAAGGTTAATCTGTGCTGTTTGACATATTGGATTTTCTCTTAGGCCAAAGAGTTTTGAAAAACAGTGCGGTAATGTGTCCCTTGGTCGACTGCATCCACGCAATCATTACTGGTGATGAACACGGGCAGCCACCAATCAAGAAACTGCTATGATATTCCATACGACACATGACCCACGATCAAATGGTGACAGACAAAAGATGTACAGTAATCCACCGCAGACACCATCAAATCTGCTGTTTTTGAGGAAAAGTCAATATAAAAAATGGTGCTAGATAAGTATGGTTCCACTCAATCAGTGCTATGTGGAGATCACAATTAACACAAAGTAAAAACATAACACTGTTGCCTGTCATGGAATCTGTGGTACTGAAAAGGACACCGTTACGCATGTGACATGGTTTATTTCATACATACAATTACCGCACTTTGGAGAATCGAGTTAATTTTGTGTGGTGTCAAGAGTCATAAAGCATCGTCTATGCAATGCAATTTTAATTAGATATAAGGTTACCCAAATATCCATTTTTCTGGGTAGTTTAAACAACATTGGAAATCTGTTTTTGATATAAAGTGAAGATTGAGTGTCACAACAGGAACTCGTGTTACAACAGCACTCATTGCACAAAATCAGGAACTCGTGTTACAACAGCACTCATTGCACAAAATCAGGAACTCGTGTTACAACAGCACTCACTGCACAAAATCAGGAACTCGTGTTACAACAGCACTCATTGCACAAAATCAGGAACTCGTGTTACAACAGCACTCATTGCACAAAATCAAAAGCCCAAACCTTGCTTATGAAAGCATTTTGTTACCTCAACAAGTTTAATACTGACTGGTCACCAATAACTTTATAGTTAACATGACAAAATCAAGATTAGGCCTATTTGTGGAAAAAAATTGTGAAAAAGACGAGGAATATAATCAACTTTTATAACACAATCCAACCATAATATTGCATCTGACCTCGTTCTGACATCACGGAGGTGCTCATGAATATGCACAAAGGGCTACAAAATGTATCAAAACAACCTGAAAATTTGCATGTAACAGGTAGAAAAGTGAACATGGAAACCGAGTTGTGCATAATTATTTTTTTTAGTTTGTCAAGGCCCCTTTAAGCCCACGTACAAGAATGTGTTTTTTACACTTTTTTCTATGCCGTAATTGCTGATTCTCCAAACTATCACTTGACTGGTTCAATGCACGCTATCGCCACGCATAATGAACACCCGCAGTTGCCAATCAAAACGTCACTTAGACAAAATCCCTTGATATTTGTTGTGCGTACATTAATGGAATGTATTGTGATGTGTAATAATGATGTGTGGTGAATATATCATACACACTAATCAAAATCACATTAGGCATATGTACTTGAATTGCAATCACCCTTAGACCTAGGCTATGTTAAATAAATTATCAGTCGAACATTATGCTGCATGCAGTGGCCAACAGAGAACCAATGTGAAGGTATTTTATTGTATTGTTATTTTTTAAGAAGCAAAGCCACAGGGGGAGGGGACTAGGGGCAAGGGCAATGCCGTTTGAATTCGTCAGCCAAATTGAGTCTGTCAGCAAATTTGCGATTGTGTTGGTTAATTAAGGCAAAAAAAGTCTTCAGTGTCTGGTCTTCGCGCGCGTCGCCTCAGATCCGCGCGTCGGCATTTTTCTTTTTTTTCTTTTTTCCCTTTTTTTTGCTATGTCAAATTGCAGCCAAAATTGGAATTCTGCCGTGCTGTACTTTGTACGACTTTTTCACACTAGGGGTATAAACGTTTTGCCCGATTTGCCCAAAAAATGAAAAGAAAAGCGCGTCACGGCACCGATTTTGAAGCCAATCGATGACCAGAAACCGGAGACTTTTTTGGGCCCGAGGCTTTGTATATTCAATTTCGTCCCCCCACCTCTGAAAATCACGGCTACGCCGCGATTATCTGATGTCTCATATTCCCATAATCCTTTGCTTTCGCTTTTCACTATAAATGGATTTTTTTGTATTTTGTCTATATGTTAGACATTTATATATTTAATTTTTTGGATCCCTCCCCATGATCCTTTGCTGTGGATGTGTTTTGTTTGTACCTTGTCTGTGCCTCTGACGAAGGTCCAGTTTGGATCGAAAGCTAAGGCCACCACCTTCCAGATTTCATGTATATATATATATATATAAACCCCTCAAAAAAAGTTCTGCAATTCAAGTTTGAGGGATGATATCTTTCTTGTTACTGATGTATGAAAAAAGAAACTGGTGTCATTGAAAAGCTTGATTATTCCTCTTTACAATGATGTGTCATTTGTGATGCTTATGCAATCATGGAATGCGCAGTCCTTCTGAATATGCAGCAAGTTCAAAAATGAAATGTTGCAAAATTCGTTGTTTTCAATAGTTAATTCATCCAAACTTTAATGACAAAACAATGATGACACAGACAATTTTTTTTCTCTCACTCTCTCCTCTCCTTCTTTTATTGAGAAATGGTTACATGTCAGTAAGTCAGTAGCGGGTAGATGACCCGAACACAGCAACCACGGCCTGACACCTCCTCCTCATGCTGTTCACCAGCCTCCTCATGCTGTTCACCAGCCTCCTCATGCTGTTCACCAGCCTCGTCACACGAAGCTGTGGGATGGCGTTCCACTCTTCAACAAGGATCAGCCGGAGTTGTCCAATTGCTTGGGCCTTTAGGAGATTCGATAAGCGTGGCATCTTTAAACATCTTACAAACGACCACTCAGTAAACTGCAGCTCTACCTCACACAAACATTATTGAAGGCACCATTGACATTCATGCAAGACATGCACTGTCATCTGGGCACTATTCAAAACACATTGCATCTTCACAAGAAATGGAGACTTCGGTGTTGAAAACAATGCTTTTTGCAACATTTCACTTCAGACTTTGCCCTATATTCAGGAGTACTGCACATTCCATGATTACATAATCACGGCAGATGGCACATCATTGTAAAGAGGAATAATCAAGCTTTTCAATGACACCAGTTTCTTTTTTCATACATCAGTAACAAGAAAGATATCATCCCTCAAACTTGAATTGCAGAACTTTTTTTGAGGGGTTTATATATATATATACTTAAATGTAGCGGTCTATCTTGAAGTAGAGTACCGGTACTCAATGCCACATAGACAGAGCGTAATATACTTGTAGTAAAACTAGTGGAACGCTGGTAGTTGTAACTCCGAGTTTCACGCGTTATGCGATCATCAGACAAACTATATATATATATAGTTTAAATTTTTTGAAAAGCCTTCCAATGGGGGCGGCAAATAAGAATTTTCCCTTGTTTTCGTCATGCAAGTAATGAGTGTCCCCTTGTTGACATTAGTGCCCACCCGCTCCCCCCCCCCCCTTTCGCCACTCTGGTCGTGTGGATTCACCCATGCTTTCCCATGATGGGTTAATCGCAGTAGCGTAGCCAGCAGGGGGGGCAGACTGCCCCCCGGAAAAAAAATAGAAGTAAAATCGGGACGGTAAAAATAAAGAAAAGAGAAAAGGAAAGGAAGAGAGAAAAGGAGGGAAAATTGAGGGAGGGACTCCGAGGGAGAAAAAACGAAAGAGGTAAAGAAAGAAATTAGAAGAGTAGGGATTATTGACGAAATGAGGGAGGACGGAGGAGGGAGGGAGGGGGAGGAGAGAAGGAAATGTGGGCCTTGGTAATGGAAGAAAGGATGGATAGGACCGTTGGGACGAGTACCAAGGCAGCCTAACTTAAGGCAGGCAAGGTTAGGGCGGGTGGAAACGGCGGTAGGGCAGGGGTAAGGGAAGGAAGGGAGCCGAGGGAGCCGGAGAGGGTAAGGGACCGGAAAGGGCGGGAAGGACGGACCTGGGACGAAGGATGCAGAGGCAGGCAGATTTAGGGAGGGAGGAAAGGATGATTTAGGGAATGGTAAAGGGAGTGAATAATTGATAAAGGGAGACGGGAGACGGGAGAGGGAGGATTGAGGAAGGGAAGTTAGATCTGAAGTTTTTATACCCGGTTTTTGTCCCGGAAATCACTTTATCAAATACTGTAAAACAAGTTAATTTCGCTAGCAATTTAATTTCGCTAGGAGGCCCAATTCGCTAAATTAAATTGCTGCCAAATATAATATTTTTTATGGTTTTATATAGCAAGAGGATGTAAATTAGTGAAATTAAATTGCCTCCAAAAAGTGAAGAAATGCCAATTCGCTAAATTAATATACGAATTTATATAGAAACGAACATTAAAACATTAAAAACTTGAAATTTGAATCAATACAATGAACCAGTATGTACTCGGGTTACGTGCAGAACGTATTTACAACTTGTCTTACAACATTTTATTAAAGGTTTTTATACATGTACACGAATATCTTTCAGTGTAATGTGTGTTGTAAACGGTGTGTATATATATACATTACGAATACGATTAATTATGAATGTTTAAGTTCATCACAGTCATGACAGTGTAGAAATTAATAGCAACAGTTCAGACAGTATAGATCCAAGGAAAGAACAATAAATCACAGATGATCATGTTTGTACAATATATCGATTGTTTTGATTCAATATTATTCAGTATTTCGCAATTAAATTTAAACCATGAAATCGGGACGATCATCTTAATTTTGCCCCCCCGGACCGACAGGGCTGGCTACGCGCCTGGTTAATCGCCATGCATGTCAATGAAAGACACTACATTGTGTGCGCCCCTTTTTGGCAGTGCATGTGTTCATTACTGCTCGCCACCCATGCATGGGCGTAAATCCCAGGGTCGGGGTATATAATAACCCCTCCAACATTTTCGACCGGGGTAGTACATAGGATCATTGGGCGAAGTAAAAACAAATTCGTTGAACAAACTTCTATAAAGCACTTTATGTACATTTGAAATATGATTTAGAATTTTCCCCCAATTTGTCCGTTTCCAAAATGTTCAGAAGTTCCCAAACTTAGAAAACAATTCAAAATATTTCAATTGTTTCTTTCTAATAGTAATAGCGACTATCATTCCTAAACTTGTTTTAAAAGCTCACATAATATTCTCAAATGTGTAATTTTTTTTCTGCACAGGGAGTGGCTCTACTCGTTAAGCCTATCAAGGTTTTTTAGGTCACTTCCTTTCTCTTTGTATGTAACATACTATATATTGTTAATTAATACGTTGAATATCACATTGTATGTACACTGAGAAGAAACAAATAAATGAAATGAAATGAAATGAAATGAAATCTGAATGTAATTGGATTGGGGGGGGGGGGGCGGGGTAACGGTAACCACGTTTGATGCCCCAGCCCCGCCCCCTTTTCGCCAATGGCAATAATAGCAATGGAGACCAGCAGCTGCATTACTCGTTTGTTCGTATCCCACACACGATGACACAGCATGTGGTATTATTTAACCATGGGGGGGGGGGGGGGACGAATTAATTAAAATTCAATATAATTTATAACGAGTAAAGAGAGTCGTGAATTTGACAGATGTTGCTGTTTGCATTTATAAAGTAAAAATAACATTAACAAATTTATGTGACCATTTTCTTACATAGGGCCTAGCCACAAAAAGAATGAAATATACATCAAGCAATTTATATCATACATCTAATACATAATATACTACTCAAAACAATTTAGGGAACACCGGAATAATCTCGGTTAAAGCACGATCATTTATTTCAGATAAACACAATGTTTCACAGAATTGATGAGAAACAGATGATAAAGGATGCATGTAGTGATTACACATTTCATGACATGACTACTGAAAGAGAGAGGGGGTTGCAAATGAAAATCCCGCTTCATGGAACATTTCAAACCTATTTGATGTTAAAAATCCGGTGTTCCCTAAATTGTTTTGAGTAGTATACATCTAATGTCTCTATATACAATGAAATAATACTACTACTTTACTGATGCTATACAGTGTTATCAAGGTTTGTGGTGTACAGTATAACAGTTATCGTGTATCTCTGAGAAGAACCGGTGGTTTGACAACTCGACGTTTCAATTAGTATGCCCTGATTGTCTTCAGGAGAATGCTAATAAAAAGCCAACACATTATATAGAGAAACCAGCTAAAAAGAGTATTTATTGTGATACCACTTTTCTTTCCACCACCATGAATGCACTGCTTCAAAACTGATAAACACGCCGTTAAAGGGAAGGTACAACATCGGTAATTGTACCTGATTTTAAAATCACCGAATTATTATTATCCGTAAGCTAACTTGATGTGATCCTGAAAAAATGCTCTCATTTCAGAGAAAATACGAAAAATGTACACTTTTGCATTTAATGTTTTCTGTAAAAGTCATTACAATTGTTAATAGGGCTTTCTTGTTTACATGTTTCTCAAAACTTTCGACGGCTATTTTATTTACCGGTAATTGAAGCAGTACTTCTAACATTACAAATGGCGTGCCTTCATTTAAATTATTGGTAAACTGTTTTTATAAGAATGGTGGTGCAAAAGTCAATTACAACATACCATTAGTCATTATAAAAAGCCCGTGTAATGAAATCCAAAATGGTCTGTAAAGTGAGATACCTCGGTTGTATGATTCTGTGTTACCCACGGATCGTGTGATTATACTCGCTATAACAACTCACTGATATTTATTATTTATTTATTTATTTGGACTTACACTTTTACAACAGTGGCACTCGGCCAAAAGGCGGTGCGTACGACACACATACACATAAATAATACACAACACATTTAAAAGCAAATTAACAAGATACAAAAATGTGTGATGATACACTCTCAGTTTTGACGTCGTATAAGGTGTTGTCCAGAACAAGGGGTGTACCATCAATCATATAGCTATCAATGACCATTGGAACCCAAGTTGATTTAAAATGAGTTCTAGAAAATATAGTAAAAATATAAAACATATATAAACAAAATTACAGCAACGAAGTATGCAAGAAGAGATTATTTACATATGCACGTTGTTTCTTGGGTCATTTATTTCCTTTGTGTGACCTAAAATATGAGTCTGTGTAGGTTATCCGTGCATATTGCGGTGTGCAACGTTTCTGACTAGACTCCAGCTTTAAGCTGGAATAATCATCAAGACAACGGATTTTGCCAGTGAAGTGCTCTCGAGAAAACGCGAAAAAAAGTCAACTTTTTAATTCAGTTTTGTGCAAATAACTATGAGTGTTTTCTCTCTCTCTCTCTCTTATGCCTTACTCTCTAAAGGTTTTAGATTGAACATCACTCCAACCGATTGAAACGAAGGGCAAACTTTGACAGATCTGTCACTCTATTCAAAAAATTTCAATCTAAATATTTAAGAGAGTAGACTCCGCATTGAGCAGCAACTTTCACAGGATAAACACTAATTTTGTACCTTCCCTTTTAAATCACAACCATTTCCCCTTGATGAAAGCGGCAACTATATTCTCCTTAAGGAAATTATTACAATTATTCATAAAAATTAAATGGAGAATTAGCTGTTGCAAACTGCTTACCAACCTAAAAGACCTGTAGTATAAATGCAAAATAAATGTCACTGGCCTTACGTTTCGAACCTAGCAGGTTCTTTCTCAAAGGCAAAGTGAAAGAACCTTTGCCTTCAAGAAAGAACTTGCTAGGTTCGAAACGTAAGGCCAATAACATTGAATTTTGCAAGAATTAAAAAGGTTAGGTACCGTAGTTGTAAACACTAAACAGTTTTTAAATGACTAAACTTGCGCTTGGCTTTCACTTAATTACTGACGCAATGTTCCATTTAAAGGGAAGGCACAACCGTGTTTTTGGACAAGTACGTTCATTTCAATGATCTAGTTTTCACAAAATATATCATAAAATTAACATGTGACAGTTTCATCACAATAGGTTTGTAAGAAAACGACGAAAAACTGTAACAATTTGGTTTTCTTTCTGTCATTATATTTTACAAATACCGTATAGGCCAATGCCAGACGGCCACCTTTTGTAAATTTGATATTTATAATAATTTTTCTCCTCTAAGGCCAAAAATATAAAAGTGTCCGGTTTCTGGTCATACGTCAACTTCAAAATCGGTCCGGTGACGTTTTTTTGTTTTTTTATTTATTTTTTTGCCAACCGATGAAATACGTGCAGGCCTACGCGGTTATTGGAACCAGAAGCACAATTTCCCATACAAAAATTATGGTGGATAAGAGAGGCCTGACAAATCGGGCATACCCCTACGTGAAAAAAAGTCGTTTAAATCACAGCAAAATTTCAATCGATCCAGCAATTTTGGCTGTTGGACATCATTTCATAGCAAAACAAAAAGCCCACGCCCTGCAGCATTTTATATTTTAACTATTAACCACGATAAAATGCCATAATTATTATTATTATTATTTTAAAAAAAAGCCAAGAACAGTCATGTCAGATTATACTTTGTACGTTAATACTTAGTTTGTCACATAAAAAATACAACCAGAAAAGGGGGTTTGTACGAGGAATTTATCCATTATTGTGTTTACAATTTGCCATACAAAATTAAAGAAAGAAGGGACTTTGAAAAAGTGTAACCTGCGTATAAAGATGGGCCAAGAGAATGTGATTGGGCAGAGAACTCGCGAGGGCACGCGGAATTGTCCGATGTTGTAACCCGGATATCCGAGCACGCCGGAATACCGAGACCATGACACCGGGTCTGAGGCGACGCGCGCAGAGACCAGAAACAGGAGCCTTTTTTATTGGCCTAAGATGCACTTCAGACAGAATGATTTCTCATAGGTTCATTGATTGTACAAACTTTCCAACAAGTATTTAGATAACAAGTCGTTCATTTGATAAACTTGTTATTTCCAAAGTTATAGGCTACCTTCTACTTTAAAAGGACACTATCGGTAAATGGTAGAATAACTGTACATCAAATAATGATTACCAGAACGCATTTTTTCTGCAGACAAATACTACCATTACCTTCTATTAGATGTTATATAAGGGTACTTTATTTTAATATATAAATTTAAATCAATCGAGTTTTTTATTTACTGTGTGTGGTTTACACTCGTTTACTCGTGTGGTTTACACATTTACACGTTTTTTTTTGCCTGGCGAAATACAGCAATTCACGACTGTGGATGATTCTTTTAATGGAAAGTTAATTCGGCATTTTTAATTTTCCTTTTTTTCCCCATTTTGTTTGTTACGAAACTATGTCCAATTGCAGCCAAAATTGCGGGATCGAATGGAATTCTGCCGTGCTGTGCTTTAAACCACTTGTTCACATAGGGGTATGAATGTTTTCCCGATTTGTGAGGCCTCTCTTAGCCACCATACTTATACTATATGGGAAATTTGGTCCCCGTGTATATGTATCACGTATTTCCCTGTTGGCAAAAAAAAAATGGCTGAAAAAAAGCGCGTCACCGCGCCGATTTTGAAGCCGACCGATGACCAGAAACCGGAGACTTTTTTTGACCTTAGCAAATGAATGTACATGTATATACAGGCGAGTGTACAATGGCATTACTTGTCTGCAGAACAAATACATATATATCTCGTCCAGCATCTTGACATTGTATGAAAGACAACATGGTTATATACCAGCATGAAAGTTATATATTACTTGATATTAAATATATATATATACATAAGCAGTTTATCAATCTATTCTATATTTCCCTCTTGATTTGACCTTTTTCAATACTAATAAAATAAAGAAAAACATCAAAGAAGAACTTTGAAAAAAAAAATCATTTAATTATTGCATTTTAAAGTATAGGTTAAGTTCAAGAGACCAATCAGAGACCAATTAGATTGTTTAAAGGTAGTACTGGCGATGTTCTTCAAAAAGCATTCATTTTCTTTGCATCAAAATAAACATTAAACAACCAACCTGTGAAAATTTCGGGAAAATTAGAAACATTAATTTTTCAAATTGATTGTTTTCACAACACTAATAGTGGACAGTACTGAATTTAGGACTTGTATACCAAGTGTTAACTTCGAACTAAAGTTATGGGCAGTAATTTCACTTTTCTTAAAAATTACAGCACTTCAAACACAGCTTTTTTTTCAGTCGCTTTGTATACATGTGAAAATATAATTCCAAAATTTGTGTTATTTTGGAAAATTACCAATCTTACACCTTACCATTAAGCATCCCCATCATACATCCCGACCTCTGACCTGGGGATTTGCTCAAAGTTTTCAAGGCACATTACATGTTAGTTTATGTGGTAAGTACTAATATACCACAGTCTCAGGGTCAAATCCATGCTTCAGTAATTGTTTAAAATAATTGAAAGCCTGGCACAGATCCAGAGTCTCGAATGGGGGAGGGGGGGGGGCATAATGCAAGAAGGGATCACATTGCCAAAAGAGGGAGACACCCCCCTCCCCCCGATCTACCAAAGCTGAAATGAATCGTGTACATGTACGTGTATTTCGTTTTTGCGTTTTGTAAAAAGGAATATAATTTTCAGCTTCATATAAAGCACATGTACATGTAGTAATGGAAATATATGATGAACACTCAAAACAAAAATTAGCAAAAAACAAATATCTGTAAACAAATAAAATAATAAGGAAATTAACCATGCCATCCTACATACTAAGCTTGTGCGATCACGTGATAATATCGAATATCGCGATACCCTTTTTTATTCGATTACGATATCGAGAACCTTTTTAAGTTATCGAGATATCGGCAAATCGCGATTAAAAAAAAATATCGCGATTAAAAAAACGCCATTGTGAGTCAAGTCAGAAATTCCATGGAAACAAAATTAGAATATATATGTTTGCCGATATATCGTGGATGAAAAAAATAGATATCGCCCATGCTTGCTACATACATGTGTTAGTGATTACCTGTTTGAGAAAACAGGAAAACAAAATCAATTTCCATTCAAATTATGCCCGATGCAGCCAGAATTTAGATGACTGTAAAATTGTACATAAATTTCCCAATTGGTAAAACTTTTCCACACATTGATTACAGATTTCTACAATATATTTCTGGATCTTTTTCGAAAGACAAACATTTTCATTAGTTCATATATTTCTTATAAAAATGTATTTTCTTTTAAATAAAAAAACACTTTAAATACAAACTGACAAATTGCAATTAAACACTAAAATATCAAACGGAAAACATGGAAATTAACAGTACCCATTTTAAGGAAGGATACCAAATTAAGTACAAAACATTTGATTTAAAAGCTTCGAAAACATATTTCTTTAAAGGTACGCCAATTTGTGGGTTTTTCATGATATATACTACTCAAAACAATTTAGGGAACACCGGATTTTTAACATCAGATATGTTTGAAATGTTCCATGAACTGGGATTTTCATTTGCAACCCCATCTCTCTCTTTCAGTAGTCATGTCATGAAATGTGTAATCACTACATGCATCCTTTATCATCCGTTTCATTGTGCAGTTGTTTCTCATCAATTCTGTGAAACATTGTGTTTATCTGAAATAAATGATCTTGCTTTAACTGAGATTATTCCGGTGTTCCTTAAATTGTTTCGAGTAGTATATGAAAATCGTATATAAAGTACAATTAGCAATTCAAAAATACCCAAATGGTAAAATATGAATGTAAAACTTACTTAGTGTAAAGCTCTTGATGGTATCAATCTTCCCTAAAAATAATTTTGTATATATAAGGTGCTGTCATTTTCAAGAAAAGTGAAATGATTACCAAAAAGTGTACTCTTTCTAAATTCCACAATCGAATGAGTATAATAAACCTGAATGCATTTTCACTATTTTCTTGTTAATGATAACAATGTAATAACTGAAACTTAAGGTACTGTACATGACTGTGTATGTACATGTACCTTGATTCAAAGACAGTAAGCACAATTTTGCAAATGTCACATTAAAACTAGATAATATTTGTGCACTGTTGTGAGTGTACAGTAGCATACATGTACACTCACTGGCCAAAAGTATTTCAACATGCTCAAAATAGCACTTTACAAGTAACAGGTGAGATGATCATTTAATCCGATTTCATCGATCGTGTATTACATAATTTCGGAGCAAGAACAGTAAAAAAGAACATTGACTTCAAAACACAGGCACTTTCAAGAAGTCTTAAGTAGTGTAAATAAAATAAAATAAACTATTGTAACGCAGTTCTCCAAACTGAACTTTGGGGATGTTGCAATACTTATGGCCAGTGAGTGTAGATCTGTTTTAATAAAAGAGCTTGTAATTTTCAGTCAGTGTTCATCTTAAACTAGAACACCGATTCCATGCCCTGTTGAAAGTCTGCTCTGATGTGACGATAGTGTCCTTTTAATGAAAATGTACTGTACACGTATACACATGTACATGTTGCATGTGCACTGAATATTTGGAAAACATTTCACAGAGTAATGATATTGCTTGTTTCATGTTTATGGAAGTTATCACCAGTGGAAGTGTTTTCTTTTCTTTTAAAGCCCTGTGATAAACTATTTTTTGCTCTTCCTCAAAATTTCATAGAATATTGTGCAAGTTTTGCCTGTCACAGTTTGACCTTGGAGGGTCCTTTGTAAACAAGTGTAAAGTGGTCTATTGGGGTCATTCCACCAGGTTGGGGCAAGCTTTGTGACATGGGTAGATGTACATTGCATATTCTCAGTTCTTCAAATTAGAATGAAATCAATCTCTGTGCCTTGAATAGGAAGACTCTGTTCTACCGTTATTACTACGGGGATTGTTCTGCTGAGCTACATGAGTTGGTACCTAAGCGCAGGGATTTCTCTCGTGTTACTCGTTTTGCTAAACAAGCAGGTGAATACCCTCACTATCTTCGACTCCCCAAAATCAAGAGTAAGTTCCATTTGGATAGCTTCTTCCCTAGAACAGCATTACAATGGAACGACCTTCCTGCTGATTGTTTTCCACCAACTTATGATCTAATTAAGTTTAAGAAAAATATCAACAAATGTAATCTTGCTTAAATGGTGGATGTTATCGCAAATGTAACCCCTTACACTCTAGTGCCTACTAGTGGCTTTTTGGCCTTGTTTGGGGTGACTGACAGTAAATAAAAAAAATAAAAAACTCAATAATGTTAATTTAGGAGTCATAATAAATGATAATAAATGGTATATTTACCTACTGTACATAACAAGGGACATCTATCACAAAGCTTGTCTCAACCTAGTGGAATGACCAGCATTAGAAACTGGTCATGACCTATTTACTAAGTACACTCCTATTTTCCTTATGAAGTGGAAGTTAATCACTTTCACATGAGATATTTTACAAAATTGACACTTTTTTTAAGGTACCTGTACATGTGAGATACAACATTGGTATTCATCATTTCAATCCTCTAGTTTAAAATATATATAACATAAAACTAACCTGTGAAAGTTTCATCACAATATGTGAAAGCAAACAGTTTTTGTCAAACATGTACCTTCCCTTTAACTATTCAATATACAGCAATTAACTTCAGGTCTGTGATCTCTCAGAATTTTTCCTGATTTCAGGATTTTTCCCCAAATCTCCCGTTGCCTCAAAAAAAATTGAAAAAAAAAGAGAAGTAGCCACCAAGGAAAAAAAGAAGTAGCCTGTATTGTGTCCAAACGTCTAGTTTATTGTTTCTGGGAATGTGGATAGTCTGTAAATCCTCCAAAATTAAACATCCAGGAGGTTCGGGGGACTTTGTCCTCTAGACCAAAGGGAGACTCATGCCCACTACCCACTTTGCAGGATTTTTTACTTTTGTCAAATCACACCCCTGTAACTTATAATACTTTGTCACAAATTTCACTTAAACATGAAACCCTTGGCCTGGTCAATTATTTTGTTAAAAAAAGTTAACATATTTGAAAGACAGTGCATGTAGTTTACTTTCTTTGTAAAATCATGGTGAAGTACACAAGGATAAGAGCAAGATATTAATGTAAACAAAAAATGGTAGGAGAATGATAGGAAAATGAGGATTCACATGTGCTTTGTTAATTCCCAATATTCTTGTTGATAAACTGCCTTACTGAGCTTATATTTTTACAGGATGGTTTTATTCATTTCTTGGTCACCACCAATTACATACGTACCGTATACACTGTATGAATAACAGGGTGTCCCAATTGTTCACTTACAATACTTTTACCTGTAAATGACAGATGAAATAGGGTGTCCAAAATTGAAACATACTATGGGGAAAACCCTACATGGTGAAATTTGCACTTTTTGTGTTTTATACATCAAATTAATGAGGACACTGTGCTCTTTTCAAAACTGTTTTATTCATGATTAACTTAAGTTACGCTCTCGGGAAATTTAAAAAAACCAGCTGACCTCGTATTGCAAAATTAAACACAATGAAATTTTACTCAGAACTTTAAAGCTTGATTTCTCAAAACGAGGTCAGTGTCCTAACTAATTTGATGTATAAAACACAATCACATCACATATCTACAAGTTATTATAGTAGTTGTCTAGTGTGTTCAGACCAATGATATTCAGTGATACTATTGAGAATGAAAAGCAGTTTTCCTTTCTCTATGGTTATACATGTACATGTACAGGCATTTCAATGACCACTACTTTTCACAAAATGTGTCCAGTGAATATGTACCTTTAAACTTGTAATGTATTAAACCACTTCTCTTGACATTTCCTCTGTCTGTTTTGATATAGTATACATGGGGGAAATATCAATTTTCTAATGTTACAGTTGTATGGACATGTGAATTCCTGTTATCTGATACTTTGTACATTTTCTAACTAGATAATTAAAATTATTAAAATATTATATAGTGTGTACTACGTGTACATAGTCTCCACTATTGAACCCATTTATGTATTGCCATTTTTAAATGTTATGTACAGTAAATACAATGTACTATATGTGTACATTCATCTGAAAGAAAATTTCATCTTCTCCACATCAAAATTTGGTGTCCTGAAGATGGCAATTTCTTTCTTCTAGATGATGTACAATTGAAATAAAATAATACAAAACATAGTAGTAGTTACACTATGCTATTGTGATCATTAAATGATCAGTACGGCAGCTACAATGTGATATGTACATGTACTCTGCCTTTACTAAAGAGCAATAATCACTGCCTATGATAGTGTACATGCATGTACATGGATACATATTGAGCTCCGTGCACCACCTGTTGAGGGCGTGCTTTATGCAAGTAGCAGCTGTGGATAGGACATTTACTTTTAGCATATTGCTGGTAAGTCTGAATGGTTACCACTGAAGAAATGTCTCTAAATAATCAGTATAAATGTGTACATGGACAATTGGGTATTGTACACACACAATGCTCTATAGACACAGACCAGGTTCAACTAGAGAGCTGACAATGTTCACAGAATGGATATACTGTACATGTAGTCAGAAACGAGGGTTTTGTACAAGTTAGAATACGCTAATTAATACACAATATGTACACTCATACAGTACTTCTTTATGAGAATGACCAATACATGTACACACTGTTTAATCTCAAACTAACAAATTGAATGAAAAATATGTAATGAAAATATTGCCAAAAATGAGACAACAATTTCTATAAAGTGGTGTTTTGACATTTATAAGCTTTCCAAATTATCCTTGAATAAAAAATACAAAAATAGTATAACTGTACAAGTGTGTACTAAACAAATTTATTTTAATTCCAAAGTGAATCCTTTCTTGAAAAAGGGAAATACCTACACCACAAAAGACTTTTGATTGATGTAAGTACGATTGAAGTATTTACAAATTTAATGCTTACATTTAACTTTGCATTTTTCTCTTTCAGAGGGAACTTTGCATTTATAGTAAAAAAGAAAAATATAAATTAACTTTCATAAACTTTCAGAAACTGTTTACACCATAAATACAGACCAGTTGAGATTGAATGTTTCATTGGCCTCTCAATGCATTTTCTTAAAACTATTTTCCATACATATTATGCTAAATTGCTTTTTTAATTGTGCAAAATGTACATGCATTTTCCTTTTACAAATTTTTAATTACGATTTCCAGCAAAAGCATTTCCTAGAAAGAAAAAGACAACCAAAATGTCTATATATACAAAACAAATCAATACACACAATCTATGATATTGCTACAAATATTTCACACTGTCAACAAGCAAGGGTACAAGACCCCCTCCCTTCTCTGATTTATAAACCACGTTAAATGAATACAAGCATTGGTTCAGAAAGCCAAAGTTTTCAATGTAGTGACCGAGTGCTCGGAGTTACTGGTTAGTTCATTTAACCAAATCTTTCACGGTCTGTTAACCGAAAGTTGGCACCTGAAGGCCACACAAACTAGATCAATGGCAAATGGCACAATGTGTATTAATTTTCAATCAACCTATCAATAAACTTCCTGCAATGACTGTTTAATGACCAATCCGGCAAAAAAGAAAGTCTAGAACAACAAAATGGGCAGCAAATTCTTCCAAAATTGTTGGTCGTATTTTTTAAATATTGGTTTCGGTTAGCCGGTTAGCAAATTTCTAAACGGTCTGTGCAGTTTCGGTTAACTGTCCCAAAATTCCTGCTTACCCACTTACTGGAGGTAAGTGGATTTTTCAGGCATTAAGTGATTTCAAAAAGTAGGTAAGTTGATGGGTAAGTGGATCCATGTTTTTTTATGTCATGTCCCATAACAACATTGCCAGTCACTGAAACCAGACTCTCAAGTAATTTAAAGTATGCATACATGTATACTGTATGTAGCTGGTATCAAAATACTGCAAAGTGTGATTAGTACAAATTTGTGGTGTTTCTTTTAATGTGAACTGTTTGCTTGGAAGAAAATTTTGGAAACTGTAAGTGACTTTTGGAAATGGGTAAGTGAAAACACAAGGATGCTTGGTAAGTGAAAAAAATAATTAATTTCGAGGCTTGACTAGTTACATGTCATCAATATGCATATATCACCCACCTTCCACCCACTTTTTGCACACACTTCATCTGTAGTGCAAGCACTTGACACCACCCCCTCCAACCTAACTATCCTGGGATAACCATGGTACATACGGTAGTACCTTATTTGTTTATCAAGTACCTTTTCAGAATATTAGGGATGATGATTACTGTACTTTTGAAGTGTAGCAATCAGTGGATGCTGTAACGCCTTTGTGCAGTACATACTCGCAACGTCTTGCTGCGTAAACCGCTGCCGTATCGGCTGTATAAGCCCAGAATTCAGATCCGTCCCAAATTGAAAGTCTCTAAAAGCTTCGTAGATGATCCGGAAAGGACGCTGTTTATCATTATGGTACACTCCCCTGTTACCATGGATGACGGCCACGCCCTCCTGGACAATACGCTTGCAATTCAGTGAATACATACAATGGTCGGGGCGGACATTCCACTCGCAGGGGTACACATAAACTAATTCCGGATGGAAATGAAACAATATGTTGATGAGATCTTGGTCTCCCCAGGTGATTTTCATCTTGTATTCGCGGTAGATCGGGAGAATCTTGGAGGACCACCCAAACGTCCGCATTCGCGTTAAGTTCATCAGCATGACGCCAGAATTGAGTCCGGTGGTACCATAGTAAGGGTGTCTTGCAAAGCGATTATACCAACCAATGCTGGTCACTTCATGCTCCGGGGTTAACGCGGCCAGCTGTGTTGCGTTGAACTTCTTGAAAAAACTCCAAATAAATTCCAACGGCTTAGTGAACAAGATATCAGTATCCACATACAGGAGAGCATCCGTGTCAGACAAGAGATCTGGTAGAAATAATCTTTGAGTGGCACACTGTTTGAACATTTTTTTCCATTCGTCAAAATTTTCACCAGGTGGAAAGGCAATGTCATGGATATTGAAAGATATTTTGTTGCTGTAAGGGGCTGGCCAGGATTTGAGCCTACTTGCGATGTCACTCTGCAATTTGGTCTCGGCGAATATGTGAAAGTGCAATGGTGAGAGAGTCATGAGAGCAGCTGATTTGAGCATGACCAACGATTCGCTTGTCCTGTCTCCACACACCACAACAGAAATAACAATCCTACCCTCCGCCTTCGGTATGGTCTCACCAGCCAGTTTGTCAAGGGTGTTCTGGCTTGCGTCTTGAGGGGCTGCGCGAGGGGGTTGTTGTGGCTTCATCCCTTGCACAGCGGGCTGTTGATGGTTCTGTTGCTGGTTTTGTTTTACATTTTGCTGCTGCTGCTGCTGCAGTTGAAGCTGCTGCTGAAAGTTGAAAGCAGGAGGGTGCACTGCATTGTTTGGCGGAATGTTATTATGATGCTGATTTGATGCTTGATTTGCTTTGATATTCTGCTGCTGCTGCTCTTGAATATTCACAGCTGGGGGGTGCACTTCATTGTTTTTGTGTTGCTGAACATTTGCCGCATCAACTGGTTTGACATTATTGATCACAGGCATAGGAGGTTGTTGATTTAGTCCACCAATGTTATTATTTACCTTCCTGTTTACTGGTAAAACAGGAGCATCATGTTTAACTTTGGGCACAAGGCGGATCGGAGCACCAAATCCTGGTCTGTTTATATTCGCGTGATGTTCATCAGGTTCAATGAATTGGTCTGCATGTCTCTTCACATCTTGGATTGCTGCATCTCGATGCTTGTCAGTGTCGCTCTTTGGATGTCCTGCCTCATGTCCCAGCTCTCTATTTACTCCACCATCTACAACTTGATGAACGCTAGGTTTCCTAGCCTCAGAATGTTTGTTGCCGTTAGTGTTCTTACTTTCAACTGCTTTATCGCCAGCCGACTCATTTTGTTGATCTGGCTTTAGGCCTATCTGCTGTTTCAAATTTAATGGCTCCCGCAAATGACCTCCGTTGTTGATGGCATTCCTTGTTTCCTGGGCCCCTCGAACACCGACGTCGTTGATGCCAGTCACGGACTCGTAGTAAAACCCACACAGCATCCCCAACCCAAATACACCAAACACAAACAACAACTTGCCGCACTGACGATTCCGCATCGTGCCTGAGCTGACAGCTCCGCTGTATACTGTACCGCCGCAATTAACACTTATCAGGCATAGATAGTGATCGCTTATCTCAGCGATCGTTTTTGGGAGGACGTGTCCGAAGATGTCCTCATCTACCAGTATCACCAAGATATTTCCTTCATCTGCTGAACGCCATACCACTTTATTAATTAATTGCTCGATGATTATTAACACCGGCACCAGACGATGTGACACGTTTGCAAACCGCGACCGTCCTTCAGGGAGATTGGTTCCCCCATTATTAATCCTGCACAAATCGACCTACTGGGGTATTTGAAGTCATCCATCCGTAAACAGATCTCACGTGTATATAATGTTATGTCGGGTATAATAATTATTGGTGTTACATGAGGAATTGACTCCGTGGAATTACAACCGGAAAGAAGAAAGCGGAAGTTAAGTTGACCGCCCTCTATTGGCAACTCCCACCGCGGAGCCGGTCCCTTATCGTCTGTCGAAGATCATCTGGAGTCCTTCCAATTCGCATCGGGTCTAATAAATAATTGTTTAAAACCCGCTATTGAATCACAAACTTGTGTTATAAAAAGGCGGAATTTTAATTCATCCACGCAAACCCTTCACATGTCACCTCGGCTGGCTGCACTGTGGGATTGTGCGCGGACCGTACCGGCGCCGGTTGTCCCCCCGTTGGTTCACCGCGGACATGCCGTCTGTAAACCTCAGATACGCCAATTTGGGAAGTTCCAGAATTTGAGAAGGATGTACTCGTCAGTCCGCGCCGCCAGCTGACTCATCCTGAACGGTAACAATTCCACTCGGCCTTTGGTTAGGATCGGCAGTGACCCATTACACACGAAGTCTTAACTGCACACTGATGTGGCAGTCTCTTGAGACATGAGAACCCAAGCCTGACAGGGGCAGACCATGGAGCAGTCCTAGGGTCGCAATAAAAGTTTCGATTTTTGATGCCACGCCCTTTATTTACCCTGTACCAACCCCGGCCTTTGAATACTGATTTGCTTTACAAACCTGTGACGAGCTACTTGCCTGTACGCCAGGACTAACTCATAGCTCACAGAATAGCTACAGATAATGCATGGCCGGTTGTACTTGTTTAACTATTTAATTAAAGCCCCTTTTTATTGGAATTCTTTGAAAAAAACATATTTATTAATGATCACAGATTTACATGAGATTTACTTGATGGTGTTTATTAAACATCCCTAGCCCCTGAAACATTTCTTTCTGAGGTGCAATTGTTTTAGCAACAAAAAATTATTATTTTGCAAATGCATTTGTGTTTTTCCACGTTAGAATGATTACGAAAAACTGAAATCTGAATGCATTATTTTTTAATATTTTCGATGAAAAAGGCTTTAAAAACGTTCACAGGATGATTATGTGTTCGTACGTATGCCTGGATTCTTATATTTACATACATTAATACAACTATCTGAAAAGAAAAAAAACAATCATGAAAACATGACCAGCCTGAAGGAAACAATGATCCGATGCGATGAGATAAGTATCGCCTTCAGCGTACCCGGATGTAGTTTCAAAGATCATCAGGCCCAAGCCAATGAGAGCTTTCGAAAAACACGCCATGTATGATAGGCAGGAAACATAGCCCATTGAATCCCTCATGTTCTAGACTCTATTATCGACTTGTTCCATCAGTGGCCCAAAGGGAACAAAAAAAGTAGGTAAATGATCCGATTTTGGGCTCGTTGACCAAGCCAAATATGCCGAAATAATAAATCGTCACAGGGCACGGCATCGGAATGCTATATATTTTTTAGATTAACCTCAGAGAAAGGATTAACTCAGTGACTGAAAAATAATATCCCACATGATAATATCCCAATGTTGCTGTTGCATAAATGCTGCATAAATGAGCCAAGAATTTCCAGTCACTGTGTGCATCTTAAACAAAGACACCGATTCACTTCCCTGTTGAAAGTCTGCTCTGATTGTGACGATAGTCACGATACTATCCCTTTATTAAAGGAATATATTCATAGTTTAAATAAAGTATTAGTGCCTAGATCGAATGTGAAATTCAAAGGCTACTCAAATACAAACCTCATCAGATACAAGTAATTATTTGCACCTAAAGGTAATACAGTTTTGGGTAATGTGCTTGTAAAATGCCAAATATTATGAGAATCAAGAGATATGCAGAACGTACAGAAACCAATCTCTGAGAAAATACTGAATTATACAGGGCGGAGCCAGGGTCTCGAAAAAGGGGGCACACAAAAAACGTATGGTAAATTAATGCACTGCAATAAAAATGAGGCACATGCTTGCCCGGCCTCACCCTGCATGGATCTGCCATTGGAATTCTTGTTACCTTGTACCATTTACGTTGTAAAACGTGACAGCAAAATTGTGTCTTGGGCAGATTGATATCATAATAATTATAGCTTTATACACCAAGAAAGTCTCATATTACACTATTTTAAAGGGACAATATCGTCACGATCAACAGGGCGTGGAATCAGAGTGCTATTTTTAGATTAACTCAGTGACAGAAAATAATACCGCACATGATAAGGTAATTTTACTGTTGCCAGTAATATTCAGTCACTGTGTTCATCTTAAACTAGCATGCCAATTCCTTAAACAACATGCAGGGACAGTATCGTCACGATCAGAGCAGACATTCAACAGGGCAGAATCTGGCTCATTTATACAGCAGCAACGGTAATATGACCCAATTATGTGGGGTATTATTTTCAGTTTGAGTGACCAGTTTGAGCATGGAGCTATGGTTTGAGTGACCATTTTTTCTAGATTTTGATGGAAAAAGAAAAATCCTGGGAGGTCACTTTTAAAAATTGGGTCTGAGTTTAGGGTTTTGCCAGAGCCAGTCACATAATTATTGAATTATTAACTTGATATGAAGTTGGTAATGGCATCAGTCAATCAATCATCCTGTCAAATTAATCTGCTTGAAGTGCTCTACATTTCCTAGAAAACGCACCCAATAAAGTGCACTTTTACCGTGAGTTGCCAATTAACGGCTACTTTTTGCTCCATGTTAATGCTTTTACACATTTTTTCATGACTTAGATTCCACATTGAGCTAATGAACATTTTCTAAAAATGATTTTTTTAACGTATATCTTGATTCAAAAATAGCCCTAACTCTTAAAATATTTAGATTGAAATTCAGTCTTTTTGATGAGTGACATAATTATCCAGTTTTATTAATATTATTTTCAATCGGATAGGCGGGACTTTCAGTATAGGCCTAGACAGCGGCGTAGCCAGGACTTTTTCAGTGGGGGGGGGGGGGGGTTGCTTTTCAGTGGGGGGGGCCCCGGGGGTAGGGGTGTTTTCCCTTGGCTTTTCTGTTTTTGGGGCACTATGAGGATTTTTCGTGGGGGCACCTGGAAATTTGTGGGGCACGTGCTCCCCAGCCCCAGCTACGCCGCTGGGCCTAGACCATTAAAAAAAATTAGAGAGTATATCCTATTATTATCCACAGAAGCAGTTTTACCAACAATACCAATGTTGTTTCTTCCCTTTTTATGGAATTTGTGCGTCGGGGATGTCTGTCGGGACATGTAGAAACAAAATCAGTTTTGTCATTTTTTTTAATGTGAAACGCGGACCCGGGAGCATACATCTGTATTTCATTAATCCACAATGAGTGCACAGCTGCATCCACTTCACAAAATAAACATGTGGAAATGATAATTTAACTGTGTATACCCATCAGTTCGAATAACAACAGGGCCTGTCAAAAGTTATTTCATCTCAAGTTTAGTTAATTGATGTGAAGCTATTAAATTAAATTATCCGCTCTCATGTGTATTGTGGTGTGCTGTGGCCGGACGCACATAATATACACTGGCGTAGTTCCATGGGAAAGGTGCCCCTCGCTCGCTTTTGCCACCACTCAATGTACAACAACATTAAAGGGACAGTATAGTCACGATCACCGCAGACTTTCGACAGGGCATGGAAACGGTATCGTATAGCACGCGCTGGTCAGCAGGCCACGATAAGATCATTATTATTACCTTGGCTGCCTATAAAATTATACCGTTTCCATGCATGCCCTGTCGAAATTCTGCTCTGATCGTGACGATACTTTTCCTTTAATGCAAAATCCCAGTACAATTAGCTTAGATGCACCCGCTGCTTCAATCCAGTGAGTAGTTTGTTTGAGTTCCATCAGTTCAAAATTCGTAGGCGGGTACTTTTAATACTGGCTACGCCTATGGACAATGAAGACTTGACTGCATGAGCAGTTAGAAGCCTAAGACGATAAACGACTCACAAAAGGGGCTAAACAAAATCGTTTGGGGAAGGAGGCCTGCAACCAGGAATTCAAACTTATAAATAATTATACTTGGGGCACAAACATGCAGTATGTGGAGAAGCACTTATAATTATTGGCGTTGCGTCCGACTCCAAAAATTGGCTGGCTTGCCACAAGGGATCAATTTTCATGAATAAAAAATTAAAAACTATGGCAAAAAAACTAAAACAAAACAGAGTCTCCGGTTTCTGGTCTCCGCGTGCGTCACCTCCGACCCATTTTTTGGCATTTTTAATTTTTGTTTTGCTATGAAACGATGTCCAATTGCAGCCAAAATTACTAGATCGATTGGAATTCTGCCGTGCTGTGCTTTAAACCACTTTTTCTAAAGGGGTATGAACGTTTGCACGATTTGTCAGGCCTCTCTTAGCCACCATACTTTGTACATGGAGGTATACCTCCATGCTTTGTATAATATGGGAAATTTGGTCCCCAAGTATACAATGTATCAATATCACGTATTTCCCTGTTGGCGAAAAAAAAAAAGATGGCCGAAAAAAAGGCCGTGTCGCCGCACCGATTTTGAAGCCGACCGATGACCAGAAAGCGGAGGCTTTTTTGTGCCAGGTTTATCGCAAATAGAGGCCGCAAGGAATCATGGGATGTCTGTGGGCGCAACAGCAGCGCCACCGTGCGAACGAACTCATTGACGACGGATTAACACTACACTAGTGCTGATGACTAAGTAGCGTTATTCTTACAATTTCTCGATACGTTTGTGATGGGAGGGGGCGATCATTGTGCGGTTTTTGGTTGCAATAACGATCGACGTTATCCAGACAGGTATGATTTGTGTGTAAATAATCAAACAAACATGGCTTAAAAATGGTTACAATGAGAATTTGAATATCCCAAATTTGTTCCCGAAGTTAAAAAGTTTCGCGACTGCGATGTCCGGAAACTGGGCCAAATCGGCAGAGTTTTCAATGTCCCGTTCAAAGTGCCATGTCTATTTTTAATATTTCAACAAGAGCTGTAAAGAATCCATTACATGCATTCAATAAATTTATGGAAAGAATGTCGTATCAGACCGCCACTTTTTAAGGGTTTTTTTAAAAATGTTTTTACAATCACTAACCAGTTTAAAAAAATGATTCCATCGATTTTTGGGGGTACAGAAAGCGAAAACTATCTTTAAAATCCACTTTTATGATGATTTTCGGACTTGATTTCCCTTCTAAAAAAATCCTCCCCTTCAGAAAATAGAAGGATCCTATTATAGTTGCCACTGCACATGTACAATAACCGTGTTGGTCGCTTATGCCTTGGGGGAGTTGACAAGATCAGACTGACATGACCGAGGAAGTCATCGTATACCAAAAATGCCTGATTTTTCATGAAATCCAGGAATGTTCTCCACCTTACTAGGTATAGGTAAGATTACATTATTGGTTATATTTAATGAGAAAAAGTGGCAGTCGGATACGACATTCTACCCAAATTTATTCTTTGGTTTATTATTTCAGTTGGATATTTGGAACACAATGACATTATCACCTAATTATGACCAGAATTTTATATTTTAGTCATAGGCCTATTGCCACAAATTAAATAACGTTAGAATTGCATTTTTCTCCCGTCTTTCCTTAAGATACATAATCAAAGGACATGTCAAAACCCTCAAGTTCCACAGCTGCAGGGACAAGAAATATTTTCCTCTTTGGAACCAACTACTCCAACGCCAAGATTTTAAAGTTTCTGCATCAACTAAAGTGTGCAGCAACCATTTTAAGTACGGTGAGCCATTTCCTGTTGACCTTCACCCTACATTGTTCTTGAGGGGTTATGATGTCAATGTCACACCAAGACGATCAACAGAGAAGCAGAAGGCGATGACTCCATCTCCAACACGGCCAAATAAGAAGACCAGAACATGTCGTTTCAGATCATTTGGTGTTCAGGTTAACCCTGATGATATTGAGTTTGTGACACTTGAGCATGATCACAGCTATACACAAGCCCCTTTCAAGAGGCGAGTGTTTAGCTCAGAATATGTTAATCATCTGGAAGATGAACTGGATAAACTAAGTAATCAGTGTGATGACCTAAGGACTAAACTTAATGATGCTAAAGCCAAGGTGATGCAGCAACATATGGGTACTCGATGCTGACACACAGACCCGTCTCCTCACAAGAAACTCCCCGGTGCTTGCAATGCAGTCTGTGCCATGCAATATGCCATTTCCTGGCAACAGTCAAGTGCGGCTGACTGTGGCGATCCATAATATCCCATGATTCTGGCCACTTGAGAATGGTCAATCCATTCTGTTTCACTGACCCAATGCAATCTCAGCAACACTAGCTGTTATTCGACCTGTACGGTGGTCTGCCCATAAGCGTGAAAATGGCTGCTTAGCCGTTTCCTTGGCCAATAGTGCATATTGATGTTTATTGAGTTCAGTGACGCATGACGCATTTATGCCCAGCTCCACTGTTTCAACAACAGCAAACAGCAGGCCATGCTGGCAGGGGAAATTCCTGGCAGGTTTTGGATTCTGAATAAATTGTAGAAAAATAAATGATGATTATATGTAGATAACTTGTTAACAGAAATAAATATTTATTGTGTAAAAGACAAGTTTAAGGTAACACTGGAAAATGGAATGATGTATATATTTTCGTTCGAATTAACAATTCTGAAACAATTCCGAACTCTTGCACTTATCATAATTATGTGTAAGTTTGTGTAATGATGAAGTAAAAAGCTGTATAACATGTTATATAACAAAATTGCATTTGACGGTGACTTCATTCTTAACCAATGTAGCATGTACATTCAGCTATGCAGACCTGCCCCGTTTCTTTGTTGAGTACTATCCAGGTTAAGTATATCTGCTCTGATGTTAAGTATATCTGCTCTGATGTTTTCACCTGCAGTATAACCTGAACAAAACAAAAATAAATGTAAAGAAAAACAATTATGAATATGTGGACATAATATTTAAACACCAACCATTTTATCCCAAGTACTTTTTTATGGCTTTCCAAGATACGATAAAAGAACACAAAATACTAAACCTTCCCACGAACAAAGCAGTACTTTGGAGCTAATACCATGGTACTGCAGTGATCGTGAGTGGATGTGGCCTACTTTCCCTCTGTTTTGACATGGAGGTTGTATTCTACTTCCATGGTTTTGAACAGCCCAATCCTTCGGTTACCTGAAACATGGGGCGCGTTTTCGCGACCATAACCAGAAACTTGTTTCTGACGTCATTCTTGACCAGAAACAAGACGGCATAGCTACGCGAAAATTGAAACCAGAAAATTGTTTTCAGTTTGCGACGTGTTCAATCATCAACGTTTCTCAAAATATACAGTATAACTCGTGAGTGCTAGTAATAAACTTGAAAGATATACTAGTATATGAACAATCATTTCATAATGTTTTAACAAATAATTAACCAAACCTTTGTTACTTTTTACAATCCACCATCTTGAAACCAAGCGTTACCGATCGCAAAATTCGGTTCACGTTTGGTCATAACAATGACGTCATCGCAGCACAACCGAACTCGCGAAAACGCTTAACCAATGACCGAAGCCCAAACATGTTTCTGGTTACAGTCGCGAAAACGCGCCCATGAAAGAAAAATGAGTAGTTTCAAAATATTCTGGTGCTAGACAGCCATTTTGAAAACTTTTGCTTTGGAGGGCCTAACGTAAATTTTTGTGTTAGCTAATTAGTAAAAGTAAAAAAAAACTAGAGCATATTGTGCAGTCTGTTTAAAAAGACAAAAGAGACCCTACAAACTAATTGAAATATTTACCCGCTATTATGTAGCTGTCAAGATGGTCTCTACTCGGATCAGGGAGGCTTGTAGGGCCCTCTTCCCAATCTTCCAAAAGTGTTTCCGGGCAAAATCAACTTATCACGCTTCGACTTTTCAATTTGTAGCTCTCATACTCTTTAATTATCCGTTGGTTGTTTTGCTGCTAAACCCAGTGTTTCTGCCCACAATGCCCTCTCTGCAAGCTCTGCAAGTATTGTCACTATCAACAGGACATTGAATCAGAGTGCTTATTTTAGATTAACGGTAACCAGATTAACGGTAACCAGATTAACTCATCAGTGACTGAAAAGAATTCCCCACATGATAAGGTAAAACTACCGTTGTTGCTGTATAAATGAGCCAGCAATTTTCAGTCACTGTTTTCATCTTAAACTTGGACATCGATTCCATGCCCTATTGAAAGTCTGTTCTGATCGTGACGATACTGCCCCTTTAATTCGTACACGGCGAAGAGGGACGTGCGATATTGGATCCAAGCCGGGCCCCAAATTAATTGATGTGCTTTGCGGCAGTGCGCCCTCTGTTAGTTCAGCGCTATTTGCGAAAGCGCATGTACTGTAGTACAGTATACAGTACAGTGTATGTATATCTGTATGTAACTTAAGCAGTGCCGGTGTAACGCATGCACGTGAACATTTAATTCCCGTTATTTTTATTAATTTAATGTTTCAGTGCATCGAGATTCAGTGGGAACTTATCCAAACTTGTCCTTATTAACGAACACTTTCTGTTACGATAACGTTTGGTTCAAGCATTCCATTTGCCAATGTCCAATGAAATTCAGAGATTGGTTGACGTATGCTTCGTCAGGATTTCAGACGTGATATTACTAATGCATTGTGGTACAAACTAGACTGGTGACAATCCTTGATCTTGCATTAAAAAAAAAATTATTAGCCAGGTGTGTGTCCGGAATCAGAAAGCAACCACACAGGAAAGTAAAGAAAAACCTCACAAATTCTTCAGCATTATGGCCTGTCAGGAGGCACAAGAGGCAAGTAAATTGGGAAAGAATGTCGTATCCGATCGACCGCCACTTTTTAAGGGTTTTTTTGGGGGGAATTTTTTTGCAACCACTATTATTATTATTATAATATTAACGGTTTTAAAAACTAACCAGTTAAAAAATGATTCTATCGATTTTGGGGGGTACAGAAAGCAAAAACTATCTTTAAAATCCACTTTTATGATGGTTTTCAGACTTTATTTTACTTGTAAAAAAATCCTCCCATTCAGAAAATAGAAGGATCCTATTTATATAGTTGCCACTGCGCATGTACAATGACCGTGTTTGTCACTTATGGGAGAGTTGACAAGATCAGACCATGGAGGAAGGAACAGACTGACATGACTGAGGAAGTCATCGTATACCAAAAATGCCTGATTTTTCATGAAATAAATATCCTGGAATAATTTGAAGTATAGGTCCATCATAATCCATATGTTCTCCACCTTACTGGGTAGGTAAGATTACATTATTGGTTATATTGAATGAGAAAAAGTGGCGGTCGGATACGACATTCTACCCGTAAAGGGGTTATTATCCAACAGTTATCATTCTTGTATATTAATATTATTAATCTGTTTAAGTGGGTTTTTAAATGTCAAATGACACATTATTATCCCATAATCCCACAGTGCCGAAGTGATAATCATAATTAAAAGTCAATACATACCTCATACCAATTACCATCCCCAGTGCCCATATGTTACCTTTTGATGTTTTTTTGGTTTCTTTGTAGGAGGAGAAGGAAGTGCTTCTGTCTATATATGATGGTGATGAATGTTTTAAACAAATAGATGGCATCTACCAATACAGGGTAGGTAGCATTGACATACCCAGATGATTGAAGTGTGCCAGGGTGGGTTCAATGGGAGGGTTCCCCCCTCCATTTTTTTTCATCATCAACGGATTTGTGCATTTGCTGTGTTTTCTCAATTAATCTAGGCCTGGAATTTCACGGAGGCCAGGCATTAAGCTTGGGTGATATCGATTTTTATTTTTATTTGTTCATCCATGACATATATCGCGATTTTTGATAATATCACGATTATTTTTTTCATTCATGCATGATTGCTTTAGAGCCGATAACCACAGGTATGTACCCCTCTATAAGCGTCACAATAAATTGCAAATTCGTTTGCAGAGCGTGTATGTACTTCTGAAGTAGTTCGCTTTTGTTTCTCACTTCCAAAAGCTGAAAAGACTGTTCTAATTTTGTTTCCATAGAAATTCTGGCTTGACTCACAATCCTGAGGACGATCAGAGCATACTGATCGAAACGTCGAGTTGTACCTCCAGTTCTTTTCAGAACTAATTACTACTCAATTGAGATTCCACGTGGTGTCACCGCAATTAGTCTTACTTGACTCACAATGTCGATTTTTTAATTTTTTTAAATTTATTTATTTTTTATTTTTATTTATTTTTTATAATCGCGATATATTTTTTTAAATCACAATTTGCCGACATGCTGATAACTTAAAAAGGTTCTCGATATCGTAATCGAATAAAAAAGGTATCGCGATATTCTATATTATCGTGTTATCGCCCAAGCTTAGAGGCCATGGCCTCCGTTGCCCTACTCTTTGCTTTGGTGCCCCTTAAAAATGTTCCCATAGACATGATATTTTGATGGAACTGCCCGTCCGTGACTCGGAAAAAGTGGCCTTATTGCCCCTTCATGCTGAAATTCCTTGTCGGCAACCATGAATCTATCTTTGACTTTGGTACACACTGATGCTATGTAGTATATAACTGTATAAAGTCAACTAGAGAGGTAAAAACATATACCTCTCTAGGGGGTTGTAAATCCAATAATTTGATCTTACTGGATCTGGAGGCTACCATATTTGTAAATCGTATGGAATTATCAAAAGTCACCAGCAATCACAACTTTCCAATAACCACGTTCATGAAAGACGTGGTTTGGTTAGTGCACATTGTGCACCAACCAAATCAGGCTGGTGTTACCTTAGTGGTCAGTTGTACACTACTAGTGCAGTAGCTGCAGTTGCTGTACCTGTCATATCAAATCTAAGATCTACTAACATTTACACAAATTTGGGAGACACTCTGGGAAATTTAGCGCCATTTGAATATCTCTACTATTATTAGGTGCCTTTCTTCCATTCTCATTTTTCTTCCTGAGCTATTATTTGAATGGATCAAAAATTACAACAAAAATGATGTTAAATGCCAAGAATTTGACTCTTTTTTACAGAACATCTCACCTTGCATTATGAATGCAAGACTGGTTACATACATGCAGATGGATTCATATGATTAGATAGGGTCTATGAAAAGAAACCATAAAATCTGATATTTGGAGATGTCAGAAGAAAAATTAGTGACTTGATTTTTTTTATAAGGCACTAAAATTACATCTCAAATTTTATTCGTCTGAAAATTAAATTAACCCTCCTACTGTTTGACCATTTAAAACCATTCAAAATTTCCACTTACCAAAATGCCCATTGGTTTTGTACACACATGGTGATACCATTTGAACAGTGTTGGTAGCAAGCTTACCATTCAATACATTCAAATGCATAGAGGGTCCATTGATTCACCACTTAGAAGTATCCAAACAAGGTTTTGTATTAGCTGTACTACCATTTGGAAAGATCCAAACAAGGTTTTGTATTAGCTGACCTACCATTCAAAACCATTTGGGGGAATCAATACTGTACACAGCTATTTCACCATTCAAAACCACAAAAGCGAATGGTTTCAAATGGTGGATCAACTTGTATGAAAAAGGTACCAGAAGTAGGAGGGTTAAATTATTGATGTTATTGTAGAAGTACCACATATGTACAAACTGTGCATACAAATACACACTTTTGCCCGGTGGGAAATCACGCTGATACTCTAAAGGTCATGCAGAGTGTAAACAAGTGACATGGTCTATAGTGTAGATTTTTATTATGTACGTCTTTCTTCAGGTAGGAGATGAAGGCCATTATAAATCTTTCATGCTGGAGATTAAATGGGGAGACAATTACCCTGAAGAGCTACCTGATATCAACTTGGATACATTCTACAATAATCATTTGTAAGTATAAATCCTCCTACAATCAGTGCAATTTTTGAAACAACCCATTCAGGCCACTCCAAGCCATCAGCTGTTGCCAGTGGTCTCCTATGGTTACCCTTGTGTGCACTGTCACACCACTGAGATTGCAGGGTAAAGTGGTCTCCCATTGATACATTGCAGGCCATACTAATATGTTCAAACATTTACAGTGGCCTTGGGTGGCACACAGTTTATTTTGTAAGATTACTTGGAAAGGACAGCAGGCTTGTACATGTATGTACTGAAGGTTGCTAAAGAACAGAATTTAGTGGTTGGGAGTGGCCTCCATGTGTAGGAGGGTTAATGCATTGCTTGTTTTAAAATGGTTAATATTGAATGGGCCATTTTGCTTCCATGTCCGAATCCAAGTCCTTAGGGTCAAGTTCATGTTAGAGTCACTAAACAATCCCTCGATTCAGACTCCAGTCATTGTACATGTTAACTCAAGTCCGTGTCTGAGTCACTATAAACTAGGGGTGTGTGTTTTCGGATATTTTTGGAACCGGATACCCGAAATCAGGAAACTTCGAATACCCGTTTTCATTTTTGTTGAAAACATGCCTCCGGTGGTGTACAAATACATGTACTGTAAATGGTAACAAATTGACTTTTTTAATACAGAGGATACCATACTATCGATCTTTTCTTTATTGGAGTGTAATCTCTTGAATTTAAAGATAATTGTCTGTACAAGTGCATTGTTCAAGAGTCACAGATTTCTGTTTGCACCGCTCAAATGTTAAGTCCGAATTTTAAAAAGTCGTTTACGGGTAATTGGAACCGAAAAATGGAACTGGGTAATGACCGTTTCGGTCGGGTATCCGGATACCTGGCACAGCCCTACTATAAACATGACTCAATTATTTAGGGCTGTGCGTTTTCAAATAAATTGGCAACCAGATATTCGGATTTTGATTTTGATCGAATATTCGATATTCGAAGGCTGCCGATTGGTAATTGTGTCGCGTGATAGATGATAGATAAGGCCTGACATAGCCTGGCCTACACCATGCAAATAACATTGCAAATAGGATGGGCTTGTAAATGTAGACGAGAGGATGATGGAAACTCCAATAAGACAAAATAAATAAAAATTCAACGTTAACTTTATCTGCTGCGGAAGCTGCATTTTTTTCTTTGAATATTCGAACTGGAAAAAACCAACCGGATATTCGAACTATCGATCCAATATTCGAATATTTGGTTATTCGGCACAGCCCTACAATTATTAAAACCTCGTGTACAAGTCCAGTTCATTGTACATAGTGACTTGAGTCCAGTTGGACTAAAATCCTAGTCATTGTACATGGTCACTATAAAAATATGGCTTGATTAAACCTCAGGTCTGAGTCCCTGAGTCCAAGTCATTGTACAAAGTGACTTGAGTCCTGGCCCTTAAACATGTGACTCGAGTCAGACCCACGTCCGAGTGGAGTGCCATGGTTGAGCAGTTCAGTGCATCGGATTTGTGTTCTGATGGCCGAGTCATCAGAATGTGGGTTCGAATCCCAACCACGACCATGGTGCTTGTGTCCTTGAGCAAGACACTTTATCATAATTGCTTCTCTCCACCCAGGGGTAAATGGGTACCTGTGAGGGCAGAGTTGGTTATTGTGTTTGATTAGCCCTATATGCGCTGTAATGGCAGCAATTGAGCTGTATACTCCCCAGGGAGCTGAGATGGTTTCAGGAATGATTTATGAGCCTGATGAGCAGGGGTAATAATATAATGCGCCTTGAGCACCAGTTTGGTGGATACGTGCGCTATATAAGTCCACATTATTATTATTAAGTCATTGCACAAGGTAACTCAAGTCTGAGTGTGAGTCACTTGATAAATATGACTCAATTCGGACTTGGGTCCAAGACATTGAACATCTACTGACTCAAGTATTTTCTCTTTGTTTCTTTCAGACAAGACAGTGTACGAAGTAGTGTGATTGAAAAGACTAAGGCGGAGGTAAGTTATTTCTGCTCAGTCAGTCTTCACATTAAGGAAATTATATTTGGTGTTCTGGGTCATTCCACCGGGTTGGGGCAAGCTTTGCGACATGTGTCCTTGTTACGTAGCTAGATGTACCATTCATTATCCTTATTACGAGTGTACATTCGTGGGTCATTCAACCAGGTTGGGGCAAGCTTTGTGACATTGTGTCCTTGTTACATAGCTAGATGTACTCATAATGAGTGCACATTCTCAGTTGTTCTTCAAATTAGAATGAAGTCAATCTCTGTGCCTTGAATAGGAAGTTACAGTAAAGTTAATTAGGAGTCATAATAAATGGTACATTTACCTACGTAACAAGGGACACATATCTCAAACTTAACCCATCCTGGTGGAATGACCCTTCTCCAAATTTGGATTTTTGTTCACAGCACTAAATAATAGAGACAGAGAGTGGTTTTCTTTTCCCCATAGTGGACAGTACATTTCAAACAACCATACTTTCACAAATTCATTCCCTCCAAGAACACCTCCGGCAGAATAATTTCCAAGGACAATTGATAGCATCACCAATTTAACGCTTGGTATGGCTGAAGGGGTTGTTGTCAACCAGGGTACTCCCCGATGGTACCCAGGAATCATAAAAGTACTTAACTGTACATCTACATGCTTAAGGGGTGGTTGTTAACCAGGGTACTACCCAACGGTACCCAGGAATCATAAAAGTAAACAAACCTACATAGGATTGAGATTGCCTGGATAACATTGGGGAGTACCCGATGTGACGATGACCCCTTGGTATGCTTTCTCGTAAGACATTAATTAGGCCCAAAAAAACTTTATGTTTCCGGTAACCTGACCGACCCAATAATATTCGCGAAAGTTTTTTTTTTTTTTTTTTTTTTTTTTTTTTTTTTTAAGGCGGGATTTTTTTCGATTTTTATTTCTTTTTCTAGGTGTGTATAATTTGTTAAACACATTGAACAAACCAATTGATTTCATGATAAAATTTGTTTCAAATGTATTTTTAAACATTGCATGTACATACACATATATGTATATGTGTATGCATATGTACATGCATATGTACATGCATCAAAGTCATATGAAAAATAAAATAAATCCCTACCTACCTACCCACCCACCCATCATTTTTGTGGACATGTTACCGAAAACACAACATTTATGTTGTTTGGTCTTACCAATAGTAATAGACTAATCCACTATTACTGTGGTGGTACCAATATTCTGCATCTAGTATTCATTTTCTACAGTCCAGCACTTCTTTAACCAATGCTGTGGACTCACAAGTATTTGACAAAGCACCACCTAGTTACAGCGTATTTAAGAACGCGTGGGATGCACGCATGCAATTTGTTGCCACCTCAGTAATGGCAGAAAGCAGTGATGGATAGATTAAATTGATTTTTATCCTTATTTGTTACTTGCCTGCCACTGCAAAACAGCACTCTAGCCGGCCTGTCATTGCGCAAGCACTGATGTAAAGAAGTTGTAAGACTTCAGAAGTAAACCGTACTCAACTATGTCGGTGAAGGGCAAAAGTGCAATGTATAAATTCATTCTAGTTTCATCTTTGTGATGTTCAGTCACATTGAAAATGTCTTGAACCTTTCAACAGGCAGAACAGTGGCTGGGATGTGCAATGACCTACTCACTGTTTGAATGGGCAAAGGAAAATGCAGAGGATTTAATGTCTGAACAAACAGAAGCTTCAATGCAAGCCAGGGTAAGTGTTAAGACTGTGCCGAGTTTGTCAAGTCCCCCAAATATTTATCCAATCTAAAAAGTACCAGGTTTGCATATTGAGAAGAAAAAAAATTCCATGTAAGATCAACTCCACACTGTTTTAGCTTGCGTGCTTGCCTGAATTCACCCCCATAGCATGAATGGGTTTCATGGCTTCTCACCAGCACCCCCATAACCCCAATTTGTACAGCACGAGACTGTTAGAGTAATAATAAAAAATAAAAAAAGTTTGAATCTCATTGGAAATTATTTGTATTTTTTTTTTCACTCAATAATTATGAAGTCATTACAGGTTCCGACCAAAAAAAACCCTCAACGTTTGTGTGTTATTGTTTTGCTGTCATTGCTGTAATAACATTTTTACAGGAGATTTGTTATTCTTTTAACGCTCCTACTATTGATGCACTTTAGTGGAAAGTTGCTGTAGAGGTCAAAACCAGTCAACTGCCCGTTTTGACTGTTGACCCAAATGTCCACACAGGGGCATTTTTGACTGGTTTTTACTGTCATTTTCACTACCCTGAACAATACCGACAATACTTTTACCAGTCAAAAACGGTCGACTCATTTTGACCTGTAAATGTACTTACTACACGTAAGGTTTGACAATGTTTGCCTTGGCAAGTATTTCAACATTTTGACTGATTTTGACCCTTGTAGTAGTAGGAGGGTTAATAAATATAAGACAACGTAGCCAGAATAATTTTTCGGAATATTGGACACCAGCACCTTCTCATCAAACAATCTGTAAGAACATTTGTGCGAAATTACAAAATGCAGGAGAAAGTGGAGTTCCATTCTCTCCTTAAAAATAAATATTACTGTTTGTGCTGGAAAGGTCCTGAATTGAAAATAGATGTAAACAAAGTTTAGCCCCGATATGTGTTAACTGAGATTTTTATCAATCGTAGAAAGAAAATACAAATAATCTGGAGCGATCTGTAGTGTCCAAACCAAAGGAGAAAAAGGAAGCACTCACCAAGGCACAGAAAAGAAAACTTGCCAGTAGAACAGGTAGGTTTATTGATTTTTAAATTTGTAAAGACCAATCCACCGACCATTTTACTGTGTTCTGCCACAATCAGCCGCGTAGTCAAGGGGGTGGGTGGTGGGGTGAGGGGTGAGGGTGGGACGGGGGGTGGTGGGGTGAGGTGAGGTTTATTGTTTACAATAAAAAAATAATAAGGCTGTGCTAGGTACCTGGATACCTGACTGAAACTGTCATTACCGGGTTCCATTTTTTGGTTCCAATTACCCGTAAAAGACTTTTGAAATATTTGACTTTGAAAAAAAATGATTGAGACTCTAATAAAGCAAGAGAAATTTGTGTTCATATGTTATTTTATACATTTGGTAGTATTTGTGTTTTTACAAAATTGTTGACGGGTATCCAAAGATTTCCAATTTCTGGTATCCAGTTCCCAAAATAACCAAAAATTACAAAATTGCCCCACAGCAAAATATTGTACCCCATTTTTACCCTTAATAGGTGAGGGATTTCTGTTCAAGAAAAGATACTGGTCCTATGATCAGTGGGCTGTATATTGGCATCTGTGAAGTAGATTGGGATATTTTATGGAATGTGCTAAGAATGAATTATTATTTCATATGCAGATTACAAAGGAGATCTACCTCGAGGATATGATTGGGTGGATATCGTCAAGGTGAGGTCTTCAGCTTTTTCAAATCCTTTCATATTTCTTTAAAAAAATGGCTACACTCCCTTTTTAATTTTTAAAAGTAATTTGTTTTCACAGAACAGAGTTAGACATTTACACTAACGGACATTAAATCGAATTGTATTAGGTTAACCCTAACCATGCATGCCCTTAGCAGAGAACAAAGGAACCATTGTTCTCGCTGGTGGATCTTGTTGCGTTGAGTAGGCTGCAAACTTTTCTGTTGTTGCATTGTGTTGCATTCAACAGGGTTCCTGTGAAATGGCTGTAGGGGTTAGGGTTACAGGGAAGATACAACAATGGCAATGTTGGCGAAAACTGCTTCTATGAGTATGCTTACTCTCTTTGAATCAAGATATACATTGAAGGGAAGGTACAACATTGGTAATGTTGGCAAAACTGCTTCTATGAGTATGCTTACTCTCTTTGAATCAAGATGTACATTGAAGGGAAAGTACAACATTGGTAATGTTGGCAAAACTGCTTCTATGAGTATGCTTACTCTCTTTGAATCAAGATATACATTGAAGGGAAGGTACAACATTGGTAATGTTGGCAAAACTGCTTCTATGAGTATGCTTACTCTTTTTGAATTACAGATATACATTAATGGGAAGGTACAGCATTGGTAATGTTGGTAAAACTGCTTCTATGAGCTTACTCTTTGAATCAAGATATACATTAAACATCCAACCTGTGAAAGTTTAAGCTCAGTGCAGAGTCTTAAGTCATGAGAAAAAGTTTGAAAAAGCTTTTTTTTTTACAGAAGACATTTGTAGCAAACATTTGCCATCTGCTAACTATTAATTTTCTGAAATAAAATCCCTTAAGATGGCAGTGTAGCAGTAGCAAAATGCAAACTTTATCGGCGAATTTACATATATATGTATATGCATGTATGTAATGCACAGTTCTCCTGCCTGATTACCCAGAATTATTTTTGAGACCTTGCGCATCACTATAGAATACAACATCATGAATGGTTTCAAAACCACTATTCTTTGAGTACAAAGCTATGGACGAAGTTATTGCATTGTACATGACTGGTACACTTTGTGTGGGTATTCTTCAGGCATTATATATTTGTATTTCAATGGTTGAGAACCAGTGACATGGACTACTGCAAACGTTCATTAACATTTTCCTGACTTGTTTCTCTCTCTTGTCTTTGGTATATTGTAACGTCCTTCCTGTCATTTCTACTGTACTTCATCATCGTCGCAGCATGTAAGTATTACTATATGAATCTGTTATGTCATGACTAAATGTATACTTAGAGAATCACTAGTGAAGGAAAGGGGGCATTAGCATGTACAATATGGCAACTAGCCAACTGCTGTTCAATTTGATGTTTGATTTTTGACACTTGTGAATTGGTTGAAAAGCACTATACATGTACATGTGTGGCATTTGCAGTGAGCGTACTCGTTAATGGAATTGATTGAAATGTACATGTACCATCACTATCCTGTTGGTAAGTGTGACGTAATTCCAACATACATGTAAACCAAGCCCACATAGCATGTTCTGGCTCCAGCGATGATGAGAAGCCCATTTGGAAATGCATTGACCAGCCTTTTCTTACGCAAGGAATTAGAAAGCTCGGGACTTGCCTGTAAAGTATGTGTTGTAAAGACTCAAAATCTTATTAACCCTCCTGCTGTTTGACCATTTGAAACCATTCAAAATTTCCACTTACCAAAATGCCCATTGGTTTTGTACACACCTGGTGGTACCATTTGAACAGTGTTGGTAGCAAGCTTTACTACCATTCAGTTGGTGGTGGATACGTGCGCTATATAAATCCACACATTATTATTATTATTATTATATCCATTCAAATGGTTTTGAATTGATACACTACACCTTGGTGTGTTTCCATAGCCGAATGGATTCAAATGGTGAATGTACTTCACAGTGGCTTATCATTCAAATGGTTTTGAATGGTGGATACATTACACCTTGGTGTGGTTTCACATAGCCGAAAAACAAAACCTGCATTATGTAGATAAAGTGGACTATCGCATCATCTCAGTACCCTATGGAGTTTTAACACATGGTGGCCAGTACTAGTGTACAAGTAATTGATCTACCACTTAAAATGGCACTAGGGTCTCTAGGGTACAGCAGACCTGTCATTCAAAACCATTTACTCATGTCACTGGCATAGAGGGTCCATTAATTCACCACTTAGAAGTATCCAAACAAGGTTTTGTATTAGCTGACCTACCATTCCAAACCATTTAGGGAATCAATACTGTACACAGTTATTTCAACATTCAAAACCACAAAAGCGAATGGTTTCAAATGGTGGATCAACTTGTATGAAAAAGGCACCAGAAGTAGGAGGGTTAACAAAGTCAATTTCTGCCTCAAGAATCGCTTTTAAAATCATGGAAATTATGTTAAATTACACAACGGTATGCCAGCTTTGTAACTAGAAGTAACGAAAAGAAAGCGCATATTACCAATGCACACACATAATATATTATTACGTATTGACTTACTAACGGGACATCTACCCCCAAATGAAACACTGCTCCTGTTCCCAGTAAGAACAGAGTGCATTCCCCGAAGGGATCAGTCAGTGTTTCCAACAGGATGTTAAGAGGTTTTAGACGTTCCCAAATGATGATGATATGCACCCATCAAAATTATGTCTGAAGTACTTCCTTTTGACAAAAACAAGTCTCTGATCGGTTATGCCCATTATTATTAAAGGGACTGTACACGATTGGTAAAATGTCTGTAGATCGATGCATCTATACTTCATAAGAATGAAGAGATATTTATATAAATCATCCTGTGAGTGTCATTAACAAGAAAATAATTGATAGGTGTACACAAGGTTCGTACAGACCTTGAATTTCCTTGAAAGTACTTGAATTTGAAGAAAAAAAATTCAAGGCCTCGAAAATCCTTGAATTTATGAAGAAACCAAAAAAAGTACTTAAAAGTCCTTTGAATCTTAGTTTGAAAATTAATTCATCTTATTGTTCGTTATTATAGCCAAAGTAAAAATCATCGAATCTTGTTTTGCACATTCTCATGTCTGCCTAATACCGCGGTATTCCCAAAATATCGCCGTCAGATGTATAAACATCACGTTCCAAAGCTTATTTTTTCAACCCTGCGGTCCTTGAATTTCCTGATAAAGAGTCTTGAAAGTCCTTGAAAAGTCCTTGAATTTTACTCTACCTAACCTGTATGAATCCTGTGTACAAGCTTCACACCAAATAAGTTTTAAGGTAATAATTGACTAATTACACTGGTCAACAATTTTTAAAAAGTTGTCTGCTTCGGAGATAAAATGTGCTATTTATTATGGATTTTGATGTGCTGAATTCAAATATGACAATTAAAATTGCTGATTGGCTACTGTTTCCAAGATATTTAAGTTTTTACATTTTACGTACTATGTATATGGTGTACATAGCAGATTTTTAATCATGAATTATCATATGCTATTCCCATACGTGTACACATGTACATGTAGATCTTGAAAACTAGAGCCAATCAACAATTTTAAGCATCATTTCCATTCTCAGTGACCCCATAATTAGTCAAGTTTGACTTCATTTGTTTCGGAAGCATTTTGGCTGTAGACCAGTGTTATCAATGTTGTACCATCCCTTTAAATAATTTCTCTGATTCAAATGTTTAAATCTTTGGAAGTTACCAAAAGTTTGTCTTGCCTTGAACCAATGATGGAATATTATTTGTTGTTTCTCCCATTCCCCTCTTACCCCTCCCTCCTTGTCCATACAGCTCAGCAAGACAGGGTTCTCAAAATCACAAGAAGGAAATGAGAAGGGAAGCTGATCTTCTGCATTTAAAAGCTGACGTCTTATACAGGGGTGTGGTTTCACAAAAGTAAAAATCTTCACAAAGTCCCCTGAACATCCTGGATGTTGAATTTTGGAGAGACTCCAGATCCCCACAAACAAGAAACTAAAGGTTTAGACACAATACATGCTACTTCTCTTCTCTTCTTTCAAGGAAATTTTGAGGCAAAGGGAGATTTGTAAAAAAAATCCTGAAATTATGAAAAAATACTGAGAAGTCACAGGCCTGCTTATATATACTACTCAAAACACACAGAGACACCCTGACACACCCACAGAGACACCCAGACACCCTGACATATCCACAGAGACACCCTGACACACCCACAGAGACACCCTGACACACCCACAGAGACACCCAGACACACACCCAAACATATACTACTCAAAACAATTTAGGGAACACCGGATTTTTAACATCAAATAGGTTTGAAATGTTCCATGAACTGGGATTTTCATTTGCAACCCCCTCTCTCTTTCAGTAGTCATGTCATGAAATGTGTAATCACTACATGCATCCTTTATCATCTGTTTCATTGTGCAGTTGTTTTCTCATCAATTCTGTGAAACATTGTGTTTATCTGAAATAAATGATCTTGCTTTAACTGAGATTATTCCGGTGTTCCCTAAATTGTTATGAGTAGTATAGTATGGGTCTTTTCAGTCAAATTTGCGGTTGCATTTTCACACAACTTAGACTCCACATCGAGCTGAAACTTACGTATACCTTAATTCCCAGAGAGTAAACATACCCATATATAACAGTTTGGCCAACATAACCAATACTGTACCTTCCCTGAGTGTAAGATTAATTATGTCACCATATGTTGTTCTGGAATTTGTATTTTGTATTCAGCTTGAGACAATTGCTTTTTACAGAAACAAATTCCTGAAGGATGAAATCTGTTTGAACTTAAAACACAGCAATTATTACGTTCCTGAAGTCAAGTTGAGTACATCATATACTGGAAAAGAAATTACCTTGGTATTAGCCACATGTAAGCAGTGGCATATCCATGGGGTGGGCCTGGACCTCCCCCCCCCCCCCCTCAATTTTTTATATATATATATATTAATAATAATAAATTAAGAAAGTCTCACAGAAAAAGAAGAAAATTGCACGATACTATGTAGCAGAGTCAAGAGGCACACAATGCTCATTGGAGAAATATAGTATTGTGAATAAAGAACAATCCGAGATTTCAGAGTGCCCCCCCCCCCTTCCCATTTCTGTATCAAATAACATTTGATTGAAGTTGATTGAATTCATTCTCTTGATGTATTGTCATGTTTACTCAGTGTTTAGTTACCAGTCAAAAAAACGTTTTTAGTAAACTTCTCCTTTTGTTTGGGGGGGGGGAGCGCAAGGTTTGAGGTTTTGATTTTGTGCAATTGGAAGTATTGCTGTGACCCAAGTTCCTGTAGTGATTTCACAAAACAGCGCCCTCATATGTCAAAGATCAACATGAACAATTAAAACACTCAATGTTCACTTATTAACAGAAATAGAATTCCGATTTTGTTTAGACTGCCCACAAGCATGATTTGGTCAATGTGTATTTGCATACAATTTCATTTCATATTCCCATTTAAAGTATAGAATTCATAATAAAAGATGCCTGTTTAAATTTTAATTTGGAACTTTGTGTAAAGCTGATGATGGCATCAATTTTCCCGAGAGATAATTTTGTCGGAGGTGCTGTCATTGTCAAATAAAGTGAAATAATTTAGTTCAAAAATTAGTACTCGTTTCTATAAAGAAAATCTGAATACATTTTCTTGTGAACATCACAATCAAATATGAATACGGTTAAATGTATATCCTGATTCAACAAGAAAACATTCCCTTTAAAGGGCCTATGAAATTTAATATAGAGTTGTGCATAATGTTTTTAAGTTAAAAACATGCACAACTCTATATCCATGTTGATATCACTTTTCTACCTTACATACTCGATCTTCAATTTTGTTTTAACTGTCCCAAAGTATAGATATTTGCTTTAAAATGTATCTACCTAAAATTGCATTTCACAGACCATTTCAAATTAACACTTCAGTACATGACTGCAGTGTCCTACATTGTCTAACTGACCACTGAAAAGTAGTACCATGTATGATAATAATAATGATAATAATGTAGACTTATATGGCGCACGTATCCACCAAACTGGTGCTCAAGGCGCATTACATTATTACCCCTGCTCATCAGGCTCATAAATCATTCCTGAAACCAACTCAGCTCCCTGAGGAGTATACAGCTCAATTGCTGCCATTTCAGCGCATATGGGCTAATCAAACACAACAACCAACTCTGCCCTCACAGGTACCCATTTACCCCTGGGTGGAGAGAAGCAATTATGGTAAAGTGTCTTGCTCAAGGACACAAGCACCACGGTCGGGATTCAAACCCACATTCTGACGACTCAGCCATCAGAACACAAAATCCGATGCACTAAACCGCTTGACGATGGCACTTATTCTCGAACTAGAGTTGGAGTATTTCGTACTCCTTAACAGTACTCGACTACAGTCTGCCTTAAACTTTTGTAATATTATATCCCCTTTGAGTAGATTCATTTCGTAATTATCAATGAGCCTCTCTTGGTTTATATTGCATATATTGTGGAAAATATAATTAAATTTTTATTAATAAATTACATTTATGTGTAAATGTTTTTGCATCTCCTTGTATTTTTTTATTCAAAAACATAGTTTTGTGGTGACACCATGCGAGTGTAATTTCTCTTGAGTTACATGCAGTACGCTCTGTTTATCAGAAGAATGCTGGACTCTTGTAACATAGATGTTTATTTTTATCTCTGGATTATCTCGTTAGCATTACTAAACTAAAGGGATAAGGCAAACTCTGTTGTTACACTTTTAGTGCTGGCCTGAAATCTCAGAGGTCATTGCCATGGTCTTGGCCCCTGTGTCCCTTAATACTTTTCCATTGCCATTCTGACATTCTAATGGAAGTGCCCTTTACTCAGGAAAAGTGGACTTACACCTATAAGAACAAAATTCCAGGCAATGGTAGTGTTTTAACCAGCTTATATTTGTTCTTGGTGTGTCTGTTATAGCAGCATGGCCATAGCTGCCCCCTCTGCTGCATCCCCTCCTTGTCTGTACACCACAGGCATCTTGAATACACTCTCAAGCTCCTGCATCAGCACTGGATTCCTCAGGAGAGCACTCCCACATCCAATGATCCTCGTCACCCCTCTCTTAATCAAGTCCTCCCTTGACATCATGCTATGGAGGTTTATGATGATACCGCGACACAGGGCACGTGAAATATCCCCGAGGCTCAGATTCCCTGCAGTCAGATTCTCAACACTGGCTCTTTGAGATGGAAGGTGTCTCTCGCCGTATAGTGTTGGGCATATCGTAACTCCTGTATCCTGTACCTCAAGTCCCTTTTCAATTAGTTTCTTGTATGCAGCATCCTCTGAAATGCTGACCCCAAAGTCGCTCACTAATTGAAGTAATGAGGAGACACAATGTGCTAAAGCATTGCCGCCAGTCAGGGCAGCGGCGACTGCGAGGTATTGGCCTCCAAAATATGGGAAGTACTCGATGGTAGAGATGCGAGTGGACTTGAGCGGATCAAAGCCAGATGGTGTGCTGGTAACAAGTTGTGCAGATGTGCCGATATTCATAACTGGAAGACAGGAACAAGTGGAAGAACTTAGAGAAACTAGTGATAGTCAAATGCAGTATGTTGAATGATTGTTCATCTTAAAGAAAATCAGGAAGACTTAAAATTGATTCTCACTTTGAAAGTCATTTGCAAATACAAAAAGGATTTTGGTAATGGTATGCAAGTTCATAGTTGAGGTCTTACAGGGACTATCATCACAATCACAGCAGACATTCAACAGGGCATGGAATCGGTGTCCTAAGTTAAAGAAGAACAGTGACTGAAATTTACTGGCTCATTTATACATCAGCAATGGTAATATGACTTTATGTGAGGGAAGAATTATTTTCAGTCACCGAGTTAATCTAAAACTAGTACTCTGATTCCATGCCCTGTTGATCGTAGCGATATTGTCCTTTTAAGTTGACAAGGTGTATGTATGAATTAACGGTTCACCATTTTAGAATGCATTAATACATTTGCCAAATGGGTTTTTCATCTCTCTCAAAACTGATGCTTCTAACAATTGCTAAGTTCAAGTTTCTGTAAAAGATTACTTGTTTATTCAGAAAGTTATTTATTTATTTTTATTTTTTTTGGAGGGGGAGATTGATATCATACCTGCATCAGATTGTAATCGCAATGATGGAATCACTGAGCATGGCAGGTCTCCCATGGCAACTCCAACTTCACAGCCCGCTGGTATACCGTGCCAATTCGACCTCAATTGACCCACGATGGTTCCAGGGTCAGCAACCTTGGGTAGCAAATGGATGGGAAATCCGGCAGCGGAAAGACTGAATTTATAAGATGTCCAAAATAAAAAACAAATTCACAAAGTAAATGAATTGAAAGTCAATATCCAAAAGTGGCCATTGTAGATTATGGTATTTTTTTAGCGAGTCAAAGAGGTGTGCTAACCTCCCCTCCCTCTCTGATTGATATGTAAGATTGGATTCAGTTGAATTCAATTGAATTGATGAAATGTTATTGTTATATCCTGCCAATTTCAGGTTGGAAAGCTTTTTCAACCAGTGGACAAGCATGGCAAGTTCGTTAGCCAGCAAACCTAGAGAAAGGGACATATTCTCTATGACTTAACACCACAGCTCTATGAACTACACGGGAGAAAAGATCTGGGAGAGTAGAGAACGGTGTTACTCAACTATTCCTTACTCACCCAGCCCTGTCTGTGAATTACCAGGAAGAAATATTTTTCACAGATTACCCTGGATACTTGCACTACCAAAGGAGTCCCATTGGGTTACATGTTTACTGTATTTATCATTATTTAAGCATATGGTGGGGTTTCAGACCCTGTGCTCTCTCAATGCTTTCAAAATATTTGTACCAACTGTTTTCCTTACATCTCCTTATTCCATCTCTTTTCTGATACATTGAAGTACCCCCAACTAGCTGCATTCTGAACACCTATGACTGGTGTATCTAAACAACACAGTAAAGCAACCAGGAGATCCATCACAGTGCCAGCTCGCGTGAATCTCTCCAAAAAGTCTGGACTGTTCCGCTGTAACCAAAACAGTGTGGCACAGCCGTGGCCCGTGGCGAGCTTCAGGTGCGAATTTGGAGTCGGGAGGCTCTTGATGAATCCTTCTGAGCACCGCGAATCCTCCCAAGTGAACAGTTGACTGGTTACAACCGGCTGGTCAAACCCAGTGATTTTACTCCATCCTGCCGGACAGGTGGTGGTTGTGTCGTCGGCCCCGTTGTACCAGCAAACACAGCCGTGCATCTGACCAGCAATGCCGATCCGTTTGACCTTTGAGAGCAGCCCTACGTCCAATTGATTCAGACACATCTCGCAGGCATCCAGGATTTTGTTTGTAACTTGTTCAGCAGTAGCGCCCTGGGGCTGATGCGGCGCGCTGCCCCCCGTGATCTTGGCATGTGTTTCACACGATGCACTCTGAAAAGTCCGGTTAGTTTGAGCATTGTAAAGAGCAATTTTCACGGACGTTGTACCTAAATCTATGCCCAATACGAACTTAGCTTCAGGGGGAACCTCCTCTGTCGTTCTTCTCTCCATGGTTCAATGCAGAATACCGAGGGAAAACATTTCGTTGAGTTCTTTCAGTTTCAGCTCACTATAGTCAGACGGAGATACAATTCCAGTCACAGCTGATTGACTCCACTTTGTAAACAATGTTGTCGGGTACTTTTTGTCCCAGCTAGAAATTCGTACACGGGTCGTCCAATTATAAATCGGAACAATAATACAAGTTAACCTCGCCACTGCACTGCACGGGTTGCTTAGGGATTCCCAGATGGACATGGATCAATCGCAATCGGACTAGATTTCTATCCGGGAATATCCTGTACCATGTGTGATCATGTTTTTACATCACATTTTTGTCAATAGCCAGATTACGATCAGGCGTGTGACTCGAGTCTGATGAGTCCCTGGGATGAAAGGTCAGTTAAGGAACTTAAGCCGGGCTCTGTTTCCTTCCTCCATGATTGTACTGGTACCAGTACTAGTACCAGATACAATTCGATGAACCTCGGTCTATCATGTGATCTTCATTGCAGTACTTCATCTAGACTAACGTTACTTCCGTTAAATGCACACAATAACATTGACTCTATCAATCATTGACATAGTCTCGATATACTTTTTTTTATATACACTCCAACAAGTCTTTCATTTGACAGTAACATCGCTTTTTGCTGATCATGGCAAAGGGGTTAACTCGAGTACTAGAATGGGTGATTGTCATCTATTTTGCCAGTCACATCTTGGCTACGATCTTCATTGATTCTCAAGCCATTATGCCATCATGGTTCTACCCACAGGTGGTGAGTATAATCATGGTATTCAGTTATTCCCCCTCCCTCCCCCCCCCCCCATCCCCGCCAACTCAGTCATGTCAATCTGATCTTGTCACCTCCCCCATTAGTGGCCAACACGGTCAGTATTGTTTTGTATACACAGTTGCAACCATAAAAAGATTCCTCTATTTTCTGAAGGGGAGGATTTTTTTAGAAAAGAAATAAAGTCCGCAATCTATCATAAAAGTGGATTTTAAAGATATAGTTTTCTCTTTCTGTACCTACAACAAAAATCGATAAAACCCTTTTATAACTCGTTAGTGGTTGAAAACGAAAACAAAAACGGTTGATAACTACATTCTTTCTTTTCTGAGGTTAAAATGTATGACCGAATGGGTTAAGATGGAAGGATTAGACCAAAAATGTACAATTTTATTTATTTATTTTTTGGGGGTTGGGAGGTGGGGAGGAGGTACATATGTAGGGGTAGTGTGGGGTTCTCTTCTCAGGGGTGGATTCAGAAGAGGGCTTTCACAGGTTGGATATGAGACATTTGTATATATTTCTCCTTCTAGAAAACTAACATACAAAACCAATACCGGTTATTGAATAATACTTGAGGGCTTTCACAGGTTAGATTTATGATAGTTGATACATATTTTCTCCTTTTAGAAAACTAACATACATTTACCAATACCAGTTATTGAAGAAGAGGGCTTTCACAGGTTAGATTTATGATATTTTCTCCTTCTAGAAAACTAACATACATTTACCAATACCGGTTATTGAAGAAGAGGGCTTTCACAGGTTAGATTTATATTTTCTCCTTCTGGAAAACTAACATACATTTACCAATACCGGTTATTGAAGAAGAGGGCTTTCACAGGTTAGATTTATGATATATATTTTCTCCTTCTAGGAAACTAACATACATTTACCAATACCGGTTATTGAAGAAGAGGGCTTTCACAGGTTAGATTTAGGATATATATTTTCTCCTTCTAGAAAACTAACATACATTTACCAATACCGGTTATTGAAGAAGAGGGCTTTCACAGGTTAGATTTATATTTTCTCCTTCTAGAAAACTAACATACATTTACCAATACCGGTTATTGAAGAAGAGGGCTTTCACAGGTTAGATTTAGGATATATATTTTCTCCTTCTAGAAAACTAACATACATTTACCAATACCGGTTACTGAAGAAGAGGGCTTTCACAGGTTAGATTTATGATATTTTCTTCTTCTAGAAAACTAACATACATTTACCAATACCGGTTATTGAAGAAGAGGGCTTTCAAAGGTTAGATTTATGATATATATTTTCTCATTCTAGAAAACTAACATACATTTACCAATACCGGTTATTGAAGAAGAGGGCTTTCACAGGTTAGATTTATAATTTCTATTTCTCCTTCTAGAAAACTTAACATACATTTACCAATACCAGTTATTGAACCTTCCTAATAATTGACTCAATTTTGCCCTACACCGACGTGTGTATAGCACTGTATACTCAGTGCTTTCCGAGTGTCTGTGAAAAAACTACACAGGCGATTCGGGTGGGATTCGAACCCACGACCTCCTGCTTACTAGTGCAGACGTCTTAACCTCTCGACCACCGAGCTTGCCCGATGACAATTGGCCGGCTAGAATCCCATATTGCAGCGGGTTCCGCGATATATATAGGTTGGTGAAGTTCTTGCGTTGGGAGAGAAACAATTGACTCAATTTTGCCCTACACCGACTTCCTAATGTTATTTCCTTTGTAGCTTTTAGATCTTGTGAAAGATTACAGTATGATTATGAAGGACGACCTGATGGCCGATCCGGCTGCCTACCCATGGTTCCAATCATTTGTCTACGGTGAATGTTTACTGCAATTCCCATTTTTCTTTGTCGGCGTTTATGCCTTTTACAAAGGTTTGTACATTTTGTTTTTGACATCCAGAATGAATTAACTGTCATACACTCAGTCAGTCCATTTTGCCAGCGGGTTGACAGACCCAGCAAAACCCTCATTAACCCTAACCCCTTGGGTATTTTTACTAGAAAGTATCCTGAATCCACCAAAATCCACCAATTTTGTCACACACAAAATGCTGGTGTCCTGAATCCATCAGAATCCGCCAGTGTAGATATTGGACATATCCTGAATCCGCCAAAATCCACCACTAAATTTTTGGTGGATTTTGGCGGATTCAGGATACCATGCTCACATGAAAATTTGTATAGTATGTTGCTGCATAGAATCCATCAAAATCTAACATATACAGTACATGTAACTATAATCCATCAACCAACATGACCAAGCAGTTAAAAACTATTGAAATCCTGAATCCATCAAAATCTGCCACATGCTCAATGTGGAGGTATCCTGAATCCGCCAAAATCTTCCAATACAGGGGGATGGATTTTGATGGATTCAGGGTGGTTAGGGTTAAGAAAGACTAATTGCGGTGACACCATGTGAAATTCTCTATTGAGTAGTAATTAGTTCTGAAAAGAACTGGAGGTTACAACTCCCAGAACTACATGTAATTACTACTCAATAGAGAATTTCACGTGGTGTCACCGCAATTAGTCTAAGTACTTATCCTCTTCACCATGCATAGCTACAAGTTTTACCTAAAACCCTCATTCATCAGTTCTTGAAAGGTGGAATAACTGTGTAGAACAAATTGCTTGTATATGACATAAAACACAATAAAGGGGGCCACTTTCCTACCGTCACGTTAGCAGTTTTTCTAATGGTTGTAATTTTTTTTTAAATATCTGAAACCACCCAAAAAGAATTTCAACATTTGAATAGACATGCACGCTTATCCTAAAGATAATTTGAGTTGATTATTACTATTATTTTTTAAATTACCCTAAAATTTCCATCAACAAATGGACGGAAAAGTGAGGTAACTTTTTCCGTCCAATTTTTATGGAAATTTGAGGGTAAAAAAATAAATAAAAAATTTAAAAAATAAAATAAATCAACTCAAATTAGTTCTAGTATTAAGCCTGCATGTCCATTCACATGTTGAAACACTTTTTGGTCGGTTTCAGGTACTTAAAAATAAATAACAACCATTGGAAAAACTGCTAACGTGACGGATGCAAAGTGGCCCACTTTATTGTGTTTTATGTCATATACTGTATGTACCATCTGAGTAGGTACATTTCCACACGAAACCACTACAAGGTACGATATGGGATTGGTAGGTCTAAAACTTTTTCAAAATTTCAAATTTTTAAAAACTAAGCTGATCAGAGTGTAACCCAGGATTTAGAAAAAGGGCGTCTAAATTTGTTATTCTTTGAAAAACAGGGTGTCCAAATGTTTAAATTGCAATACATTCGCATGTGTTTTACAAATAAAACGGGGTGTTCATTTAGCAAACAGGGCGTCCAAAAGACACCCAAAGGTATTGCTGGCTAATACTATGAAGCTGATGGTCCTATCAATTGTCCCTATGATTTTATCCGAGGTACTGTCACTTTTGTAGAAAAGGGTATTTCTTTCAAATAATGTTCAGTTCTAATTTAGGGAAGAGTACTCTACCGCCCTCTATTGACTAGAGTTTTGAACAATTCAAATTTGAAAAAAAAAATGTTTCCAATTTTCTCCCCAAAATGTGCACCGATTTAACTGAAACTTTCACAGGTTAGTTGACATACCTTGATTCATAGAGAGTATGGATACTCTAACCATGCTCAGTGCAACAATATACAACAAATGTAACGTTTCATCTCGGTGCCCTCAGCAGAGAACAAAAGAATCATTATGGATCTTGTTGCATTGAGCAGCCTGCACACTTTTCTGTTGTTGCATTATGTTGCATTCAGCAGGGTGTTTGTGGAATTTCTGAAGTAGTGTAAGGGTAAGGGTTAAGAATTTTTCCCAATATTCCCAATATTTAACCTCACCGTTAAAACCACAAGATGAAATACCATTTTGAAACTCATGAATATTAATTTGTGATTTGATTATGAAAACCAAATTGGTTCTTCTTTTCTAGGAAGCTGTAAGTGGATACGTATTCCAGCCATCATCTATTCTGTACACACTGCCACCACACTGCAAGCCATCTTCGCCCACGTCTTCCTCCGGGACTTCACTAAAACTCCTCATCCCGGGCCTATCACGATGGAAGACAAGCTCAAGCTATCGGCAATATATTTCCCTTACCTCCTGGTACCCATACTTATACTCTTACTGATGTTGTTCAGTAAAGAGTACAGGCCCACTGAGCCTTTGACAAACTCGGCCTCAAGTCGCTCAAGAAAACACAAAACTCGTTAGTTTGTTGTTAAAGGGAAGTAAACTATTTGGTCATAATACAAAATAAAAAGGGGATCTCAAAAGACAAATGATCAAAGTTTCACATAAAACTAAAAAGTTGAAATATTTAATTCTCAGGTGCTGTAATTTTAGTAAAAATTGTGAATTTCCAAAATGAGTTTCTATTATCTGAAGTCATAAAGTCCCAAGTTGGAATTAATACGAACCTGAATGCATTTTCACTACTCCATCGACTCAATTATATAAGCTTAAACTTTCACAGGTTGTTTTTGTGATAAATATACCTGTATCTTGATTCTTATGGGCCATGTGACTTGTTTCCACATTGCGTGACCTTTAGAGTACTATATGGGGATTTCCTGCATTTATACATTTTGTACTTCTCCACATAACATCAAGAATTGTTAAAAATTTTCAGATGAATAAGATTTGAGATATAATGTTATAGTGCCTTATTAAAAAATAAATCAAATCAACAATTTTTCTGCTGACATCTCAAAATATCAGATTTTATGGTTTCTTGTCATAGACCAGTGTATGCTTTTGCCCAGTGCATTTTGACTTTTGGGGCTCTTTTGTAAGCAGTGATGTCATTGGTCACATCATCTGTAACACTTCAGATCATGGTGTACATTTCAATGTATACTACTCAAAATAATTTAGGGTACACCGGAATAATATCAGTTAAAGCAAGATAATTTATTTCAGATAAAAACACAATGTTTCACAGAATTGATGAGAAACAACTGCACAATGAAACAGATGATAAAGGATGCATATAGTGATTACACATTTCATGACATGACTACTGAAAGAGAGAGGGGGTTGCAAATGAAAATCCTGGTTCATGGAACATTTCAATAACGGGTGTGACCACCTCTTGCAGTAAATCCGGTGTTCCCCAAATTGTTTTGTTCCCTAAATTGTTTTGAGTAGTATATTTTATAATTTATGTTACATATGTTCAATTTTGGTGATTGCCGTAATTTACAATTATCATCAAAATATGATATTGAAGTGTATTTGGTGGAAGGGTTGTTGTGATACAGAATATAATTTTTTTATGGTAAGAAGTATACATTGTTTTAAAAAAATCAATAGTTTGATCACTGATCACTGTGATTATTGTAACACAGGTTTTGTCTAAAAAATGTAATTTTTTACAATTTTATCAGAAATGGTAGGCCGATTTAAGCTAAAATTTGCATATGTTGTTTCTGGACATATCATTTGATTCTGATGTAGTATGGATGCAGTTTAAATAAATTTTTAAAAAGATGTATGGGGACTAAAATTTTGCTTCATATCTTTGAACTTGTATCCGTCGAAAAATAGTATGCAAATAATGAATGTTTATGAGTGTAATGGTGAGAATATTTTCATGAGTTGAAAGATGGAATGTTCCATTCAACGAGTGCGATCTGAGTGCTAGTTTTAGATTAAGCCAGTGACTGAATATAATACCCCACATGATACTGTCATATTACTGTCATATATTATGAATAATATAATATTGGATGTGTGTATGCATTTGTTTAACGGTGTAAACTGAGGACTTAATAATAATAATAATAATGTCCGGCATTTTAAAGCGCTCTTAAACAAGGTACATTATTACCCCTGCTCATCAGGCGCATAAATCATTCCATAAACCATCTCAGCTCCCTGGGGAGTATGCAGCTGAATTGCTGCCATTTCGGCGCATATGGGCTAATCAAATACAACAACCAACTCTGCCCTCACAGGTACCCATTTACTCCTGGGTGGAGAGAAGCAATATGGTAAAGTGTCTTGCTCAAGGACACAAGTACCACGGTTACGGACAGGATTCGAACCCACATTCTGACGACTCAGCCAACAAATCCGATGCACTAAACCGCTCGACCATGGCACTCCATAACAGAGAAAAGGGAATGGGTCCTCGGTTGGCGGTTAGGCCCCCTATTGTTTACAAATGTCTTCTGTTGTAAAACGTGTAAAAATGGAATAGGAGATGGCCTAAAAAGTACAACAAAGGGAACAAAAGAGGTTTACACCCTAAACATTTATTTCAAGTTCATTTATATAATTGCCTGTATGTGTGTTGTGCTCAGTGTGGGGACATTTCCCCAAATATGTGAGAGTGATGAATTAAAAGAGGCAGTTCAAAACCTCTCTATAACCCCAGGCCCCACGGCAGGTTTGGTCATTAAGATCTATTGCGGACGGTGGGTTACAACAACTATGAACACGTAGATCTGATTAAAAATAATAATTGACTAGATACATAAATACATTTTTGGGTTAAACAGAGAAAAGTAGGGCGGACTTTTAACCTGGGACCACCGTACAGTCATGGTATCACTATTTTGTTGATAAATATATATTCTGGGGGCGCAGAAATTAGCAGAAGTCATCAATCCAAAGCATCCTGGATGAAAATATCGGGAAAATATTATTAAAGCTGTAATTAAGCCACAATTCAATCTTTCCCCATTTGTTTTAAACTTACAGAAAAATATTCGAACCCCCTTTTCTCTCGAATTCAGACAGTTAAATGTATGGGGTTTCGGACGATAACTTTTTACAATATTTTTGCCCTGGGTTGAGATGATAAAACTTCTAATATCATGTCCCACTTCCTTGGTCTACGGTCATCTCCCTCTAATAGTGACCGTTCGACGCGTGGCAGATCCGCCGCATTATATATAAATAGCACATACGTAAATATACAAGGCACATGTGTATAGCGCCCTCAATCTACGTATATCTAGCAGTGTTATAGCTGGTAACATGTTCGTGTCTATAACGTGCCTAGAACATCGATAGGATGCTACCAGTTACGTACACCAATGATTGAAATTCCTGACTTGGGAAGCAGACATGGCGGACGAAGCCGTTGCCAAGGCAGGCTTACATTTCGATGAATTGAATAAAATCAGAGTTTTAGAGCCTGAAATTCACCAACAAACTTCAGAGCTTAAGGAAGAATGTAAAGAGTTTGTAGAGAGTGAGTACTGTTTTACATTCATTTATGAGTGGCGTATCCAGGGCCCGCAGGTAACTATGTCCACGCAAACCTATTCTGCCGTTGTAACGTTAGGCCTAACCGTAGTTGTACTAGGCCTACTACAAAATACCTTACACAAATCTATCAATATTTACTTACCTGTTGCATTAAATCTCAATTTTATTCTATTGAGCAAACAAAAAACGGAAAGAATGTCGTATCCGGCCGCCACTTTTTAAGGGCTTTTTTGGATTTTTTTTTTGCAATCACATTGGAGTATTGCCATTGGCACTAACCAGTTAAAAAATCATTCTATCGATTTTTGGTGGTACAGAAAGCAAAAACTATCTTTAAAATCCACTTTTATGATGGTTTTCGGACTTGATTTCCCTTCTAAAAAAATCCTCCCCTTCAGAAAATAGAAGGATCCTATAGTTGCCACTGATTTTTTTTTGCTACCACTAACCAGTTAAAAATCATTCTATCGATTTTTGGTGGTACAGAAAGCGAAAACTATCTTTAAAATCCACTTTTAATATATTATGATAGTTTTCGGACTTAATTTCCCTTCTAAAAAAAATCCTCCCCTTCAGAAAATAGAAGGATCCTATTATAGTTGCCACTACGCATGTATAATGACTGTGTTGGTCACTAATTGTGGAGTTTACAAGATCAGACTGACATGACTGAGGAAGTCATCGTATACCAAAAATGCCTGGTTTTTCATGAAATAAATATCCTGGAATAATTTGAAGTATATGTCCATCATCATCCATATGTTCTCCACCTTACCAGGTAGGTAAGATTACATTATTGGTTATATTTAATGAAAAATAGTGGCGGCCAGATACGACATTCTACCCGACGAGAATGTAACGTTAGCCAAGTGAGGTTTGCAGTCAATTAACGTTTATGGATTTATGGATTGATGAATTCTTGCATTAGTTGATAAACAATTGATATGATTTTGCCTTTACAAACATATACAGGCAAAACAATTATTTTTGGAGATTTTGAGCAATGAATTTGTGCACATGTTTTGAGATGTTGGCCATTTTGTCGTCTGCTAACAGCTAAAAGTAAACTGTGCACAAGTGGCGGCAGTAAAGTAACGTCACACTCTTTACTTCCTATTTCCCTGAATTGGTTAAATTTGATATTTGTAAAGTTTTCACATTGCATTATTACATATTTCATGGAATCATGGGACTGCCTTGACCATCATGAAAACGTACCATGGACTAACGTTACGTTTATTCATGGTTCTAAGTCAAAAGTCAGTCAAAACAGCTAATGTTAGGGGGTTTGGGTTTTAATTAAAGGATTCCTGGCCTGGATAGAAAACATTTCTATTATACATGTAGTAAAACTTATAGGGGTCATTTCAACAGTTTGGGGTAAGCTTTTTGAGATGGTGTTCTTGTTATGTATTGTAGGTAGATGTACCATTCATTATCTTTAACCCTAACCACCCTGAATCCATCAAAATCCATCCCCCCTATTTTGGAAGATATCGGCAGATTCAGGATATCTCCACATTGAGCATATGGCGGACTTTGATGGATTCAGGATTTCAATAGTTTTTAACTGCTTGGTCATGTTGGTTGATGTATTTTGATGGATTATAGTTACATGTACTGTACATGTACAGCCAACACTTGTATGTGTTAGATTTTGATGGATTCTATGCAGCAACATACTATACAAATTTTCATGTGAGCATGGTATCCTGAATCCGCCAAAATCCGCCAGAAATTTAGTGGTGGATTTTGGCAGATTCAGGATATGTCCAATATCTACACTGGCGGATTCTGATGGATTCAGGACACCAGCATTTTGTGTGTGACAAAAATGGTGGATTTTGGTGGATTCAGGATACTTTCTAGTAAAAATACCCAAGGGGTTTATAGGGTTAATATTATGAATGCACATTTTCAGCTGTTCTTCAAATTAGAATGAAATCAATCTCTGTGCCTTGAATAGGAAGTTACAATAATGTTCATTAGGAGTCATAATAAATGATAATAAATGGTATATTTACCTACGTAACAAGGGACACCTATCACTAAGCTTGCCATGGAAAGAATGTCAAACCCAACCGTCACTTGTGCTTAATGTCTATTGCATGTGTTTTTAGCAGACGACAAAATGGCCAACATCTCACTGAATGTGCATACATTCTTGCTCAAAATCTCCAAAAATATCGTTTACAATCCTCACTTGACTACACTTTTCTCTCCTTAAGCGTGTCCTGTATCATCTTTTAAAGGAAAATCTACAATATTTGTAATTATTTTGTTTAGAAAAGTGGCGGTTGTATTCTACATTCTTTCCCTTGCCCCAACCTGGTGGAATGACCCATAAACAGGATTATTGAATATCTACAAGTCGTGTCCTCTCAGTTCCCAAGATTACATGTTTGATTGATAAATCATTTGCTCTCTTTTTTCTACCTGCTAGAAATCGATGGCTTTCAAAATATAGTTGGAGGTTTCATTGAGATGGTAGACACTCTTGCAAAGGAAGTCGAGACAGAGAAAATGAAGGTTAGTTTGACAATACACCAATACAGCTGTCACATTTCACATGGTGTCACCGAATTTCGCATGGTGTCACCGAATTTCGCATGGTGTCACCGAATTTCGCATAGTGTCACCGCAATTAGTCTTTCTTATCCTCTTCACCATGCATAGCTACAAGTTTTTCCAATCCAGCTGTCAGTTAAACAGCACGTATTAACCAATAGGGTTAATCTTATCCATGGCAACTGTTACCACGTCAGTCAAGCGGAATACAATCTTCTATTTCAGTGTGATGTCACGTTTTATTAATTTCTTGACACCAAGTGGTGATCAAAATACAAAATGTAAGAACTGCACAAAAACATTCAGACAGTTATCCTGAATTTCATGGTACCCCTAAGGCAATAAACCACATCACGGTAATAATGTGCCATGTTTTCACAGGGCAAAATTGTTTATTTAGTGCATGCATTGCTGCCTGTAACCCAAAAATCAAACTTCACACGCCCTCTATAAGTCATATGTGCAGTTTGAGAACTGGGTTAATATTACCGGAAAAGTGTCAACGAAATAAATATTAGGAGATTAGGAGAGTACCCTCGATGGTTGATTGTGGTCATAGTCTGTACACGGACTCATGGCACCAATGATTCCTGGCTCATTCAGTGGCAACCAGAATTTGGTTTTGTTTGTATAGTGGAGTACAGTGGGAAACGAGTTACGCCTTGGTAAACAACATACAGTACAGATGTACACAGTACAGATGTACACAGTACAGATGTACACAGTACAAACACGTGCATGAACAGAAAGTCAAAATAGAGCCACTGTGGTGATTGTAAAAAGAACCTGCGATTTGAAATTCAAAATCTGAGGGGTGGGTCCATAATTCAAGTTATTAAAACAAAAGGCATAAGACATTCCTAATTGTAAACACATGTGACATACATGGGGTTGGATTTCACTTGATGTCACATCATGCAAAATTGGCCGTCTTTACCCGTTAACTTTCTGAACGCATTATGCATTTAAGCACCCATGCGTAACAACAATCCCCATGCATTATAACTACAAGAAAAACTGGATTGCTTGATGTAGCTCAAAGCCAACTCCAAGTTGCCCGTAAATATGGCAGCTGATGGGGAGTATCTATGTCGGGCCTGGGGTTTCTCAGGATTTTTCCTGGTTTCAGGATTTTTTTAAAATCTCCCTTTGCCTCAAAATTTCTTGAAAGAAGAGAAGTAGCCACCAAGGAAAGAAAGAAGTGTCCTGTATTGTGTCCAAACCTCTTATTTTCGTGTTTGTGAGGGTGTGGAGAGTCTGCAAATCCTCCAAAATCTAGGAGGTTCAGGGGGCTTTGTCCTCTAGACCAAAGGGAGACCCAGACCCACCACCCACCACCCATTTTTCAGGATTTTTTACTTATGTCAAATCACACTCCTGCTATGTATGTACATATAAATGAACATGTACAATACAGTGTGTAGTGTGTAATCTAATGAATGATTGATTAACCCTCCTATTGTTTGACCATTTGAAACCATTCAAAATTTCCACTTACCAAAATGCCCATTGGTTTTGTACACACATGGTGATACCATTTGAACAGTGTTGGTAGCAAGCTTTACTACCATTCAAATCCATTCAAATGCATAGAGGGTCCATTGATTCACCAAGGTTTTGTATTAGCTGTACTACCATTTGGAAAGATTATTAGCTGACCTACCATTCAAAACCATTTGGGGGAATCAATACTGTACACAGTTATTTCACCATTCAAAACCACAAAGTGAATGGTTTCAAATGGTGCATCAACTTGTATGAAAAAGATACCAGAAGTAGGAGGATTAATTGATTTGTTGTTTACTTAATTAGGCTATTGGGTCTCGCAACTTGTTAAAGTCCATTGCAAAACAGAGAGAAGCACAACAACAACAACTTCAAGCGCTCATCGCAGAGAAGAAAACGCAGTTAGAAAGGTAAGAAATGAAGTAACATCTCCCTGCGGGTTTAGCTTCCCTACTGCTAGGGCCTCATGGGATAAGTGCTTGATGCTGCTAAAGCAAGTTAAAGGGACAATATGGTCACGATCAGAGCAAACTTTCAACAGGGCATGGAATCAGTGTCATGGTTTCAGATGAACACAGTGACTTAAAATCACTGGCTCACTTATGCAGCAGCAAGAACAATATATATGACCATATCATGTGGGGTATTATTTTCAGTCACCGAGTTAAAGGGGCAGTGCCGACACGATCAGTGCACATTTTCACACAGGGCATGGAATCGATGTCCTAGTTTAAGATGAACACAGTGACTGCAAATTACTGGCTCATTTATACAGCAGCAATGGTAATATGACCTTATCTTATGGGAAATTATTTTCAGTCACTGAGTTGAACTAAAACAAGCACTCTGGTTCCATGTCCTGTTGATCGGTACGATACTGCCCCTTTAATCTAAAACTGGCACTCTGATTCCATGTCCTGTTGATCGTGATGATCAACAGGACAATTTTATGGTGAGCCTGTAATATATATTCAAGCTTTCGACAATAATTTTGTGAAATATCCAATTTTACATTATTTATTGTTGAAATTCTGTGACAGGGATTTAAACAAATCATTTGATTTTTGCCCTACACCGATGTATATGTGAAACACTGAATTTCCAAGTGTCTGCGGGTATACCGATACATTCAGCATACTTCAAAAATCAAATCAATTGTTTACGGTATTTGTTTGCCTTTCTTAAATTGGAATTAGCAATGTTTCTATTAAAACAAAAAATTGCCAGAAATTGCTTCTAAAAACTGGTATGTTCACAGACAGCACATGCTTTCCAACACTTGAATACAATTGGCTCTGTACATTCTGTATAAGACATGTTGTTGGTTTTCAATACCAGGAATACTCTTGAAAAGCCAAGTCACCGGTTTCTTGTCTCCGCGTGCGTCACCTCAGACCCGCGCATCACCATTTTTAGTTTTCGTTTTTTGCTATGAAACAACGTCCAATTGCAGCCAAAATTGCTGGATCGATTGGAATTCTGTCGTGCCCTGTTTTAAATGACTTTTTCCACATAGGGGTATGAACGTTTGCCTGTTTTGTGAGGGCTGTCTTAGCCACCATACTTTGTGTATAGGAAATTTGGTCTGGTTCCAGTAACTGTGTATACATGTGTCACGTCTTTCACTGCTTCGCAAACAGAAAAAAAAAGAAAAAAAATGCGTCAGCACCGATTTTGAAGCCGACATGACCAGAAACCAGAGACTTTTTTTTTTGGCCCAACGATTAAAAATTAATACACATGTCCACAATTGTGTGACTTTACAGATATCGGATACAAACGACAGCCTTGCAGAAGGAGGAGTCTGAACAAAATGAATTCATTGAGCAGTTCATTTTACAGAAGTAATGCAATTGAGTCCATGTCCGTGAATAAATCCTGTCTGTGTCTCTGGTGCATCTAGCTCTCCGGTTGTTGGTGGGCCAGTCACACCGTCAGTGGCCCCAGTTTGGGGTAGGCCAGTATCATGAAGTGACCCAGGGCCCGTCCATGGGCTGTTCTTCTTGTAAATTATGCTGCTTAGAGAATCTATTAACCCTTTGCCAGTAGGGCTGTGCGTTTTCGGATATTTTTGGAACCGGATACCCGAAATCAGGAAACTTCGGATACCCGGATACCTGTTTTCATTTTTGTTGAAAACATGCCTCCGGTGGTGTACAAATACATGTACTGTAAATGGTAACAAATTGACTTTTATAATACAGATGATACCATACTATTGGAGTGTAATCTCTTGAATTTAAAGATAATTATCTGTACAAGTGCATTGTTCAAGAGTCACAGATTTCTGTTTGCACCGCTCAAATGTTAAGTCCGAATTTTAAAAAGTCGTTTACGGGTAATTGGAACCGAAAAATGGAACCGGGTAATGACCGTTTCGGTCGGGTATCCGGATACCCAGCACAGCCCTATTTGCCAGCACCTTGTATTGATTGGTCAAGGGTAGATGGGGGTGGGGAAATGGGCTGCCCCCACTCATTTTATTTTTTGAAAGCAGCCCTCCCCCCAAAAAATAAAATAAATAAATAAATAAATAAATATAAATAAAAATAAAAAAATAAATAAATAAAAATTAAAAAAATTAAAAAGTCTGATGGGTTAGGAAATACATGTATATCAGATATTCAAAATGTTCTTAAAATATTTGGTTTAGTTTAGCAAGTTTTTTCTGTTTGTGCAATAACTGTAATTTGGTTCAAAACATCATTCCTAATCGATTTTTCCATTTATTCATGGTAATCCAAATATTTGTTTAGCGCCCATCCATGTAAACATGCTTTTGGGCGCTGAACAATACAAACAAATAACAATTCAGAAATAAGAATGAAAGCAAAAACCTTACATAATTAAAACTTGTGAATGTAAAAACGCCATCCTAAAAGACCTGCCTATCAAAATGGTCATCAGTTTCGAAAACATAAACGGTATGCTAGGTAGACGGTTGGGAGAAGTTGTCTTTTGATTACTCTTGAAAAATCAGTAGAGTACCAAATTGAAGGGACTATTGTCGCGATCAGAGCAGACTTTCAACAGGGCAAGGAATCATTGTCCTAGTTTAAAATGAACAAAGTGACTGAAAATTGCTGGCTCATTTTGCAGCATCAACGGTAATGTGACCTTGTCATGTGGTGTATTATTTTCAGTCACCGAGTTAACCCTCCTACAATCAGTGCAATTTTTGAAACAACCCATTCAGGCCACTCCAAGCCATTAGCTGTTGCCAGTGGCCTCATATGGTTACCCTTCTGTGCACTGTCACATCACTGAGATTGCAGGGTAAGGTGGTCTCCCATTGATACATTGCAGGCCATACTAATATGTTCAAACATTTACAGTGGCCTTGGGTGGCACACAGTTGATTTTGTAAGATTACTTGGAAAGGACAGCAGGCTTGTACATGTACATGTATGTACTGAAGGTTGCTCAAGAACAGAATTTTGTGGATCGGAGTGGCCTCCATGTGTAGGAGGGTTTTAATCTAAAACTACATGTAGCACTCCCAAAACTTTATGGAAGTATATGTATTCGTTCATTATCAACTTCATAGAGAGCCAAAGGAATGGCATCTTGCTAAAGGGACAATATCGTCATGATCAGAGAAGACTTTCAACAGGGCATGGAATTGGTGTCCTAGTTTTAGATGAGCTCAGTGACTGAAAATAATACACCGTAAGCGCGCGTGTGCGCGCTGGCCTAGATAACAAGGTGCGATAAGATCATATCACCATAGTTGATGCATTATGCAGCCAGTGGCTCATTATTTATGCATCATGACAATACTTTTAATTACATGTTAGTGTTGCATCATAGAACAAGAATTAAACCAGATATTGTGTAGAACCAGGGTAGGGCCAATGATTTTCCGCGATCGCGGAAAACGGACGGAATTCACGGAATTTGCTCCTCGAAACGGAAAACGGGATTTGAATCTGAAGGAAATAACTTCTGCAATTTTATTGATAAAAACATAATTTTGTAAAATTTATTGGTCCAAAACGAATAGTTGATGATTAATTCAACCAGATTCAACAGATTAGCCACATAACAAATGCGCGTTGGCAAGATTAGAGCAACAAATCATGTTACGAATCACCGTTAGCGAGCGTGACAGACATGGGGGAGACCCGACATGTACGCCATAGCTTTCGGTCAGCGCACGGGTGAAAATCATCACACTTATGGTACGCTCTTGCAGGTGTCTTTTGCAACATCGGCAGGTTTATTTTTCTCCGTTCAATCATCAACCATTCTTTTATATCTAACTTTGGCTCTAGTGAAATGTATGTTGTGCTTATTCACTTATACAGGTCCAAAAACCTACCGTAAACTATCCTATTTTGACACTAGTTAATGTGAAAAAAATGGCGGACAATTTCGCTTCGGCTACAACATGTGATGTGTGTGTGACGTCGTGGCGTATACGGCTGTTGCATGTTTCTTGTGTGTGTGCGGTGGCGGTGCAGTATTAAGGAAGTTAAATACTACGTCTGTAAATAGATCGGCCGTTGATAAACAACTGGCAACAAGACACATTTCTAGCATAAAACAACTGTGACCCTTTGCTAGTTAATTACTAAGCAATGCATTATCCTTTCACATTTACAATTTTATGTACTGTCTGTATACAGGGTGTATGTTTAAATGCACTTTTATGTATTGAAAAAATGTGAAACGGAATTTTTCAGCCTGAAACGGAATTTAAGATTTTTAAAAACTGAATTTGCACTTTTCTGAAACGGAAAATCATTGGCCCTACCAGGGGCCATTTTCATAGAGCTTGCTAAGCAGAGAATTTTGCTGAATATTTTTGCTAAGCAAAATAAAACAGACTACCAGCCAAAATGCATGCATTTTATATGAAACTTTGGCCGCTTACCAAAGAAACTGTTTGATTTGTAACCTTCACCACCTACAGGTATTTCTCGGGCACATTGCTGAATGCAACAAAATGCAATGCAATGCAACAATGAGAAAAGTGCAGCCTGCTCAACGCAACAATATCCACCAGCTTGAACAGTGGTTCTTTTGTTATCTGCTGAGGGCAATAGTGGAGTGTCGTGGCCGAGCGGTCTACATGTAGCTTACCGGACTCAAGTTCTGGTGTTAGCAGCAGAATGTGGGTTCGAATCCCGGCCGTGACACTTGTGTCCTTGAGCAAGACACTTAACCATAATTGCTTCTCTCCACCCAGGGGTTAAATGGGTACCTGTGAGGGCAGAGTTGGTTGATTAGCCCTATATGCGCTGTAATGGCAGCAATTGAGCTGTATACTCCCCAGGGAGCTGAGATGGTTTCAGGAATGATTTATGAGCCTTATGAGCAGGGGTAATGATATAATGCGCCTTGAGCACCACTTAGTTGGTGGATACGTGCGCTATATAAGTCCACACATTATTATTATTATTAATAAGATGCGACAACTTGTTACATTTGTTGCATCTTGTTGCCTTGAGCCTACGTAGGGTTAATTAATACACGTATGCAAAATAATAATAAATTTTGATAGGCAGTTTGCAAGTCCTAGCTAATATAATGCATAAAACTCTTCTGTATTGTAAAAGCTAAAAACATCCTCTAAACAGGAGCTGCTAAGTAGAGCATATTGCTAAGCGAATATGTTAACTAAACATTGCATACTACTCAAAACAATTTAGGGAACACCGGAATAATCTCAGTTAAAGCAAGATCATTTATTTCAGATAAACACAATGTTTCACAGAATTGATGAGAAACAACTGCACAATGAAACAGATGATGAAGGATGCATGTAGTGATTACACATTTCATGACATGACTACTGAAAGAGAGAGGGGGTTGCAAATGAAAATCCCGGTTCATGGAACATTTCAAACCTATTTGATGTTAAAAATCCGGTGTTCCCTAAATTGTTTTGAGTAGTATAAAACAGACTGCCAGCCCAAGTACATTAATTTGATGTGAAAGCAGGCTGGTAACCAAAAGAATCTGCTAAGCAAATAGTTTTGGTAAGCAATTTTTTTTCTGCTTGACAGCTCTGTGAAATTGGCCCCCGTTTGCTAACAATTACAAATAGTTAAAACACTTTTTAAATCTGTACATAATGTGAGAAAAAAAATACTAGATACAATAAAATTAAAATCCTGTACGTATTTCTTACTGTATAGTGCACATTTGAACATATTGGCAAAAATCCTCCTTTTGTTTTGATTTTTAATTTTAGTTTGTGATCGTTTATTGTCACAGATATTAAGTTTTTGTGCAAAAGTATCCAGTGGATTTCCAAACGGAAATTCCATCAGTGTGGTCGGCTATTCATTAACAGCCAAGTTCATTGAATGCTCTTGTAAATAATTAAATGTTTGAAAGACAAAAACCCAGTTTAATTAAAATTGTGTTTCTTTTATAGTTCTCCATATATTCCTTTGATAACAGTATGTACATGTCTATGTAATCACTGGTATTGCTTTGAGTGGGGATGATGATTACAGATTGAGTTATTGGTGTCCCCCCCCCAACTGCAACCATAACCCACTCCTTTCCACCACACCTCCACACGCGTCCAACCTTAGAAGGCCAATGTCCTCACAAACATAAGGAGTAGGTTTACGCACACCCCGACCCCACTTCCCCACGCATGCTACATCTTAATAGATAAGTTAACCCATACCCTAACACCAATAACTTCACGAAGGTACACCTCTACCCCAACACCCACAGCTGGCTTCACCTTCCCACCCGCCCCCTCTCGGAAGGTCAATGTCCTCACAACAAGGAATAGGTTTACCCCAACACCCCCAGCTAGCTTCACCCCTTCCCCCATCTCGGAAGGTCAATGTCCTCGCAACAAGGAATAGGTTTACCCCCAACACCCCCAGCTGGCTTCACCTTCCCACCCTCCCCCTCTCGGAAGGTCAATGTCCTCACAACAAGGAATAGGTTTACCCCCAGCTAGCTTAGCCCCCCCCCCCATCTCGGAAGGTCAATGTCCTCACAACAAGGAATAGGTTTACCCCCAACTGACTTCACCTTCCCACCCTCCCCCTCTCGGAAGGTCAATGTCCTCACAACAAGGAATAGGTTTACCCCCAACACCCCCAGCTGGCTTCACCTTCCCACCCTCCCCCTCTCGGAAGGTCAATGTCCTCACAACAAGGAATAGGTTACCCCATCACCCACAGCTAGCTTCACCTCACCTTCCCACCCTCCCCCTCCAAGGTGTGCAATTATTATAATTAAAGGGAAGGTTCAGCATTGGTAACTTGTATCCATTTCAACACGCTATTTCCAAGAAGTATATCTTAAACTAACCTGCATATGACTTCCTTTGTACTACATAAGCAACCAACTACGAAAACGGCGGAAATCGTCTCCAGAAATGTCGCAAAACAGTGTTTTTTTGTCTTTCCAGTTTCATATCTCAACTTCTACTCAACGTATGAATTTAGTTTTTGCGCCCAAAAGGAGAATAGTTATTCCTCTTCATAACCGCTTAAATTGTATTAGATGATTGTTTTAAAGTCTCGTACCATGCCGGTTAAAGATCGTCGGTTTTGTCAATTTTACCGTGTAGGCGGCATTTTTTGCTCATTGCAGACTATGCAATGCGGTCCCTAAACGGTCGTAACTCAGTAACACCTTGCGGCCGATTATTTTCGTTCGAGCTTTAAAATAGAGGTTGATCCCTCACGGAAAGTTGATGTAAAACTCTCGCTGATTGGCTATATTTTACTGGCGTACTTGGTACTAGTAAACTAAGCAACGAATCAGAATGGTCGTTTGATATCCCATTGAAGTACACGTCCACAGCATCCGGCGTTTTGTGATAGAGATGGCCACGTTGAACAAGGGCTCCTGTTTGAAAGAGGTAAATTCAAGGTTGAACGCACAGGCCCCGTGAAGATAATAATCTATGTACTGATGTATAGGATACACTAAGTGTGCAAAATAAGCAGAGAGAAATTCATATGGAAAGTTTCATCACAATTGGCCCTCACGTTTTTGCGAAAACGACGAAAAAAGTTGTTTATGCCATACGGCAACTCAACGTCAGCCAAAAAAAAAAATAATAATAATAATAATAAATAAATAACCAGAAGTTTGTGGCTGGAGGAAGAGATTGTGGAATTAGTGAAAAGCAATGAGTCAGACGGGGAGTGAAACAGACAAATAAACTAACAAGCAAAATAAATTTAAAACAAATGTAAATGTAAGTCCAAAATCAATGTTATTGCTAAGTTCAAAATGTAAGGCCTCAGACCTGCGCGTCGGATATTATTATTATTATTATTATTATTATTATTATTATTATTATTATTATTATTATTATTATTATTATTATTATTATTATTATTATTATTATTATTATTATTATTATTATTATTATTATTATTATTATTATTATTATTATTATTATTATTATTATTATTATTATTATTATTATTACTACTACTACTACTACTACTGCTACTGCTACTGCTACTGCTACTGCTACTGCTACTGCTGCTGCTGCTGCTGCTGCTGCTGCTACTACTACTTTTTGGGCTATGGAACGATGTCCAATTGCAGACAACACTGCTGGATCGGTTGAACTTCTGCCGTGCTTTAAACGACTTTTTCACATAGGGGTACGAACGTTTGACTGATTTGTGAGGCCATTCTTAGCCACCATACTTTGTATATGGGAAATTTGGTCCCCGCGTATACAATGTATCACGTATTTCCCTGTTGGCAAAAAAAGTCCCCCAAAACCCCCCAAAAAAACACGCGTCACCGCACCGATTTTTGAAGCCGACCGATGACTAGAAACCGGAGACTTTTTTGGGCCTAACATTGATACTACAGGTCCTTTAGGTTGGTAAGCAGTTTGCAACAGCTAATTCTCCATTTATTGTAAATGTAAGTCTTTAAAGTTGTTAATAATGTTAAGCAACACCCTAAGAATTTCATGACGAAGATTGCATATGCACGGTGAAGAGGATAAGTAAGACTAATTGCGGTGACACCTTGTGAAATTCTCAATTGAGTAGTAATTAGTTCTGAAACCTCCAGTTCTTTTCAGAACTAACTACTACTCAATTAAAAATTTCACATGGTGTCACCGCAACTAGTCTGCATATCTCATTTGAGTGATCAATGTGACTTACTGCGGTGTTGTGATAATCGATGAGACGCCCGGTCTTGTTTCACACTGCTCCAGAAAAGAAGATTCGCAAAATATACTTGTGACGCATTAGTGGGAAAATTCCCTGGTTACATCAGCTTTTCCTGGAAACAAAGTACGTTTTACCTGAAGGCCAATGTGTTTTGAGGTGTGACATAAAAATTGATTGATTGTAGATCATAGATACGGCCCTGTATGCTTTACAAATAGCTTGCCTTACATTGAGCAGAATAGCTTGGCTTCGATCATCACCACTTTAATCGATTACCAGTTGCGTTCAGAACTCCATGCACAACCGTGCTTCAAATGGCGTCCTTGGCAAATGTGCACTATGAGTGCATTGGAGTCGATGACGCCGATGAAGTCTTCACGACTGACGCCCTAGCCTTTACTTTAAAAGACAAAACTGATACTCAACGCTCTTCCTCACCGCCTCGGCAAAAATGTGTCAATCTGCATAACTTTGCTACAGGATCACAGTACGTGGACGCACTACACCAAAAAGCTACCACGGTAGGGAATCTTCTCTAAATGTTCTAATTAGGCCTTTCTTAATATAATATGAACAAATGTTATTAAGATTTAATCTACTTTTGTAGAAGTTTACTGTAAAGGAAGTTTACACCTTTGGTAATTAATCTATTACATAATAATGCTTATGAATGTAAAAACTTATTTGATGTGAAGTTGTTACTGAAGTTACTGTTAACAAGGCTTAGCAGTACTATTTGTCGCAAAGACTAAACTGAACTTCCAACGTGACAAGGTGATTTCCTGTCATGCACATCATCTCTGACCCAACATTATGGAAGCCGGAAAGAAACAAATTACTTAACTTGCGTGATTGAAATAATTGCCGAAATATTTAAGAATTTTTACAGAAGTGAGAAACAATCTCCATATTTCTGAAGCTAAGTCAATGGCCACCTTCAAATCACTATACACAAATTTATCTGTTAGAAAATGTACTTGTTTTTACACTCAGTAGAGAGTAAATCGAGTAGAAAAACGTGAGTGCGAGTACGATTATCAATTACTACTCGCGAGTATTCAAGTAATCACACTACTCGCTCAGCACTAGTACGTACTTTCTGTAGGCGCAGCAACCGCATGAAATGTGATTTTATGGAGTTCATTTTGGAAACAATTTCTTAGTGCCGATGTGATGATGATATCTTTCCCATATGTTCCTGTAGACGAAGCCAAATCAATATTAAGGCTAGACTGTAATTTTTAACAACAAAACCTAATAAACTATGACGACTGGGAGATGATTTTGCGAATTCCCTCCATGGTTCTGTCCCATCCCAATTGAAGTTTGCCAAAGTCACTCCTATATATAAAAATAGTGACTCTCATGACATTAATAACTACAGACCCATTTCTGTTCTTCCTTGTTTTTCTAAAATCTTGGAGCGTCTTATATATAAGCGGCTCTACAAATTTCTTTCTGATTTTCATATTCTTTTTGATTTCCAATTTGGTTTTCGAAGTAAACATTCCACAGATTTAGCTCTCATTCATTTTGTCGACTGTCTCAACAGTTCTCTCACACAGAAATTGTCTTCTATCGGAGTTTTTATAGACTTGTCGAAGGCTTTCGACACTATTGATCATAGTGTTATTCTTTCCAAATTGGACCATTGCGGTATTCGAGGCATCTCCCTTGAATGGTTTGCAGACTACCTCCACAATCGAAAACAATTTACCGGTACCTCTATCAATAAAACTTACTCTAATGTTCTAACTATCAATCACGGCGTCCCTCAAGGCTCGATTTTGGGACCACTCTTGTTTATTCTATATGTAAATGATTTACATCACTCGTCTTCCCTATTGTCTTTTACTCTGTTTGCTGATGATACCACTATCTTATATTCTCATTCTGATCCTCAATACACTCATCTCTGAGCTTTGACCGTGTTTCCACTTGGTTCAGAGCAAATAAACTCTCTCTAAATTCCATCAAGACCAATTATATGATTTTCAGCAGATCTAAGAAATTCACTAGCAGCTCTGAAATCATTATTTCAATGGATCACAGTCCTCTAAACAAAGTCCATACTACTAAGTTCCTTGGTGTGACTATTGATGATAAACTTACTTGGTCTGATCACATCTCCTCCATCTCCAAAACTATTTCACGTAATGTAGGTGTGTTGTCTAAACTTCGTAGCTTCCTTCTACCTGCTACTACAGTGTCTTTATAATACTCTTATTTCTCCCTATCTAACTTACTGTAACATTATCTGGGCACGTGCAAGCACGTAAATTTCAAAGGATGATGCCAAATTATAATTCTAAACGTTGTCCTAACCCTCCCAAGGCCACCCAAATACCTGAGCAAAACATAAATATATAATTTGGGTTTAAAACATTAATTTGTATAAAAAATGAAAACATTATTATTACGAAAGATTTGAGAAATTTCAAACCATTTTGGAACATGAGATACCAGCCCATATATCTCGAGTATTTTTTCACTTTTAACCTTGACCTATGTATAAGGTTATCTTTTTTCGTCTGGATTTTGTATAAAGTGACTCGTGACTCGGACTCGGACTCGATCTTCGTGACTCGTGACTCGGACTCGAGATTTGAGGACTCGAATACATGTCTGAATTAGCGACTTGAAGGTGGCGAGTCATGACTTAGCTTCAGAAATATGGAGATTCGTTTCTCAATTCTGTAAAAATGCAGCGTGACAATGTCCAGCGGAAGTTCAGTTTAGTCAGGGACAAAATAGCGCTGCTAAGCCTTGTTAACAGTCCTAAGATGGTAAGTTGTAAAATAACTTCGAAGTTGAGTTAGCTGCGAACGTTTTCGAGGCTACTTTCTGACTTTAGCGAAGGTGTTAGCTTCGTATTGCATTCCAACGCCCAACAGTCACGACAGCGAAGCAAGTAAGATAGCGGTAAGTTATTTTTTGTGTGAAAATGGCGGGGGTGATGATATACGGAAGCGGACAAGGGAGTACATTGAGTTTTACCATGGATGAAGGAATACATAGCTAACTATATAGTCTACTTACTGAATACAATCGACCTATCGTCTGTTCGTGCACATTTAGTCGAACTCTAACACATTTGTGTAAAAAAGAAATCTTTATATGTTGAACATTGACCGACTCCAGCCCCTGCTGATGAGCCGTGGATGTCCTTGATGTTTTGGTGTGTTTTGTGCCTTGGTGAATTCACCGATTGTTTCTACGTTCGTCTAGCCTTTCATTTTGTTCTACTTGCTCCATCGTCACTTCTTTTTCCTGATTTCCCTGATTTCCCTGGATCAAGAACTTTCTTCGCTATCGTTCGCATGATTCTTCTTTGAACTGTTTATATATACGTTCGCGTATTCGCGTCGGTTCAAGATCGTTGAGGATTGCCCAGATCATCACCATCTAGCCAGTTTCCTTTTATTATTTTTCATTGTTACATTACCGTATATTAAAACTCGTTATCTTTGTAAATTCCGCCTATAGGATCAGTGTTGTTAGAAGATTGTTCTACCATTTTTTTTATTGAAGAATATTTTGACAGAATTACATATTGAGATACAGACTGTCAGATCTCTTTTCGTTTTTTATTTTATATAATTTTGTCTTACCCTTGAACCGGTAATTAGTAATAATATCGGGAGTCCCTTTCAAAGGAAGTACCCGTGAAATGTGAGAGTTCGACTTTCGACTGAAGAGTGCCCTAACAGACTCACGTCATGGGTCGATTGTATTCAATAAGTAAAAAGGTAGCTGCACTTTTAATTTACTAAACATTTACCTGACGTTGTAATGTAGTCGTTCATTTGTCCGCATCTGATTGAAAGTGTCTCCTTTCATCATCCTATATGCTATAAATAATTTACCATTAAAATGTATACCCAATTGTTCAAGTGGGTTCTATCTCAAAGCCTTCCATGGTCGTCATGGACTCGTGGTTCGTTGACAAAGCTTATTTGCAATTCATAATAAACTTTTTATTTTATATGGAAAAACAAAATGGAGCCTTGCTTGCCTTAGCCCGCATTGTATGAACAAGGAACAGCGTGCTTCTGACATTTAGCCTGTTAATAACACTTGGCAACAAATCAAACATTTTTGTCTGCTACTGGAGGAAATTGAGGTACTCTTGACTAAATTGGGTGTGCTGATTCCAAATCTGGTAGCAGAATTCCTCTAGCACGTCAGGATTTTGAGATACTAAAATTTAAAAAAACAGTCGAAAAACAGAAAGTCACATTTTACTATATCGTCAGGTATTTTTACCAAATTTAATTAGCAAAAAATGCTAATCTTTCCAGAAATATCAATATAAAACAAAACAACACATATGAGGTAATACATATCTCGCAGTCACCTTTATAATTGTTCAAAAGTGCTTATGGCACTTGCTCTTCCGCTTATGGCCGCCTGCAGTTTCCCGCTGGAGAAACCAGCAGTAATCACCCATCATGCTGGGGTTGAACCGGCCTTGATACAGGGTTTCCATCTCAGAGATGTCTTGATGGAATCTCTCTCCATGCTCATCACTGACATCACCCAGATTGGGTGGAAAGAAATCAAGGTGGGAATGCAGGAAGTGTATTTTAGAGACATCCTGCAACCCGTTTGTTAATATGGTTGTAACATGTTATTCACTAACATACCATAATTTTCAGCTTTGTGATTCCCAAGAAAGTTTTGCATCACCTGTGCAAATGCTTCCCAAGCCGTCAATTCAAGTGTATTAAGCTTGGAACTGAAATCCACTTCCATTGTGATCCATTGCCTTCACAACAATTTTAATCAGGCCAAGTTTAATATGAAGTGGTGGAAGAAAAACTTTTTGGTGATTAGCTGAAACATGCTGATTCATGATTAGCTGAAACAATAAATAGTTTAGTGTAAAAACAGTTGATTTTTGACCATGGAATGCTAAAAGCATAGAAAAACAATGCTCTTCCACTTCTGACAGAGGTAAACAGGCAAGCTGGATAGACCTACTCATTTTGTGTAAATTGCAGGGTTTCCGTAATTAAATTTAACACAATTTTTTATAAACACACATTTTTGGTTAACAGAGAATCACTCGGGATGAAGCTGAATGAATTAATATGGTATAAATAAAATAAATTTTACACAAAAATGCACCAAATAGGTTTCATACAAGCAGTGTATAGGCGTATGTATGTGTGCTTTGCACGCTAAGGATATAATACAATAAGGTAGGTATAACAAAAATGTAGACGTGCTGGAGCAATTCTGACTTTACAAATTTGGAATCAGCATACCAAATAAAGTTTAGAAAACATGTTATTTCCCCAGTAGCAAATTTGTTGTTGACCAGTGTAATCTAGCCGATTCGGGGCTTCAGATTCAAATTTAATGTCTAGAATTTCCTTAGTAATAACACAATCGGTACAAAAATTAACAAGTAACAAAATATTGTAATGCAGGCATAACAAATAGATTAAATACAAAGCATGATGAATGTGGAACCAAACATGAGTAAAAGCAAGGAAGTAATGAGAAAGACGTAGAAGTCCAGGGACTTTGAATACCCTACCCTTCCCCCGTTTAGAACATCAAAACAAAAATAAAACATACCTCCCACACACTCCCGAAATGTTCCAAAATGAACGTTAAACATTAAACATGATGCAAGAACATTGTTTATTTTGTTACTGTTTTAAAATAGTGAATATTAGGCATTTTGCCGTCGAGTCCGAGTCACAAACATTGAGTCCGAGTCACGAGTCCGAAGGGTTGAGTCCGAGTCTGAAGGGTCGAGTCCGAGTCCGAGCCATTGTACATGGTGAGTCGAGTCCGAGTAACCAAAAAAGTGACTCGAGTCGGAGTTACGAGTCATACAAGTCTGCTAATATTAGTACATTTTACAGTAGCCTTTATATGCACATGTCTTTCTATTTTGTTTTCCTTCAATGTTTAAAATGCATTTTGGAACATCTCGGGAGTGGGGGTTATGTGTTATTTTTGTTTCGTTTTTCTAAATGGGGGGGGGGGGGGTATTCAAAGAGAGTGTTCTATAAGACCCTGGACTTTACTGATCATATTTGGTTTCACTCATCAATGCAGTATTGGTGCAATTAGGCGTATTAAAACAATCAGGGCGTGGCATATGCATGGTAAGTGGGCGTGGCTAACGTTAATGTGCCTAATTATAATTATTCACTGTTTTTAAACGAATTTGGTAATTACTCTATTACATAATAATATTAATGAATATGAATGTAAAAACGTAGCCCCATTTGATGTGAAGTTGGGGAATCATTATTTCATATGACACACAGGCGTAGCCAGGAATTTCGAACAAAGGGGGCCCTAGACGTTGGCCTGTCCTAACCCAGGCCCACCTCACCTCAACCTGGGCAAACAATAAATAAAAAAAATAAAAAAATAATAATCTGTGTTATTTAAGTAACTTTCGACCCTTAAGCTCATGTGTGTATCTTTGTAGTGTAACTCATCTGGAAGGTCAACAACCTAGATGACCCTGGAATGAATGATTGCATTGGAACATCATTAGAGGATGAACTGGGACTATAACTATTTTATTACCAAATTTAGAACATATCGGACATCTAAAATAAATTATGAACTGGAACCATAAATAACTTTCAATGAATGAATGATTGCATCCAGACAGCCTATTATCTCCGTTACCAGAGGTTATTTAGGTTTTACCTAGCCCATGTTGGACTTTCACCTTAGTGTACTCCGTCTCGGTGCATACAGAGACGGGGTCCTTATTTGGGCTGGGTCACCATATAAAACAACTGCAGCCGACAGCCTACAGCCGATTACAGCCGACCTATAATAATAATGATGCTATGACTCTCGTTAATATAGTCAGGATGAGGATCCATATTATTAACTTTGCTTTGCATTTATGCAATGACGACCACTGGGAGAATAAAGCGTGTTTATACAAAGATGTGTTAAAGCCATTAATTGCACATACAAATTTATATGATAAAACTGCTGATGATATTGGGCATTTATGAACGGCATAAAAAGCTTGGTCTTTTCCGCAGGGTAAAGACCTGATCTGGTCTTCCGGCCACGGGCGATCCTCGACTTTATCCCCTTATTTTTGTGCCAAGGTGTAAGTCAAAGCATGTGTGAGTAATGGAGGTTTTGCTAATCTCATTCCACCCGAAATGAAGGCAATAAATATGACAATAAAGATTGGAATAAATCATTTACCTACATGTAGTACATTATGTGCTTGATTTTCTTGTGGAAAATGTGATAAAGACAGTCCATTATACGATCATTTTAATCACCGTTCTTAATCTTAAGTGAACAAATAAAACCGAAAACGGCGAGTTTTCTCCGCGGTATACCAGCTAACGAAAGTGAAAACCGCCCAAGCTCCGAGTTCAAATAAATTATTGCGACCATCTTCAGAGAGTCATACTTCTACATGTATTTCCTTCTCCATGCTTCTACGGTCTCTCCTACCATTAAAAAATACCATAGCCTTCATGGTTGGTCAAACCACGGAGGATAAGGCCTTTTCGCATGAGCACTGATAACAAAGGTCTTTGGGAGTGGGCGCCAGTTGTCTGTCGCTTCGATTGTTTGCGATAGACTTTTACGTCTATGGTACTTAGAAAGAGCCTATATTGAAGAGGGATTATCTCTGTTGGAGTTCTGTGGGTTAAGCATGACTTAACTGACCGCAGAGTTAATGAGCATTAATTTAACCGTGTTTATTGAAATTTTAACCGAGTGAGATTTTCATAGTGTTAGAATAATCGATTGTATCAGAAGTTTATTACCTACACAACACGAAGTATACCACTTGTGTATGGAATTCCATATCTGCCATTCTAAACGTCGCCCGTCGCCCTTATAAACGTCGCCCTTATAAACGTCGCCCGTCGCCCTTATAAACGTCGCCCGTCGCCCTTCTAAACGTCGCGCGTCGCCCGTCGCCCTTCTAAACGTCGCGCGTCGCCCGTCGACCTTCGACCGTCGCCCTTCTAAGCGTCGCCCGTCGCCCGTCGCGCGTCGACTTCAATGTGATTGATCAACTGACCCTCGCTGTATTTTTGTAATGAAATAGAAGCATCAAATAAAATCTGAAAAAAAACAAGTCTTCCTTCCAAGTTCCTATGTGAATTTTTCCAATATTCTTATATAGCAAAATGGAACAGAGATATGTTTGTTTATGAAATTGTGATTTTTGATGTGATTTTGTCTATTGTTAGTGAAACTTATTATCTATTTAGTATTGTGGGCCTATAAATGGGTAATAAACTGGTCCAACCACTCTCAAAGATATAACAATAGTACTTCCCTGTGACACTGAACTGAACATGAACAGAAATCATTTGACACTAATACATTTAAAAGTAACCCAATTAAGTGTCCGTAAAAATGATACTAAATCTCGAGCTTCTGACAGCTGATAAAATGAAACTGAAGCTTTGACGCTAGGTCACAAAACTGGTCACGGGGGCGTGTTATTGGTCTTATTATATGAAATATCAGGTTATTTCGGGGTTAACGACAAGAAAATACATACACCCGGGCAACTAATCTCCGGGTTAATAAGTAGCTTGGGTGAAAGAACAGTATTACTCATTACATATTTTCCTGACTGTATAAATATTTTACGCTCGTCTGATATGCCTATTATTGATTCAAAGCTACAATCCCTTATTATTGCAATATTTTACTTCACGTTTCTGATGTTTGTCAATATTAAATATAATTATATCATATTATCTGAATGATTATGTTTAGATGATTTGGGGGTGAGAAGTGAACTGAATGTGTATTTTGTTGGGTTTATTTCTTTGAGAGTGGTTGGACCAGTTTATTACCCATTTATAGGCCTACAATACTAAATAGATAATAAGTTTTACTAACAGTTATATTCCTAGAGACAAAATCACATCAAACATATCTCTGTTCTATTTTGCTATAATAAATATTGGAAAAATTCACATAGGAACTTGAAAGGAAGACTTGTTTTTTTGCAAATTTTATTTGATGCTTCTGTTTCATTACAAAAAATACAGCGAAGGTCAATTGATCAATCACATTGAAGGCGACGGGCGACGCGCGACGTTTAGAAGGGCGACGGGCGACGTTTAGAAGGGCGACGTTAGTAGTATATGAGGAGCATCACACGACAGTTTGTGGTGCATTGTGGTGCATTGCCATTACAAACTGCACAAAATCACTGCAGACAAACTGCAGACAAACTACACACGGAGGAGGTGGAGCCGCCATAATTTTTTTTTTGATGGCCAACTTCAATTTTTTGTTAAATTTTTTGTTAAATTTTTAAAAATGTTTATGACGTCATTTCGGCCAAGTAAAAAAAAAAATTGTGTTACCACTGCTCCACCTCCGTGTGCAGTTTGTCTGCAGTTTGTCTGCAGTGATTTTGTGCAGTTTGTAATCTATCTCTCGCAAAAACTGTCGTGTGATGCTCCTCATATGATTGAAATTTTTCATGATTGAAATTTTTTATTTATTTTTTTTATATTTTTTCCAACCACAATTTTACCACTGCACACAACACTTTGTAGGCGCGCGCGCGTGAGACACGTCTGGGCGCGCGCGTGGAGGTGTGCTCCTCCTCAATGTTGGTCGTAATGCGGAACACTCTCACTGCACTGCTCCTCCTCATTGCTCCTCCTCCTCAAAATACTGGTTGAGACACGTCTGGGCGCGCGCGTGGAGGACAAAATACTGCACACAAAATACTGCACACTACTCCCTCCACACAAAATACTGCACACTACTCCCTCCACACAAACCTCCTCAATGTTGGTCGTAATGCGGAACACTCTCACTGCACTGCTCCTCCTCATTACAAACTGCACACAAAATACTTACTCCCTCCACACAAACTGCACACCAAATACTGCGCAAGCGCAGCATGCATATTGATGATTTCGGGTGGAGGTGTGCAGTTTGTGTGGTGGAGAGGAAGTAGTGCCTGGCCTCACATGTGCATATTGATGATTTCGGGCAAAGTACAGTTATTTGCTTGCTTGAAAAAGAATAACGCTTGTTCTCATACCTTTTGTAGTGTTTTTTATTTATTTATTATTTTATATTCCTTAAGGGAGGTAGAAAGGGGAGGGACAACAACGTACGAAGACAGACAAAAGAACGACTGTACATGAAGCTATTCAAGTATGATTTGTTAAATATAATTTTAACACCAACAGCAATCTTTTACATCAATATATTTTACAGATGGTTTTAAATTGGTTTTAAATTGGAAAACATTTGATAAACTGAAAACATTAATTATTATTATGTGTGTATTATTATTGTTATTTTAAATTCTAACAAATTCGGGGCCTTTAGAACATTGAGCCTTTACTCATTGAGTCTTTACTCATTGAGTCTTTACTCATTGAGTCTTTACTCATTGAGTCTTTACTCATTGAGTCTTTACTCATTGAATCTTTACTCATTGAGTCTTTACTCATTGAATCTTTACTCATTGAGTCTTTACTCATTGAGTCTTTACTCATTGAATCTTTACTCATTGAGTCTTTACTCATTGAGTCTTTACTCATTGAATCTTTACTCATTGAGTCTCTTTACTCATTGAATCTTTACTCATTGAGTCTTTGTGTGGAGGGAGTAAGTATTTTGTGTGCAGTTTGTAATGAGGAGGAGCAGTGCAGTGAGAGTGTTCCGCATTACGACCAACATTGAGGAGGAGCACACCTCCACGCGCGCGCCCAGACGTGTCTCACGCGCGCGCGCCCAGACGTGTCTCAACCAGTATTTTGAGGAGCATTGACGTCATAACAAAATTTCAATCATGTGTGCCGCATTACGACCAACATTGAGGAGGAGGAGTGCAATTTGTGTGCAGTGATTTGAGGTGTGGCGCATCACACGACAGTTTGAGGAGCACACCTCCACGCGCGCGCCCAGACGTGTCTCACGCGCGCGCGCCCACAAAGTGTTGTGTGCAGTGGTAAAATTGTGGTTGGAAAAAAAAAAAAAAAAAAAAAAAAAAAAATTTCAATCATGAAAAATTTCAATCATATGAGGAGCATCACACGACAGTTTGTGGTGCATTGTGGTGCATTGCCATTACAAACTGCACAAAATCACTGCAGACAAACTGCAGACAAACTGCAGACGGAGGAGGTGGAGCAGTGCTAACATCCAACTTTGTTAACCTGAATCTTTAAATTGTTGAATACATTTTTCAGTATTCTTCTTGGCCTACATTGTATGTGTGCAGAGTTACATGTATACTAATCTATTTTCTCCTGATCAAATTTTGCTGAGCCATTTGCACTGAAAGTTATTTCAATTTGTTGACCATTTGGGTCATTCACTATACTTACAGGATTGAATGAACTCATTGAAATTGTCTCCTTCAAGTCTTGTATATTTTGCCTAAATTGTCTTCTTGTATGAGACTTGCTGTCTTTGTTTTTGTTCCTTCCTCTTCTTTGTTTGTTTCTCATCAACCTATCTATATTTCGCTGGAGTTTTTTCTACATTTTTTTATAGACTAGACCAGTTTCTTGCGAGTTTCATCAACTTTGTTGCGAGCCTTTTTACAGGCCAGCTGTTCACATTGCAATTGCTCCTCAAGTTTTCTTTTAGTAGGACTTCCAGTCTTGTGTGGCACTTTTAGTTCATAATTTGTTGATTTCCATTTGTCATAGGTTTTCTGGTAAGCACGACCTCCTGTGCATTTTTTCAACTTTTCAAAGAGACTCGTGACTTTGATTTGCATCGTCTTTATTAGAGGGGCCAAGTTTATTTTTTGCACATCAATTGCATTTTCATGCATGATGTGCTCGACCATTGTTGAGATATGTTGTTCATCACATGGATTTGGGGACTGTCTGGCGAGATCAAATAATACAAAATTAGTGGAAGGCTCAGAACAAATGGAAAATCTGTAGACAGCATGACAGCCACAGGGTTGACCAGTTCGATTAGTGGAATTAACCAAACCCCCCAAAAATGCAATCATACAATTTGCCACATTGTGTTTTAAGAAGAAAAAAACACCAAAAACATGCAAACCGAACAGTGGTAATGTTTACAGACTGTAAACCTGTGTGTGAAATTACCTTTTAATCCTGTGACAAAAATGAAGTAAAGTCAGTTTTATTCCCAGCTCCACGAACAAATGACATTCGAAAGATAAAACCGCGTTCAATGTTTTGGGGAGAGTTGTTTTTGGTGTATTCCAGGAGTGGCTTCCTCTCATGTAGCCAAAATTCGACTGTGCCTTTTACAATGTAACAAAAATCGCCACAGGGCACAATTCTATAGTGCCAGTCTGGACCAAGTACAGAATTGTATTGTTTAGATGTGATGGTCATTCGGTTCCCCTTTTTTACCATTCCTAGTTTGCTGACTGTCTTGAACTTATTCTTCTGGATGGGGATAGAAAGTTGAACTAGCATGTCTGTCCTACGACTTGATGTCAAATTTTCCTTCATTGCAACTCTCAATTGGTGATGAAATGGATTGCGCATGCGTACCACTGGTTGACACCACTGGTTGGCAAACGCCAGAGTTGTGCAGTATAAAAACGCACAAGCGCGTGTGCGTCAAGCCACCATCTTCCCCATACAAAAAAGGCGCAACGTTCCCTCGTTTTGCCCACCAATAGTGTCAATGCGCACGCGCAATGTGTAATTAGCATATTTCATGGAAAGGTCTATTCGCATGCTAGGTAGAAGCATTAATTTTTTTTATAAAAGCGCGTCGAACGCTGGTCCCCATTAAAAAATGGTATGTTCATGTCACGGAGGTCAACGTAACTTTTTCCCCTTGCGTACGCTTACATGGAACAATAAAAACTGTCAAGTTTAACACATTTGCAGTCTTATTTTAATCTGGGAATTTAGAGCAGTTGCTTATATATACATTTAACTTTCATATTTTAGAGATTTTCAAGAACACTGTTATCGTAAATGTTGGAAATTACTTACCAAACTGCAGTGCAAAAATGACAGATGCGTGTGACCTTCGGCAACGTGAGAGGTCACCGTACAAAAAACATGGGCCAGGGCGCGGCAGAAAGAAGGCGGGCGCGCGTAGTAGGCCAGTGTATTACATCGGTCAACTAAAAAAGGCGCCAGGAAAAAACAGTTTTACATGATCGAGTCGAAAGCTGAGATCTTGGGCTATATTTAGATATGAACTACGAAGACAGGCGACCTCTATTGACGAATATTTGTCAAGCGTTATTGCGCAGATTCTACTATTTTTAACAAAATTGACAAGTTACCGTATTAGTTTGGTCCGTTTTTAAATTACTGAATAATTAAAAAGGCGCCATATTGTGCTTGCGAAAGATTATAAAACGTCATACTATTCAAAAAATGTTTAGTTTAGCTGCAATTTGGTGCAAGGTAGAAGTGTTTTCGATGTGTTATGAGCAAGTTATGACATTTTGAAGAGAAAAAGCAAGGTCTGTTTTCATACCGTACGTGTGGTTATTGACGTGTGCGCGTTAACTAAAGCAACGGCACGTAACTTTTCGTTATGATCCAGTCCGTCCGTTCATCCGTCCAGTTGCAGTTTGAAAGCTAGCTATGCTTTTTGCAAATCACCTGAGCGTTTCATATGACTAAAAATACAAGAAAGGATCTGTTCTTTCACGCCTACATGTTTGTGTTGCATTTCCAAAATATGCGCCTGTAGTATACCCCATAAAAATGAGTGTCTTGAACCAAGACTATAGCCAACATAGTCTTGGTTCAAGACTGTGTTTGTTTGTTTTTGATACACGCTTCGTCTCTGCTGCACGCCGCGTGGGGGCACTACACGAAGTGCTAATACGACGAACCGCTATACACACGAACTGCTCTCAAACAGTGTTTGAGAGTGGTAGCGCCCCCGCGCGGCGTGCAGAGATGAAGCGTGTATCAAAAACATACAAACACAGTCTTGAACCAGTGCATAATGGCGTCAGGGAACCTTTACGTTGAACTGATAACAGAGGGCGCCCTTCAACCAAAACTTTCAGGGGGCATGTACAGGGTGCTTAGAAATATCAAATTGGTATTGATGGCTGTTTCATAATAAGAAAAGAATATTCAAAGAGCAACATGCAACATGCATGTCCATTGTTTTAGAAGGGTAGAGCAAGAGTTTAATATGGAATTGGTCCTCCATTATTCTCCATAACTGAGTTCTTACAGAAAACTACATGTGTAACATGCCCTAGGTAGGGTTTTCAGGTGAAAAATTATTCCTAAACCAATATGCTCAATATTTATATCAAATTAAAGGTCTTGATGAAAGAAATACAATGGTTTTTAAATCAAGAAAATCGGACGAGTAGTTTTTGAGGAATCCTGTTTTATTTAATCAAATATACAGCATTCGATGAAGCGCGACTGTTGATACACTGTTTACATCCCTAATGGCACCAAAACCGTTGAATCAGCCTACACACACCGTTATACACACGCACAGCGTTTGTGCTCGTTTCCCTCATAAGAGCTTTTGAAAGGGTGTAAAAAATACACTCTCCGCCCAAAACTAAACAAAATTACGGCTCAAAACTTTCACATATGATAGAAAAGAGGTGTAAAATTCATTCAGACACCTCTCTTACCTTTCAACTTGAAGATTTCACCTCGAAAAAACGGTGTTTACTTTTATATCTTCGTAACTTCGGTTGTAGAGTAGTTATGAAGATCGAGCAAGCATGGGTATGTAAAGGAGCCCTTTGACTCAATAATAGGGAAACCGTTTTCATGTCAATCACATAATGTACTAGGGCGCGGAGACAGCTCCGAAGTGGATGCCCTCAGCAGAGCGCGGCAAATTTTACGCGCCGAATGCGCCCGATCTCGGAACACTTCGCGAAAGGCTGGGCGCCGGGGACGAGAGTGGTCCATTCATAAAAACCTAGGCTTTCGCATGTACTTCCGATTGCTATTTTATGTACATTGTTGGATAGCTGAGACTCTAAGCTTTCCAATGAGCTATTACATGTAAGATTTTGACAGGTAAAAGTAGTAAAAAAAATTGATTTAAAATTTTGATGTTTTTTGTTGCGGGCGATGTGCTGTACGTGTGGCGGGCTTCGGTCAAGCATGTACAAACTGAAAACCCTACTTGAAGCAATGCTTTGTACTGCAACTTTTTTTCAGCTGAATTTTCATTCAAATCACTGTCAAAATTGTGCATGGATGATTGAATTTCAACCATTTCATTACTGTGGAGAACATGTCATTCTGTCATTTGCTTTTTGAATTTTTAAAATACTTGTTGAGATATTCTAAAAAATATTAGGCCTGGGGGGAACTTAGAAGTTGTGATGGGTGTATGTCCATCATCATCCATTATGTTCTCCACCTTATTGGGTAGGTAAGGTTACATTATTGGTTATACTTCAATGAGAAAAGTGGCGGTCGAATACAACATTCTTCCCCAGAAAAATTATCTGCTAAGCAACCCTATGAAATTGGTCCTATGTTGTGAAATTGGCCCTATGTTGTGAAATTGGTCCTATGTTGTGAAATTGGTCCTATGTTGTGAAATTGGCCCTATGTTGTGAAATTGGCCCTATGTTGTGAAATTGGTCCTATGTTGTGAAATTGGTCCTATGTTGTGAAATTGGCCCTATGTTGTGAAATTGGTCCTATGTTGTGAAATTGGCCCTATGTTGTGAACATAATTTATTCATGACTGAAGTTATAGTTTTGTGTTTGTCGAATGATCACCCTTTTCTCTTTTTTTTTAGTGTGAGGCCCCATGCTCAGAACGAAGGTGTAGAGGTTCAATTATTACCCCCTCCAAACAGACTGGCTCACTGCTACGCCCAACCACAGAGGTGCTGAAACAGGCAAAGGAATTCATTGGCCAATACTACACTCACATTAACAGGTAATGCAGTCATATCTAGTAGTATTCAATGCCCAAGACAGTGTAGACAATCTGATCGGGCAAAAACAGGTGGGGGTGTATTAACGGTTGGGAGATACATAGTGATGAAGATTGGCATCACGCACCTGACTCATGTACTTTGGAAGTGTTTCGTGTGTCCCCAAAACGTGAATTTGCCAATTTCTATCTGGCTTTATTCAACGGAAATTACATTTTCTTTTACATTTTGAAAACGAAATCGATACGGGCATTTATGAATGAGAATAACAGTTTGACGCTTGGTCTTTACGGCAGGTTAATGGCCTGTTTTCAGTGGTGTAGCCACGGGGGGCCTGGAGGGCATGTGCCCTCACAAATTTCCAGTGCCGCCCCCCCAGGTGCCCACCCACGAAAAATTCTCATAGTGCCCCCAAAAAACAGAAAAGAAAAAAAGAAACCCATACCCCTGCCCCCCCCCCCCCACTGAAAAGCAATGCCGCCCCTGTGCTCCCCCCCCCCCACCCACCCACCCACCCACTGAAAAAGTCCTGGCTACGCCGCTGCCTGTTTTGTGCGTGGTCACGGGCGATATACGACCCCACCTTCGGCTCGGTCCTTATTGCTTGTGATCACACCCAAAACAGGTCATATAACCTGCGATAGAGACTGTTAAACTGTTATTCCCTTATTGTGAGTTTTGAACGGTAAAGAGGTATACTGTAAAAGGGTGAGACAACTTTGCTAACTACCAGAATATCTCACAACTTGACTTGGTGTAAAGTTGGTACACTTAGGAAATACTCATGGCTCTGATACATAAGAACAAGATAACTTAAATATAGAAATACAAGGATACAGCATAAAAAACAGAATAACAACATTATATAAATGCTTCATTAAAAAGATGAGTTTTTAGGTTTTTCTTATATTGGATGAGAGAAGCCGATGATATGACATATGATGGCAATTAATTCCATAGTGGTGCCGAGAAAAAGACCGATCACCCCAAGAATGATTATGGATTTAGGCTCAGTGAGGAGGTTTAATTTGTCAGAACGGAGTTTGCGAGGAGGTTTGTAAGGTTTAAAGGGGGACTGACATCCTTTATTGTGTGTGTACTTAAGGCGTTTTGTAATAAAATATTGTTTTTGAGACCCACCTGTGTCTATTTAATCATTGATTTCTGAGTACAAGTATTTTAAAACAATGTTTGAAGTGTTTGGGGGAGGCAACCCCGCCCCTTGGTGGAAGCTTCATTTGCATAAGATATGTGACGTAAAGGTCGGGAAGATCCGATGTGTACATGATGTACATGTACATACAAACGTTTCACACATGTAGCGTCGATTTCATTTCTTCCGTGATTTTTGTTTCTGGAACTAATAAAATGCCGGGAAGATGTGTTTCTGCAGGATGCAACAACACCACCAAAGACGGTGTTAGCCTTCATCTGTTCCCAATTGACCTAAAAATCGCCGCATTTGGACGAGCAAAGTTCGACTGACAAGAGTAAAGTGGTCAGGTCCATCGGCTCACATAGTTTTGTGCAGCAATCATTTTGAGCCGAATTTCTCTTCCCAACATGACGTCACGAACAGCTCCTCCGTCGTGCAGGGCGTAAAAGTGGGGGGCATTTTTACAATGGTAAAATAACACTCTCAAAAACAATAAAAACACAAAACAAAAATTTATTGATCTTTTACTGATATAAAAGAATAAAACGATCACATACTTAACTCTTTGATTTAAATCCATGTCAGTCCCCCTTTAAGCAAATCATCAATATATGCAGAAGCACTGTCATTGAGAGATTTAAACCCAAAGAGCAACAATTTGTACACAAGTCTGCAACTTACTGGTAGCCAGTGCAACTCTTGTAAAATAGGTGTAATATGGGAGGACTTAGGAGGACAGAGTAATAACACGAGCAGCAGAGTTCTGAATACGTTGAAGACGATAAATTTGTGTACCTATGTGGAAGACCAATTAAAAGTGAGTTGCCCCTACCCCCCTAAAAATTTCTCAAGCCTAGCTCCCCTTCATCTTTGGATGAAAGAAACTCATTTTAAAATTATTTTACTAATTTTAATAAAACCAAAGTACATGATGAGAAACAAATATTTCAAGGGGATTTTGATACATCATATTAACTTTACACATTTATGTTTATTGAGGGTTTACCATTAAATGGTGAATAGTGGCTTTAAAATTTATCACCATGTGATAATTCTGGTCTTAGGCAGAAAAGTAGTAATCCTCGGCCTATACCTGTCACCTGCATTTGAAAATAAAGTCAAAATTGTAAAATTTTACCAAAATGCAAAAGAAAACTATAATAACAAATAGATTTGTTGAATTTTGTATTTTTCAACATTCGTGATTAAATTGATTTCTTACAGTAATGATAATTTCGTTTTTTTAATTGCTGTTTTAGATTTGGTACTGAAGCACACGATCAACGCCTAGGGGAGGTTGTTACAAGCATTGAGACAACAGGCACTTATCATGCGACTGAGGCTGAACTGAACTACGGTGCCAAATTAGCTTGGCGTAATGCTGCAAGATGTATTGGACGTATCCAATGGACCAAACTACAGGTTAGTTGAGGGTGAAGAGCTCACCCAGACCTAGGGTACTTCACAGTGGTCAAGCCAGAGTTGTAGTACGCGTGCTCATAATCATGAAAAAGTACTCAACTACAGCGTTGGTGTACTCATACTCAAACTTGTATTCTTACTTGAGTACATTTTGCTGTAGGCCTACTCGTACTTGTACTCATGAAAACTCCACTATGACTTACCATGGGCGTTGATCGGTTTTGAATTGATGCCAGTTGGGGGACATGCATTTCCCACGTTTTAGAGTGGGGGGAGGAACACACTATATATTAATATACAATAATTGGTCCCCCATTATTTTGATGGCCCATAAAAAAATCATGCCCAAAATAATTAAATAATTATGCCTAATCTGCATAATGCAAGATAAACAAATTATAAACTCGCAATTGTTTTGCCCCAAATACTGATACTGGTACCAGTACAATCTCAATCCTATGTACATGTATGTTAGAGGAATGATTGCCTGACCAAGGCTCGTAAGTTGCATGCATGGGTGTCGATTGGGGTGGACATGCAAGCAGTGTCAGATCCAGGATTTGCCAACTTATGGATGTGCACCCTGGGTCACCCACAGTCTCACCTTGCTTTTAGACGGTCATAAGACATCTCGACCCTTGTGACAACTCGACACGGACAACTCGACCCTTGTGACAACTCGACCCCACTGATCTCTGTTATACTGTATCATGCAGTATCAGTATAATAGAGATCAGTGCTCGACCCTCGTGGAAACTTGGCCCTTGTGACAACTCGATCCACAAAAAAACTTGACCCACGAGACAACTCGACCCTCATGACAACTCGACCCTTGTGACAACTTGGACCCTTGTGACAACTTGACCCCTTTTTTTGCTCGCGCTGCGGGAAGGATTGATGCAGTCAAATTGACAACGCGAAGGAATCCTTCCTCCATGGTTGGAGTTGGGTTAAAGCCCGATTGACTTCGCAACTTATGAATCTTTTTTCTGAAATAGTTGGGTATTAACTACGGAAAAAGGGTTGAAATTCGCCAGAAAGGGACGCATGTCCACTCGCACAGGCCAAATAGTGTTGTTATTTTTTTTCCAAACATTTCTTTTTTTCATTGGATCATTACACATTTTTCAAAAAAATGAGCAGCATGGTTTTACAGTAAATAATGTCCCAGTCATTGAGACGCTACTGTTAACGTTAAACCAAGCTTGTGACATAATTATATTTATGTTCTGTAATATTTTTTAAAAATAAATCTATAATTTTATATCTCGCATTCGTCCTCAGGGAGAGGGAGAAAAGCTAGCACTGGCAATAGGCATGAACACATTTTAAAATTGTGCAGGGCCTAATTTAATTTCTGCCTATTGTCGTTGATTTTATAGTTACAGTTACTTTTTATGTTTTATTATTTGAATGGCATTCAATTAAAGTATAATATTTAAAATTTGTATACATTTGGACTCTTCTTTTTATTTAACATTATATTTTCCATGGGATGGATCTGAAGATATTGGAATCAATCAATGCAACTGTTTATTGTACACAATGTTTTTCACTTACCTACAACACGTACACGTAGTCTGGTTCTTTTTTCAACCACTCCTGATCCTCTCCAGTTACTAATGTATAGAACATGTATCCTTTATATATACTGTCTTTTCGAAACTCTTTTTAGTCATGGTGGCATGCAATTATAATCTATATTTCAATATTTTAAATTTTGAATGTACTTTTTTACATGAACATAGAAAAAAACATCAAAATCTTACCTTTTTAATCATAAAATTAACAATAAATTATTTGAAAATGGCTTTAAATCACCCATTTTTACATATTTAAACATTGGAAATGATTCGAGCACAAAGCTATGTCAAAGTAAGGTCAGATCATTTACATATTGGATATATCCCAGAGTGTGCAATGGGAGTGGCCATAATGCGGGTTTCGGCTGTAAAACATTGAGAAAGGAATGATTACGGTAATTCACCGTATAATTTACAAACTTTTCGGCGTAAAATTACGGAAATTTTTTACAGTGTACATGTTAAACGTGCTATGTCACATTCAAGATGGAAAATGCTTATAAACCTTGTGCCCTATGTGAAACAGATTTCAAATTTTCCAATGTTTCAATTTTTCAACAACATGATTAATCACAACGTAATTAATAATTTAAGAAAATAATCCCTTCGAGATCGCTCAAATCAACACCACCTTCCCAATTGTCTCCTCGTGAAAACGCTTTGACGATTGTCCCTTTGTGAAAAACTATGAGGGACCAAAAGTGGACAACTCAATTTTCTGTCATTTCTACAGTAGAAAAGCAGAATGAACTTACGTTTTTGTAACATGCTTTTTCTAGTTTTCTACTTTTCTTGTAGCAGGAAATGAGATTTAACATTTTGGTAAAACCCATTTTTCCAAATTCCCATATTTTAGCTATCCAAAATATAGATTTTACATTTTCTCATGCATTGGCGGTCCAAAAGTGGACATGTGTTAGTCTGATTTTCTACTTGCCGAAAAGCAGGTTGAACGTTTTGGTGAAATTTTCCACCCAATTCCATTCACCCGCCATAAATGATGCTTATTATAGGCCTGTAGGATCTGTGGTTCTTCAAAACAAAACCTCACTGAGTAACACGTACCGACCCCGGAATTTAACCAGAATTGAAAAGTCGGCTTAACAAAGCCCATACATGAATTGGAATTTAAATGTCGGCTCAACAATGTTTCACAAGTTTTGTTTCCTTTGCTTGCAAGCACCATGAACTGACGCGTTTGTATGTGTGTTCAAAGCTGTCTCTCATTTCTGCCGCATTTTTATTAATTTTTGTTAATGCTGTGCACGTCACACCTATTGAAGAAAGATTCAAACAAAGTCACACATTACTTTTCTACGGTGGCTCATATTCGGCAATTCCTATAGAGAACTCATGCTTTTTTACAGCGTTTTATTGCCGTAGTATTGCGATATATCGCCGTATTATTGCGTTATATCGCCGTATTTTATTGTGTTATATCACCGTATTTTACTGCGTTATATCGCCGTATTTTATTGCGTTATATCGCCGTGTTATTGCGTTATATCGCCGTATTTTATTGTGTTATATCACCGTATTTTACTGCGTTATATCGCCATATTTTATTGCGTTATATCGCCGTGTTATTGCGTTATATCATTAAAATACAGCGATAAAAATAGAAGTATATAAATAAATACTGACAAATGTGGACCATCATGTGGAACCTTATAATAAAAAGTTCGTTAAAAACATGTGGACCAGTGAAAACGCCGTATTATTGCGTTTTATACACTGATGAATACACAATAAAAACACGAGAGACTTGACTGACGTTTTGTCACAGCTCAAAACTGGCTTTATTGTATGAACTCGGGCATGCTTTTGCCCATATCAATTAATTAGCCAAAACGGGCAATTTGCCCAAACCAAGGTAATTACAAGAAAGCCGGGCAATGTTTGCCCCTAAGTAAACAAACAAGGGCAGGCTTGCCCATCACAAAAACAGACAACTGTCCCAAAATAACCTCACAAAACCACGGGCAGATTCCACAATACATGTACATCACAAAATCACGGGCAACATAAAATCAGAGGCAACGAGCGGCCCACATAAAACCACGGGCAACGAGCGGCCCACATAGAATCACGGGCAACGGGCGGCCCACATAAAATCACGGGCAACGAGCGGCCCACATTAACTCACGGGCAACGAGCGGCCCACATTAAATCACAGGGCTTATCAAACCCCAACAATTCAATTAGACAATAGCAACTTTTACCAATTAGCTTACAGCCGTCCATGCACTTGAAAATTTCACCGCTTGAACCACCGGTTGAAATATTAGCCCCGACTGAACCGACGGGAGCTTAAACCATGCTTACAATTTCGGCTGTACTCAGTAATAATAATTAGTAGTAATCTTACAAAATGAGGCAATGTGAGACCTTATCCCATACAAAACAGGCCACACGCGCCACAAAACGCGACCCATGGGAGAAAGGACGAACATGCCCCTCACAATCTGAACGAATATCAACTATAGTAATTATTAATACATTCCCTAATATTTATCCTGAACAAGTCCGACCCTTCAGGGGAAAGATGAACCCCATCAAAGCGAAATAAATGAAAAATTGTGGGTGATGCATAACTGCTACCCCCATTCGCCGGCTGACTGACATGACCTTTAGCCCATTTGTTGATGGACCGCCGTTACCTTTCTAATTTAGATTGGGAAAGCGCCCCGAAATAACAAGCTCGATGGAGGATGTCCGACTAACCAAGCCGAGCTCCTGTGAAATAAGCGCAGCATCCTCCCATAAAATGCGCATCCTTTGACGAATACAAGGAATCTAATAGGACCAGATCATTGGTGTAAAGTTGATGAGGGTACCAAATTATCCCTTGAAATTTTTTTCCAGATGTGCTACTATGTCAGTACAATTAATCATAAAAATTCAAAAATTGGAATCACTGTAAATTTGTTAAACTTGTACCTCTTGATCTTATAAAGTACATATATGAATACATGTACAATGTAAATACATTTTTACCAAAACTGAAAAAATATAAACTGTAAAGATGCTAATATGAATAACAAAAAGTGGCCAGATGGCCACTTTTTGGTCCATTTGTTTTCCGAAAAATGTGGATGCTTTTCCAAACTTTTTTCCTGACTGACAAATTGCCAACATACATGAATAACGGCTCAATCGCGCCCCGTAATATGACTACGCGCCGATTTACCGGCTCATCATGATGTTACCTGACAACGGTCTTGTTTTGACTTATTTGACAACAGAATGAGCAACTAACCCATAAGAATTCGATGTCATGCACTCCCAATGCAAATTAGTTAATAAATATTGTTTAATGACAACAGCACAGACGAAATACTACTCTGAGAACCCCGATTGTGTTAAGTACACATGCGGTTTACACATAGGCCTACGTTGTATTTAAAAATTACGGCCTCCATGAAACCCACAACAACCGATGCGCAACTTATGCTATTTCCTTGGAATATTATGACGTGGGCAGCGCTAATGGAGATGATGATGGTGACATGTTGACTGTGAACACCCTGACAGTGACGGAAGTTTTGATTTTCAGGGTAAAACGACAGGAAAAGCACTGAATCTGAGGTTGTATGTACCGATTACGATATCGGTACAGCGATAGACTTATAGTTATATTATTTATACATGGCACCATGACGCGACCGTGACAGCAAGCAATGTCCCAGGCAATTTGTGCTCATAGGACCAGCAATTGGGCGAGTAACAACAGCAAAATGTTAATAGATGTTACAAATGGATCACTAAAGATTCTATCAGCTGTCCAAATATTAATACATTATTCTCGGACAGCTCACAGAAATACAAGTAAAGAAACATTGTGACTTGTGGCACAGTTGAACCACTGTATTTATTTCGACACACTTTGACCATTTACCAAATTGGGCAAAAGTCCAGCATTATAAACAGCCCAATAACTATACTTAACGGGCCTACTTGCCCCAAAACTTGGCAGGCTTGCCACAAAAATGGGGCATGCTTGCCCAGAAAAACTTGGCACACTTGCCACAAAATTGGGGCATGCTTGATATACTTGGTACACTTGCCAGAAAATTTAGGGGCATGCTTGCCCAGAAAAACTTGGCACACGTGCCACGTCAAAAATGGGGCATGTTTGATATACTTGGCACACTTGTCAGAAAAAGTAGGGGCATGCTTGCCCAGAAAACTTGGCACACTTGCCACAAAACATGAGGCATGCTTTGCATGCTTACCACCAATAAAGTATCCAAATCGTGTAGGCTTACCCCCAAACCATTATTGTAAAGTAAAGCGTAACATGACAGGTAAAATACCAATTATCATCCATAAAACTACTCCGAGTGTTTCCACCGCTTGTACAGACGGTTGGAATATTACTTAGCTCCACCTGAACAAGCGGGTGCTAGGCACAGTTTTCGGGTTTTTTATTTATTTATTTTTTTAATTAATTAATTTATTTTTTTAAATTTATTTTTTATTTTTTATTTTTTTTAAATTATTATTATTATTATTATTATTATTATTTTTTTTTTTTAACTGGATGTACCCGAAATCAGGAAACTTCGGATACCCGAAATCAGGAAACTTCGGATACCCGGATACCCGTTTTCATTATTGTTGAAAACATGCCACCGGTGGTTTACAAGCATGTACTCTAAATGGTAACCAATTGACTTAATAAAACAGAGGATACCAAACTATCGCTCTTTTCTTTATTGGAGTGTAATCTCTTGAATTTAAAGATAATTGTCTGTACAAGTGCATTGTTCAAGAGTCACAGATTTATGTTTGCACCGCCCAAAATGTTAAGTCCGAATTGTAAAAAGACGTTTATGGGTAATTGTAACCGATAAATTGAACCCGGTAATGACCGTTCCGTTCGGGTATTCGGACACCCGGCACAGCCCTACTTTAGCTTACTTAAAATATTTATACAGACTAATTTCACCGAACCCGAGGCAGTGGTAGTCCTCTTCCCAACAAATTAATGCCCCTTATACAAATGCTTTCAATGGGCAGGTTTAGCAAAAGGCACAGGAACCTTTGACGAAGGTGGTGCGGGGGGGGGGGGATTTATTTGTGTAACAGTGGCATTGAAGAACTGAGCTTCCCGCCTTGATGTAAATACATGTAGGCGCTCTAAATTGTTTTGTACAAAGTTTCTGCAACCCAAGAACACAAATTGGCAACATGCCAGCCAGGCTCAGGGGCACCCAAAATTGGCAACAACCCAAGAAAACTACACTGTTGACATACGTATGCACCATGGTTACCACCAGCTGGATAGCTGGCGCCGTGCACACTGCACGCGGTGAATAATGCGTTTTATCATGGATGTGATAAACGAATTATTAAAAATTCCCACACTGGACCTTGATTGTTTATATAATTGCCCAACAGAAACAATATACAGTATGTTGTATCAAGGTTCCAAATTAATTTATTTTATTTATTTATTTTTTGGTTAAATAACTAGGGCATTACAGAGCATTATGAGTAATATTATTATGCCCTGACATATTCTGACATAAACAAACCACTTTCGTTTGCCATACGATGTATATTTGACAAGCAATAACTTGCATAATTATTGATATTTATTCTGAGTAACGATAGCCATAAGTTGAAATGTAAATGGCTGCAATGCATTATGGGTAATCCAAGATGATCCCCATCACAACATTCACACCCAGTGAGCCATAATAACCTTTATTTTGATACTTTACCCCCTTCAATTGGCAAAAGATAAACAGATTATTTTATTATTTCCACATTTGACCTTGATTGTTGACAGTACCAAATTACAAATACAATAATAAAAACATTTCCATCCATAGGGGCCTAGCCCTAGGCCTACACGTGAAATAATTCAGGGTAGAAAGAGTTAATAACTAAAAATGAGCACAGATGTTTGAACCATCTTGTTATTTTCACCACATAGGCTATAGGCCTATTTAGTTTACACTTGAGGCTAAATTTGACCTCTTTCACTTACACTAACCTTAAGTTAGTGATAGGGCCTAGGCCTATGTAGTTTACACAAGGCTGAATTTGGCACTTTTCAGTGATTACTGATTGTAATGATTAATAAAGGTCATTATGCATACACACTTCATGGATAAATAAATATGCATTTCGAAGAAAGTTTCAGCTCAAGTGATTAATTGTCATGATTGTGTAATTTGTGATTATAGGCCCTAGATAGGCTATTAGGCCTATTACTGAGGCTGATACAGGGTAGGCCTAACTGTTATATAATAATATAGTCATGATAGTCATAGTGTAGCCTGTTTAGGCCCTAGGCCTAGGCTACCTGTATTGAAATCCTCAGAGCATGCAGAGTCAGCAGTCAGAGAGGATACATTATTATTCATTAAACAAGCATCATGGGCATGGCTAACGTTAGACAAATAAAATGCATGTAGGCCTATGCCTAATTGTAAGCCAACCTCCAGCCAAACCAGCCAATGCACCGAAACCACCGGCTGGCATTGTGACTTGTGTTAACTGAAAAATTGCTACAAACGTTAGGCCCAACGGAACTAACCTACTATAAGGCAAGTCCACTACTACTAGGCCTTACCAGCATGACCAGTATGAGGCCACGGCACTGGCACTGACAACATTATCTGATCCTGAATCAATAATGCTAACATTAGGCTCATGACATGAACAAACTGCCTGGCCCTACCTAACTAACAAAGTCAACCCCGGTTGTTCTGACAAGAACAGGTTGTGGCACGCAAAAGGTACTGCCAGACTCACCCAGTGCAGCGGACGGTCCTGGAAGCCCACTGTTAACCTGTGAGACGGTGGTCATGGTAGGCTACAGTAGGCCCGGCTTAGGGCCTAACAGTCAGTCATGCTAGTTCAAGTAGCCTAGTAGTAGTACTAGTAGCCTAGCCTCCTGACATGCCTGACATGCCTGAGTGATGTCAACATATTCACGTAAAGAAGAGTCAGCACGTAAAGAAGATCGAGTCGGCCAAAGTCACAAAGACGGTATGAAAACGATGCCGACTAACATACATGACATAACGTTAGTCGCACTAGAACTCCGTGTAGGCCTAGGCTATGTAGCCGTGTTGCTGACGTTCAGACGTTCACGTAAAGAAGAGACGGCCAAAGTCACAAAGACGGTATGAAAACGATGCCGACTAGTCGCACTATGCTATAGGCCCTATCCAACAGAAAATTGTGATCTAACGTTAAATTAACTCCAACTTGTCCAAGAATCGAACGAAGCGAAGTTAATCTCTTCAGTAAGAAACCATGCGATCTCAGTTCAATGTGAACTCCGTGGCGGAAAATAACTCTGACCGAAAATAATTGCGTAAAACCAGCAAATAAAGGAGAACAATTGAATGGTCTGGTTCAAAGAAAAGCTGTAACAAAAGTGAGCCAAATTTAATAATGACGCCCGCTCCAAAAGTTCCTATTGGCAAGAGCGGTCCTGATTGGTCCAAACTGGCAACCCCCTGAAAACCTAAACAAAAATTGACCAACCAGAAAAAGGCCCGCGAACAAAATTGCCGCCTGCCAATGAACCCGGGAAACTATACTGCATAATGAGTCCCTGGGGAAAACGCCCCTGGGCAAATCCAGCCCACGGCAAACTACACCAATGCAACAGAGGCAAAGAGGGCGCCATCCAGGATGTGTATTGCAGTGTATAAAGCATTTTATCATGAAGATGATAAAATGAAACTATCGCCATACTATATATTGCGTTATATCGCCATATTTTATTGCGTTATATCGCCATATTTTATTGCGTTATATCGCCATATTTTATTGCGTTATATCGCCATACTATTGCGTTATATCAATAAAATACGGAGATAAAAATATAAGTATATAAAAAGTACTGACAAATGTGGACCATCAAAATTGCATCATGCGAAACCTTATAATAAAAAGTACTTTAAAAACATGTGGACCAGCGAAAACACATGTGGTGGTATAGCTAAAAGTCAAACTTACTGGTCCGGCCAGTTAGTGAAAACTAACCTTTGATCAGGGTTTCCAAAAAACTGTTCACCACCTACTCCATCTTTTCTTCTTACAGCTGTTTGATGCTCGTTCTGTTCGCAATACCAGAGGCATGCTGGAAGCTCTTTGCAGGCACCTACTCTATGCAACTAACAAGGGAAACATAAGGTAAGGGCCTTCCAGGGGGAGTATCCTGTGTCTCAAAAAAGGGGGCACACTGCCAACAAAAGTTTGACTCGTTTACATTCAAGTATTACCAAAGAGTTTTCAGCTGAAAATGTTTCAAAACAAAATGGCTTACGACCTTGTTGCATACATGGAATTTGCTCAGTGTAACAAGGTCATATCTTTTTACAGAGTTCCAGGATGAACACGCAAAACCTATTGGAAGAAGATACAACATTGTTGCACTCAATTGTTTTAATGTATGCAAATTTATGCACTATTTTTTTTATACGACCTTGTTGCATTTTTTTTTAGATGCAACCTTGTGAAATGAAACCTGTTTTTCAGGTAAAAAACCAACCTCAAACTCAATGATATGTCCAGCAGGGTGTTACAAAATATAGAAAAAGGGTAGGATATTGGGGAAGTGATGGGTGAGGTGGGATGCAGAAGAAAGCATATAGGATTCTAGCAGGCCAATCGTCATCGGGCAAGGTCAGTAGTTGAGAGGTTAAGACGTCTACACTAGTAAGCAGGAGAGGTTATGGGTTCAAATCCTGCCTGAGTTTTTTTTCACAGACAGTTGGAAAGCACTGAGTATGCAGTGCTATGCACATGTCAGTGTAGGGCAAATTACATCCATTGTTTATCACCCAACACAAGAATTTCAAAATGATAAACATTAGCTTATTTTTAATCTTATTTTACTCTATAAAGAATAGTTTAATCCCTCCTTTGTCCAGTCCCGGGACCGGAACTTGACTCTGCTTATTGTACCTTCTTCTTTTGTGTTCATTTCACACCTGACTAACTTCTGCTCACTCTTGTGTTTATGTACATTGTATGCATATTTGTTTGTATAAATTGTTATTTTTGCCAATAACTTAGTAGGCCAATAACTGGGCCTACTAAGTTTGTATTAAAAATAGTGTTCACTTTGTTTTCTTTCTCCTTTTTTAAGATCGGCAATCACCATATTTCCACCACGAACAGACGGACAACATGACTTCCGTGTTTGGAACACCACCCTCATAAAATACGCGGGTTATGAACAGGAAGATGGCTCGGTCATCGGTGATCCGGGAAGCGTGGAGTTTACAAAGGTCAGCTTTCACACATGACCACTATTTGTCTGTTCTTTTCTGATTGGTCCATGTAAACCATTTCTCTTTTTGGCCATCTGTCCTGGAAATAATTTGTGGCATTCATTCCTGGCTTCAGTCTTGACACACAATTGATATCCAATTTGCTGCTCTTAAATTGCAGTGTCCCCGTTCATTACCTCTTCCACTGGTGGAGTCTCAATTAGCCTGTTTCAGTATTTTTATAGTGCTGTCTGTTGTTTAAATTAAGCCAATGTTGTTTTTGCCAGTAGGGATGGCCATCTTAAAGATGATTAAAGTCGGAGCATTGTGTGAACTCCTTAATTGTTACTATTAAAGCAAAAACAATATAACAGTTAAAGCAAAGTTTATACTTCACGTGATCGCAAAGTGAATATTGATGTTATAAATTTGTGGCAAATTATTGCCACAGGTTGAAGATTAGGTTAAGCGTGTGCTAACATCCTTTTAATGGGCATGCGGCGATATAGCTCTATGGTTAAACCTTTGTGAATCATTCGAATGAACCTTGGGTTTTGGTGTTGCTTTGCATTCGCATGAAGTATGAACCATCCATCAGTTCAAACTGCCTGATACGGCAAACAGAGTCTCGAAAAAGCAGTGGCACACCGCACAAAGCAAGAGCACACTGCCAAAAAAAGGGGGGTGGGAAAAGGTATGGTAAATTAACATGCGTGACAAAAAAACCAATGTCAGCATTGTTGTGCAGTTGTCATTCAGAAATCCCGGACTTCACAACATCAGGTGTCCTTTTCAGCGTCTAAAGCAAGGCTTTGGAGCTTCAAAGCATTGCATGCCTCATCTGATCCGTCCTTCGAATGTTCATCATCCTTTGCTTAAACTGCCACCTGCTTACTATAAATGACCTAGGGCTGTGTGTTTTCGGATATTTTTGGAACCGGATACCCGACATCAGGAAACTTCGGATACCCGGATACCCGTTTTCATTTTTGTTGTTGAAAACATGCCTCCGGTGGTGTACAAATACATGTACTGTAAATGGTAACAAATTGACTTTTATAATACAGAGGATACCATACTGTCAATCTTTTCTTTATTGGAGTGTAATCTCTTGAATTTAAAGATAATTGTCTGTAGCAGTGTAAACATTACATTGTTCAAGAGTCACAGATTTCTGTTCGCACCGCTGAAATGTTAAATCCGAATTTTAAAAAGTTGTTTACAAGTAATGGGAACCGAAAAATGGAACCGGGTAATGACCGTTTCGGTCGGGTATCCGGACGCCCGGCACAGCCCTAAAATGAACTTCACCTTGGGAATGCCCCCATCCTTCTTGCTCGATGTTTAGAGTTTAGGCCAAACAAACAAACTCTCCTGTTTCTAGTCCCTGCATCCTTTGCCTCATAACCACATGTCAGCATTTTTTTGTGTGCTATGAAACAATGTCCAATTGCAGTCAAAATTGTTGGATCAATAATAGATTCTGCTTTCAGGGGTATGAACATTTGCCTGATTTGTGCAGCCCTCTTAGCCACCATGCTTTGAGTATGGGAAATTTAGTCTGTTTATATGCAAAAAAAAAAAGATTACAAAACAAAACAAAAAAAGCATCACCGTACCGAGTTTGAAGCTGCATAATGTAGGACCGGAAACTGGACACTTTTTTGGGGCCTAATTAAATAAACGAACAACGTGTGATGGATTTGTTCTTTCCAGATATGTGAGAAGATTGGATGGAAGGGACAGGGTGGGATGTTTGATGTTCTACCTCTGGTTCTACAAGCAAATGGCGAAGACCCGGAGTGGTTTGATATACCCGAGGAATGTGCCCAACATGTTCAGCTAAGTCATCCCGAGTGAGTATAACATCAATTTCATTAACATTGTCATCTAACAAAATCGAAATTTTTGGGGAATATGAGTTTAGTCAATATTTGGACTTCAAACACAGTTATCTTTCATTTCACCAAGTTTAAATGCTTAAGTTTTCTAATTAAAGTAATGAAGTTTTTGTAAAATTGGAGTCAACTGTGGTTTTAAGTTTTCACGAAGTGACTGATTGTAGCCTTGTGCATGTATTACTGTGTGTATTTTTATATGAACGATATGTTTTTCACGAAGTGACGCGAACGGTCACACCACACATGTGTTCCACGAAGTTGATGTGTGTCCCCATACTAATGCACGGGAAACATCACTTCGTGAAAACTTGACAACAGCGTGTACAGTTTTCACGAACTGACATTTTGGTTTATAAGTATGTTAGTTTATAGTTCTGCAAAAGACATACAGTTACGTGTCATTCGAGATGTCAGCTTTGTAACAAAGTAAAAATTAATGATCTTCAAGATTAAAATGACATCAAAACCGCGATTTTAAAACTCTACCAACTTCAAGCGCTTATATCTCGCAACGCGATTTTACCACTACGGGGACGAATATGTCACTTCGTGAAAACTGTGATGATATTTTGAATGTGTCATTTCTATTCTGTGAGCCCAATATGAACCCAGTTTGAACAAGATTTGTTTTCTTATAATCTATTAAGGAAGATTTGCGATAGCACCATGTAAATTGTTTCTGTTGAGCTGTAAAATGTACTGGTTCCCTGCTAGAACTAAAGAATTATTTTTTGTTTCTTGAGATTTTGCACTGTTTGCTCTGAAACAGGTTCAGGAGCCTATATAGATGCTTTATTAGTATCAGGAGTGTAGGCTATAAGTCTTGTTTAGTCCCTATGATAAACATAAATGATCACAGTTCACATTGAACTTATTTTGACAAAATTTGTGTAAAGTTGGTAATGGTATAAAACATGCATTGAAATTGGATGAGGTGTATGTTGTTATAGATAATAGATAATAGATAATAGTTTATTTATTTAGCCAATGATTAAAAACAATCACAGGAATTTGTAATATTGGACTCGCAACATCATACACGTACAATACAATTAAACAATAATTACAACAGTCAATACAATAAAAAATATACCTAAAATTACAATATCCTCAATTTAAAATTTCCCATTATTAAAAACCCGCACGGCCGATGGTATAAAACTATTCTTAAGACGGTCAATTTTTGCATTGATGGATCTCATCCTTCTTGTAAAATTACATGTAAAATTACTTCCCAAATTCATTTCAACAATGTGTAAATTTACTTCCCATTGTATTAGGTTATAGGTGGAGTGTTGTGGCCGAGCGGTCTGGCTTACCGGACTCAAGTTCTGGTGTTAGCAGCAGAATGTGGGTTCGAATCCTGGTCATGACACATGACATTAACCACAATTGCTTATAGGGGCAGAGGCAGTTTAACAACAGCCTTGTTCTGGACTACATGTAGTTACCCCTCCCAGTCCTATTCGCACCATGAAGAGGCTGGTTTTTAACTTGTCTTGTTTCGGTGCGAGGGGCTGGTTTATTTAGTGTGGAGTCATTGTAACAACTCAATGACTTAGTAGCCCCCACCTTGGAGTGGCCATTGGCCTTGTGTGGAGCGACTTGCATAAAAATTTTTTTTTTTTTTTTAAAGTAAAAGGAATGCACGTAAAAGAACCGAGAACACTTTAAGGCTGTGCCAGGTATCCGGGTATCCAGGTATCCGGGTATCCAGGTATCCGGGTATCCAGGTATCCGGGTATCCAGGTATCCGGGTATCCAGGTATCCGGGTATCCAGGTATCCGGGTATCCAGGTATCCGGGTATCCAGGTATCCGGGTATCCAGGTATCCGGGTATCCAGGTATCCGGGTATCCGGGTATCCGGGTATCCGGGTATCCGGGTATCCGGGTATCCGGGTATCCGGGTATCCAGGTATCCGGGTATCCAGGTATCCGGGTATCCAGGTATCCGGGTATCCAGGTATCCGGGTATCCAGGTATCCGGATAACCGACCGAAACTGTCATTACCTGGTTCCATTTTTTGGTTCCAATTACCAGTAAACGACTTGGAAATTTTGACTGAACATGTAAGCCACACAAATAGAAGTCTCTGATTTTTGGGGATGCTATGAGTCTTTTTAATATAGAGGCGGGAAATTATTACAGTAAATCCACATTTATTATGACTCAAATAAAACAAGAGAATGTTGTGTCCATATTGGTTATTTTATTGGTTATTTTTTTTAAATTGTTTACGGTACCCGGGTATCTGAAGATTTCCAATTTTGGGTTTCCGGTTCCCGAAATAACCAAAAATGCACAGTAGAACACTTATTTAGTGTTATCATGGAAGAGTAGGGGTTTACCTCAGGCTTCTGAGCTACAGTACTTAAAACCCTGCGACATGCCATGGCGCTATTTTTGTTAGTAGGTTTGTAAACAAAATTTAATTACTCCGTTGATTCTCACCCCAAATTTCTCAAATTCCGTAAGTTCACTGTTGAAGTATACCCAAATAGCATGGTTAATTCCCATTAGCCTGCTTTGAACCCTTGACCCAAAAAATCCTACTGCAAAAAGCATAGGACCGTGTACAAATCCTGCATGGTCCCATAGGTCAACACAAGGCCATTGACTTCGGCTCTGAGCGGCTTATCAAAAGCTATTAGTTACCCACTATGGTGTGCCAGAACATGATTCCAGACAGACTGGAGCCATCAGCCAGAGGGTGAGAGATGTTTATTCCTATAACTGCTATGGGTACACATAATAGGGTATATTTTATTTCGATTTGGGGTAGGGGAAAAAGCATTATCAGAACTAAAATAAACATCAACCTAAAGGGCCCTTACATTTTTGTTGTTGCTTCAAATTGTTGTCTAGGGTCTAGAGGACCTCTAGGCATCTGTTAAAACCATTGGGAGTTGGTAGTGTTCAACACAACAGAAGTTATAGTGCCCCCTTCACACCTACTAAAAAATTTAGCACGATGCAACCGCGCTGTTCGTATAAGTGTCATGGCACGTCGCAGGGTTTTAATTAAGTGCACTTTTGAGGGATCCTTGTTTCATTACCAGAAATATATAATAATAATAATAAAAATAATAAAGAATCTTAAACCTACGACAGATTGGACTGGTTTGCCGAGCTTGGTCTGAAGTGGTATGCTGTGCCTGCGGTCTCTAACATGATGCTGGATGTTGGAGGGCTACAGTTCACTGCTTGTGCTTTTAATGGATGGTATATGAGTAGTGAGATAGGAGCCAGGAATCTGTGTGACATCAACAGATACAATCTACTGGAGGTAGGTTTAGAATTTTGTTTTTAATAACTTGGATTACGGACCCGCCTCGCCAAAAATCTCTGATTTTGAGAGAAAAAATACAAAAACGCTGCCACAAATCAGTTTAATGTATATATTGATTCAAAAAGAGTATACTACTTTGCAGATATACGCATGCATTGCATCTCAGTCTAGCTGGTGATCACCATTCACATTTCCCTGTATGGTACTGTGTACTTTATAATCGAACCATCTATGTATATAGTTGCCTTATTAACCCTCCTACTATACATGTAGCTGCACTTTAGTGGCAAGTAGCTATAGTGGTCAAAATCAGTCAACTGACTGTTGACCCAAATGTGCACACAGGGGCATTTTTGACTGGTTTTTACTGTCATTTTGACCACCCTGAACAATACCAGACAATACTTTACCAGTCAAAAACGGTTGACTCATTTTGACCTGTAAATGCACTTACTACACGTAAGGTTTGACAGTGTTTGACTTTTAAGTGCACTAGATATATATATACCTTGGCAAGTATATCAACATTTTGACTGATTTTGACCCTTGTAGTAGGAGGGTTAATCCGAACACAACAAATCTCAGAAATAGATTGGTGAAATTCTTGCGTCGGGAGATAAACAATTGATTTTTAATTTTGCCCTACACCGACGTGTGTATAGCATTGTATGCTCAGTGCTTTCCGAGTGTCTGTGAAAAAACTACACAGGCGACTCGGGTGGGATTCGAACCCATGACCTCCTGCTTATACTAGTGCAGACGTCTTACCTCTCGACCACCGAGCTTGCCCGATGACGATTGGCCGGCTAGAATCCTATATAGCAGCGGGTTCCGCGATATATATAGATTGGTGAAATTCTTGCGTCGGGAGATAAACAATTGATTTTTAATTTTGCCCTACACCGACATGTGTATAGCACTGTATGCTCAGTGCTTTCCGAGTGTCTGTGAAAAAACTACACGGGCGGGATTCGAACCCACGACCTCCTGCTTACTAGTGCAGACGTCTTACCTCTCGACCACCGAGCTTGCCCGATGACGATTGGCCGGCTAGAATCCTATATAGCAGCGGGTTCCGCGATATATATAGATTGGTGAAAATCAAATCTCAGAAAAACATGGCTAACTGTAGACTGGTGCCCTGCCTTTATGCTATCAAGGATAGGGATTATGGGCTCCAGTCGGAGGAATTTCATTGGATATGTTATGCTGAAGATTTGACGTCACGCTTCGAGGCTTGTGTGCCATAGCTATTCAAAGTTGAATCTCCTGGAAATATGGCCTCAATTGAGTGACGTCATTCTCGAGCCTCAAAGCGTGATGTGAAATCTTCAGGCTAGGCTAACTGTTGTTCAGTTTGGTTGTAACATTGATAGACAACATCTTGTGACGTATAACGTCATTTTGAAATTTTGTACTGGACTCTAAGATATCAATATCTTTCCAATAACTGCACATTTTTCAGACAATCGCAACCAAGATGGGTCTGGATACCAGCTCTAACATGACACTGTGGAAAGATAAAGCATTGGTGGAAGCAAATATAGCTGTGTTGCACAGTTTTCAGGTAAGTTAACTTATTTTCTTCATACAAAATCGTTTTTTTTCTTATTCATGGTTTGAACATTTGTCGTGTCAGAACAACAAGGACGTAACTTGCATATTGGGTGAAATTTAAATCATAAAATTAAAAATTTGAATGACATTGTTAACACAGTATTCTGAAAGTTAGAACTAAATTGGAAATTCTACCACAAAGATACAGCTATTTTAAGAATAAAATGATTACGTCATTATCATAAAGGATGACATCATGTTGGTGTATAAATAAGGTCGTACGTGAAACAAAGTTGCTACGAAGTTAGTGCATCAAGGTTGTGGACATTTTAGCAATATGGTCATACGTAGGAGTGTGTTCCGTGCAAAAAGGTCGTATCTCCTGAGATATGACCTTTTTGCATGTACAAGTAACAAAACAAAATTGTCAAATTGTCAATAAAATGTTAATTTTTATTGTATGTATAACAATTTGGTGACAATTTCAAATAAAACAAACAAAAGTCTCTGGTTTCTGGTCTCCGTGCACACCACCTCAGACCTGTGCTTCAGCATTTTTAGTTTTTTTTTTTTTTTAGCTATAAATCGATACATTTTTTTTTACATACACTATGAGTAACTTTACCCTGAAAATGCCCTGAAAATCTGTTTTACCGTGAAATAAATAGTTCACAGCAATTTCTTGACGACACGACATCATGAAAATGCCATGAAATACTCTTGGGATTCCTTCGCCATGAAAACACCATGATATCCTTGTGGCAGTTTTGGGGCAGCTCATTAATTTTCCAGAGCGCTGTGAATTTGCCCTGAAATCACTGTAAACATTATTGCCAATATCTGAGAGGAAGAGACGCCATGAAATTGCTGTGAAATTACGGTGAACTGTTATTTCACTGCAAAACGGATTTTTAGGGCATTTTCAGGGTAAAGTTATCCATAGTGATAGGAGTATGAATTACATTTACCTGATTTGTGATGCCTCTCTTAGCCACCATACACTTTGTGTATGGGAAATTTGGTCTGGTTCCAATAACATGTTAACATGTATCACTTAAAAAAAAAAAGAAGACATTACCAAAAAACAATAATAAACACGTCACTGCACCAATTTTGAAGCCGACCTATAACCAGAAATTCGAACTTAAAATTCTGTAAATGCATCTTTCGACAATTGTTCCACAGACTTGATAAATTATGACCTTTTTATTGGACTTTTAGCCATACAATTATGCCATGAAAGCAATACAACAGTCCTAAGAGTGACGGCTGATTGTGGTTCTTGTCAACCTCATTCTCACTACTGTAGAACCAAATGGGAAAAGTGATATTCTAAACGCTGATTGGTTACTACAAAAGGTTAAAAGGTTACTCACAACTGCATCATGAGTGACAATAATTTGCAAACTTGGTCCTGATATTCAATGATATTTGCACCATTATGTGCTTGCAAGTCTGCCTCTCCAGTATTTGGACCCTGGAATCTGTTGTTCTAGATCCGCCCTTGGAGCCGACTGGTTCTGCGTTGCAGGACCCACACATTTACAATTTTCTTTTATTTACAGAAAGCACAAGTCACGATCACTGACCATCACTCAGCCTCGGAGTCCTTCATTACTCACATGAAGAATGAGCAACAGTTACGGGGTGGGTGCCCGGCTGATTGGGTCTGGATCGTCCCGCCCATATCTGGAAGTGTATGCCCCGTGTTCCATCAAGAAATGCTGTATTACAACTTGAAACCCTCCTATGACAATCAGGTACTTGCTAACCCTCCTATGACTATCAGGTACTTGATAACCCTCCTATGACTATCAGATACTTGATAACCCTCCTATGACTATCAGGTACTTGATAACCCTCCTATGACTATCAGGTACTTGATAACCCTCCTATGACTATCAGGTACTTGATAACCCTCCTATGACTATCAGGTACTTGATAACCCTCCTATGACTATCAGGTACTTGATAACCCTCCTATGACTATCACTCAGGTACTTGATAACCCTCCTATGACTATCAGGTACTTGATAACCCTCCTATGACTATCACTCAGGTACTTGATAACCCTCCTATGACTATCAGGTACTTGATAACCCTCCTATGACTATCACTCAGGTACTTGATAACCCTCCAATGACTATCAGGTACTTGATAACCCTCCTATGACTATCAGGTACTTGATAACCCTCCTATGACTATCAGGTACTTGATAACCCTCCTATGACTATCAGGTACTTGATAACCCTCCTATGACTATCAGGTACTTGATGACCCTCCTATGACTATTAGGTACTTGATAACCCTTAAAACTTTAGAGTATAGAATCTGTAATTCAACAATATTGTTGAATTTGGCGAATTAGTTCTCCCTGAACTACGTTCTCACATAGCGATAGTTGAGAAACGTGTTACCTGACATTGGTTCTCCCTGAACCATAATCTAACTTAATAGCGACAATTGAGGTGAAAAGGTTCTTTTTCAGAACCCTGTACTTGACTTAGCAATAGTTGATATATACACGTGGTGTTACCACAAACTGAAAAGATATTGTAATTTGAAACTTACTTGGTGTAAAACTGATGATTGTATCAATCTTTCATTGAAATTTTGTCTGAGGTGCTGCTGTGAAATAATTTCCAGTTTAATTAATAGAAAGAGTATATTTTACGTTAGAATTAATACAAAAACTCTGCATGCATTTTCACTATGTTTTCGTGACCAAACACAACTTAAATATGTATTTGTCCATGTTTTTTGCTAGTGTTACTGGCATCCTTAATCTTTTTTTTTTTTATTAAAAATTTCTCAAAAGCTTAGTTTAACAGAAAATAAGTTCCTAATTAATTTATGAGAGGACCCACCATGACTTTACTGTAAAGTTTATTATTAAATCAGTGTCTAATTATCATTTCTCAAGGAGGCAGCGTGGAAGACACATGTTTGGAAAGCCAGACCTGAGGATTTGAACCAAATCACCACGAAGAAGACTTTCAAAGATGTGGCAGAGTAAGAACAATTCGTTTTGTTTATTAAAGTGTAGGACAACATTATCTCTTGAAAAACTGGGGAATAATTCATTCACAAAAAAGGATTATTTGTCAAAATGGAAATATCGTCACCAAAGTGACAAATCAGCCCACATAGCTGCAAATCCATGTTTTGAGATAATCACCTTTGAAGTTGAACTATTTTTGAAATCGCAATTTCAAAGCCTTTTCAGCATTATTTTAGATTTTTGCTTCCTACTGAAGCTAATAAATTTAATTACAAAGAAATGTCGGTATCTTTATCATAGAGATTGTAATTAATGGGAAATTACTTTCCAAACATATTCATCACTTCGTGAAATCGCAAAAACACGACCGCGCGTACAGAGAGCTGTATGTTACACAACGTATGAAGTGATTTGTCACTTTGTGAAAACGCTAAACGTATTATAGGTCACACGATTTGTCACTTTGTGAAAACGCAAAATCAACATTATCCGCTTTGGCATTTTGCCAATCGCTATGTATTCAATGTATAAAACGACGAATGGTGATTCATCACTTTGTGTATATTAATAGTGTAATTACGAAACTATGACGTTTCAACACTTGAAACTTAGCAGAAATGTCAGCGACAATGAATACACTTCAAATGTCTACAAAACTCATTTTAACAAAAATAATGATTTTTTTTACGGATTCGTCACTTCATGAAATGATTTATGTAAATGTTTAAAACTTTTCGTCATTCTAGGGGGATCCGGGGGGTCTGTGCTCCACCCTGAAAATCAACCTTGTTCAGAAATTCAAAATTATACCCCCACTTTTCTGTGACCCTGGATCCACTCCTCACCTTTACTCAAATGTCTGTTAATGTATACATACTTTATAAGAATCAAGATCTTTGTATAAAAAGCAACCTTTGAAAGTTTCAGCTTATTTCATTGTGTTGTGAACGAGAAATTAGTGAAAAATGTATCCAGATTGCTTTAGTTCATTCCAACGTGAAATTTCTGTCTTCAAATTACAGAATTTCATTTTGGAAATGAAGTCATTCCAACGAGGAATTTCCATCTATGAGATGACAAAAAATTCATTTATTGTATATTCATAAATGCCCAAGACAGTTCAGACGATCTGATTGGACAAAATGTAATCACGTGGGGTGTATTAACGGATGGTATAGACTGGCTTATGTGCCAGCTGTTCACTAGCTGTTTTGTGCAACGTGGATTTCAACCAATCGGAGTGACGAAGATTGGTATCACACACCTGACTCATGTACTTTCGAAGTGTTTCGTGTGTCCCCCCCCCCTCCCGCAAAACGTTAGGCTTTATTCAACAAAAATGAAAATTGTTTTACATTTTGAAAATGGTCCCTATTATGAAAATGGTCCTTATCACCCGTGACCATGCCCAAAACCGGTCATTAACCTACAGGAAAGACCGTGCAACAAACTGTTATTCAATTGATTTTAATTTTTGATTTTAATGTATAGCACTGTATACTCAGTGCTTTCCGAGTGTCTGTGGAGAAAAACTTCACAGGCGACTCAGGCGGGATTCGAACCCGCGACCTCCTGCTTACTAGTGCAGACGTCTTAACCTCTTGACCACCGAGTTTGCCTGATGTCGATTGGCTGGCTAGAATCCTATATAGCAGCGGGTGCCGCGATATTTATAGTTTGATGAAATTCTTGTGTCGGGAGATAAACAATTGATTTTAATTTTGCCCTACACCGACGTGTGTATAGCTCTGTATACTCGGTGCATTCCGAGTGTCTGTGGAAAAAACTTCACAGGCGACTCGGGCGGGATTCGAACCCACGACCTCCTGCTTACTAGTGCAGACGCCTGTGAATTTTTTTCCACAGACACTCGGAAAGCACTGAGTATATTGCTATACACACGTCGGTGTAGGGCAAAATGAAAATCAATTGTTTATCACCCGACGCAAGAATTTCATCAAAGTATAAACTCTTATTCCCTTAGTATATTGTATAGACCTTGTGCACCTATGTCACAGATCACCATGCATGCTTGTGACTAGGCTATTTTGCTGATCACCTCCTCATAAGGAAAGCACACAGCTATGACTGTTTATCGTTACTGCTTAAATATCTGAGCAGCAATTTTGTCATATGTTCCAAAAAGTGTTAATTATTACTCCCAATATTAAATGCCCGTATCGGGTTCTCTTTCAAATTTGGTGTTTTTTGAAGAAATAGAAGATTTATTCAAGTTTTTGTATTTGTGGCCATGAAACATTGACTTCTAAGGGCGTGAGTCAGCATGACACAAATAACCATCTAAGCACGCAACGTTGCTTGTCATCACAAAAGAAACTTGCACTCCGTATGGCTCAATGGCATGTTGTGTGCCTGCGAGCAACTGGTGCATGTCACGTATGCGCCAGACCAATTGTTGTGATCACCAAACGAACGCACGTGGTGTGATGACATCACAAGGTCTATGTATCGCGGCTTTAAGATTGGTGAATTTGACTAGCTTCTGTGTATTGGTTATTATTGGATTTTTTCATGACTTTACATGTATATCATTACTTATCAAATAACTGGATTGATTTATGCTTTGTGATGTAGAGCCGTGCGTTTTGCATCTCGCCTCATGATTCGTGCTTTATCTAAACGCTTCAAAGCGACAATACTGTACGCTACAGAGACTGGACGAGCCAAGACATATGCGGAGAGAATCCATCGAATGTTCAGCTCTGCTTTCAACGCTAAGGTAGTCAGTCAATCCGAATCATGTGATTATCTAAAAAGTATTTCCAATGCTTAAAACCATTTATACAAATAAGTGGCAGCCAAAATAGGGGGGGGGGGGTGTGGAAGGGAGGGGCAGCTTCCCCCCAGTTGTTGGCAAAATACTGTCTGTCGGAAAATCTTGGCTATATGCCACTATTTCAAATAAGTTCAATTCAAATTATTACGTCATTGTTGTTAGACAAATCTAGGAAGTCCACGGATTGTAAGTGCAAAATATGGAGTCATTCTAAGCTTGGCAACTATTTTTTTGAATTGATTTAATTTTGCCCTACACCGACGTGTGTATAGCACTGTATACTCAGTGCTTTCCGAGTGTCTGTGAAAAAACTACACAGGTGACTCGGGCGGGATTCGAACCCATGACGACCTGCTTACTAGTGCAGACGTCTTAACCTCTCGACCACCGAGCTTGCCCGATGACAATTGGCCAGCTAGAATCCCATATAGCAGCGGGTTCCAACCTATAACTAATTTTTTGGTTTGATAAGTCTCACGAGGAAGGAGAAGAAGAAGCAAAACAACAACAAAAAACAATTTCAAAGAGGTGTTCGCGTTATTGCACGAACACCAAATAAATTTTGGAAGAATTTGCCACCCATGTTTATTTTTTGCAAATAAACAATCATTGCGGGAATTTTATTGATGCTTTTTGATTGAAAATGTATACACATTGTTCCATTTGCCGACTATAAATTTATCTAGTTTGTGTGGCTGTTGGGTGCTGACTTTCGACCGTGACGGTTTTGGTTAAACGGTTAGTGAACTAACTGTTAAGTATAGGCTTCCAGCACTAGTCAAAACAATATTAAACTCTTACTCTACCACTTTGCTGAATAATTATTGCATACCCAAATACTATTTTAGATTTGAGAGAGCATGGTTGCTAATCTTTCTTTTTAAAGGATTGTACAACATTGGTATTTGGAATTTTGGTAATTTCAATCCTCTAGTTTAAAAAAATATTAACCCTCCTCCACATAGAGGCCACTGTAAACCACTAAATGTCCAATGTGTTGTACACACATTGTTTGTGCATATAAGCCACACTGCCCCTTTGAAGTAATCTCCAATGTACATACATGCATATAAAGACACACGTATACCACAATTGACCTTATTTTCAGCAGGTTATACTGTAAACAAACTCCCAATAATAAATCACCATCAGCCACTGAGACCAATCCAAGCCTCCATCATCCATTGGGATTTTCAGCAGTTATTTTGTAAACACAGATTCTCCATAGTAACCTACCACCAGCCACTGAGTCTGGAACAAAGTAATATGCCCTGCAATATGTCAATCACAAACCACTAAAACCAACAGACATATGAGGCATTATGTTACTATGCAGTATAGCTATGAGGAGCCACTGCCTACCATAGCAGTGGCTTGATGGAGTGGCCTGAATGGGTTGTTTCAAAAATTTCACTGATTGTGATAAATCTGTCTTGTAAAAGTTTCATGTTCACATTGCTACATGTCATTTACGTTTTTTGTTTGTTTTTCTTATACAAAAAGTTGTCAGCCAGCAACTTTGTGTAAATCTGACATAACAATTTTCACGATTCACGATTTTTGCCCCGAATTCTCACGAATAGCGCCGATCATATACTGCCACGGTTGCTCCCGATTATTAGCAAAAATCAGCATGAATCGGCTTCACTTGCGATCCCCTCACGAGTACTCATGACTGTTGTAAGTCAATGCTAAGAATGCAGTTATCCAAGCCGATTTATCCCGAATGCCCAACGAATTAACACGAGTGTAGTACGACTTCTCTCGACAGCGTAACGGTTTATCCCGAATGCGTCACAAATTACCACGACTACAGCACGACTTAGTGCTGTCGAAGTAGTTCTTGGTGGTTCTTGAAACAACCGTACTTGCCAGGTGGCACGATTACCCCAAGAATATCCCCGAGTATCCCGCACGGTGCCCGTACGGCTATTTACGATCCCCTCATGACTGGTGTAAGAATGCCTCAAGAATTCAAAAAATCGTGGGTGACTCACGATGGTTTTGAACATGTCCAAAACTATCGGGAGGCTATCAAGATGTTCCAAGAACACTCAAGATTACTCAAAAATGACTACGTTGCCAGTAGGGTCTCACCACGGATATACCACGGATATCCCCGATTTTCCAACTGGTGGGAATTCGGGGCAAAAATCGTGAGTGTGTGACTGGGGCTAAGATGAAAGCACTTCAAACTAACAATTTCTTGGATAATTGATACGTGTACCAACTTAAGTTTATAGATCATAATTTGTAAAAAGTTGATAATCTGCTAATTACCAAAGTTGTTCTTTCACTTTAACTATAGGCTCCTTTTCTTGTAGGTAACAAGAAAATGGAATAAATGTAATAATCTGTAACTTTTACAGGCCATCTTTAGTCACATGCAGTGAGGCACAGCAGAATTGGAGTGTGCCAGAAATATTGCTGTTGTTGCACTTGTACGAGGGCCATTTGATTTCCTCCAGTGGACCTTGGGCTTTTCTGAAATCAAGACAAAATGAGTTTCGACAAAATGACTTTGTTCAGCATTTTACCTTGGTTGTGATAATAAAATGTATGTTGTTTTCCTAATGACATAACCTTTCTCAAAGTGATGAAAGGTCAATTATTGATATTTGCTTAGAGCAGCTCATCTATACTGTGTTTTATCTTTCCCTTGTATAGTTAGTGTGTATGGACGATTATGATGTTGCTGATCTTGTACACAAAGCATTACTCCTCGTTGTGACCAGCACATTTGGAAATGGAGATCCACCCGAGAATGGGCAGGTATAGCCGCCATCTTGTTTTTCTGTCATCCAAATTCATGTGGCCAAATTGAGTGCCCCTTTTATGTAATGATCGAAAATCACTATAATGTTATTGCATACAAGGAATCTGACTCGCACCCACTCACACACAGCCATGTATGGTGTAAACCGAGGACCTCCTATCGTTCCCCTCTATTGTTCCCTTGTTGTTGGACTAAACTTGATTAGGCTTGTTCCATTTGATTTGTACACATTTACAACCGACAACATTTTCAAACAATAACCACCAACCGAGGACCCATTGTTCCCTTTTGTGATAAGTCCTCAGGTTACACCATAAATGTGTACATGTTGGTTTAACCATTCTTCAGAACACTTTCAATTGTTCCCTTTTGTTTCCATTGTAGTTTGATTTTCGTGGGCATGCCCCACAGGATTTGTACACGTATGACTACAGAGGGCCATGAGGGCTTCAACTGGGGACTTTTGTTCCCTGTTGTTCCCTGTTGTTATCAAATCCTTGCTTGTATAGGTTTACCTACTCACAAACATTAACAAAGACATTACAAATATAACCCTTCATAAAGATGACCACAAAGCCGTTTTAACTTTCAGAATTTGAAATGTTTGCCCATAGTAATAGACGTAGGCCTAAATGGAGAGAGAAAAAAATGTGAAATATTGAATTTCTTGGCAATCGTTTTTGGATGTACTCATATTAAAAAGATTTGAACGGTGCAAGAACAGTAGGAGTAAAGCTTTGTGGTAGCACCATGTGAAAATCTGTTCAGCCTCATTGAGCTAATCACCTGGGTCGAATTTCATAGCGCTGCTTACTGGTAAGTACATTTTCGTAGTAACTATAGCAGAAAAATTTGCTTCAGCATAAGCGTATTTCTCAGGTTAGCAAGCAAATTCAGAGCGGTGTGTGTGTGCGTTCACCATGGATTTGTATTGTTGCATCACTCATTTACTAACAAAAAAGTTAGTATGCTTTTCTCTATGGTTAACGGTTAGCAGTGCTATGAAATGAAAAATGTACAGCGACTCTAGGAAATTGGGCCCTGTAGGGTCTTTTCCATGCAGCTGCTTATATGCAGTTCTCACATCTAGAGTCCGGCATTCTCCTGAAGATGGTCAGAGTATAGCTGATAGAAACATTGACTTATATCTCACCACCGGTTCTTCTCGAGACCAACACTCAAGTTATTAAATCTCTTAAAGAGATTGATGCATGGTGCTCCCGCAACCTTACTCCTTAAGATCATATTGGAATAAAATAGATACATGTATATATTTGTGTAAAATGAGTGCATTTAAAAGTAACATTCTTACTCGTTTTGTCCAGAGTTTCTCCCAGTATATCATCAACAAGGCAAACGAAGAGCAAAGTCGAAAGATGAATAAAAATATGTAAGTGGAACATAAATCTAGCTTATTTAAAGGGGGACTGACATCCTTTATTGTGTGTGTACTTAAGTCGTTTTGTAATAAAATATTGTTTTTGAGACCCACCTGTGTCTATTTAATCATTGATTTGTGAGTACAAGTATTTTAAAACAATGTTTGAAGTGTTTGGGGGAGGCAACCCCGCCCATGGTGGAAGCTTCATTTGCATAAGATATGTGACGAAGGTCGAAGATCCGATGTGTCCATGATGTACATGTACATACAAACGCTTTCACACACGAAGGCGTCGATTTTATTTCTTCCGTGATTTTGTTTTCGAACTAATAAAATGCCGTGAAGATGTGTTTCTGCAGGATGCAACAACACCACCAAAGACGGTGTTAGCCTTCATCTGTTCCCAAGTGACCCAAAAATCCCCGTATTTGGACGAGCAAAGTTCGACTGACAAGAGTAAAGTGGTCAGGTCCATCGGCTCACATAGTTTTGTGCAGCGATCATTTTGAGCCGAGTTTTGAGCCGAATTTCTCTTCCCGACATGACGTCACGAACAGCTCCTCCGTGCAGGGCGTAAAAGTGGGGGGCATTTTTACAATGGTAAAATTAACACTCTCAAAAACAATAAAAACACAAAACAAAAATTGTATTGATCTTTTACTGATATAAAAGAATAAAACGATCACATATTTAACTGTTTGATTTAAATCCATGTCAGTCCCCCTTTAAGCAATTTGTGTAATTTTAAACTTGTTTTTTTTTAAACTATTCTTACTGTATGTCACGTTGAAATTAAGGCAATTACAAATTTGAAATGGATCGTTTGAATGGATCGTTTGAATGCCAGAATGCACACAATTTTAAATGCATTTCCACTATTTTCTCATTAATGGCACAATGAAGCGATACAATTTTTGGTTTCTGTAAATCTCTCTTGACTCTTATAAAGTATGGATGCGTTTACAGACATTTTACCAATATTGTACAATTCCTTTTAAAAAGAACAGATAATTACAAAAAGTTAATTGAAATGCCCTAGTAACGGCCATCAATATGCAGATACACCCAAGTTTGTAAAAACCTTCACTTGTCACCAAAACTGTATCTCTGATTTTGTTCCTGAAACTCTGAAGTTCGTAAAACCTTCGCTTGAAAATCTGCTCTGTAATGAAAAACTGTAACTCTATGTTTACGTGGTGCTGTTCATTTGATATCCTTGCAGTGAAATGGGGGGTAACGGACCGTATAGCATATGAGCAGTTTTGTGGGCGGCCTGTTTGAGTCGCTCCAAGGAAAATGTTTTGCCCGTGTGATTTGCTATTTTAACGAAAAATTCTGAAAATTTTCTTTTTCATCTGAACATTGCTATTTTACTTGATGAAAGGGAAACAAGAGCAATTTTTCGGCTAAAAGATGACACATTTCTCAAATAATTGTATGGCGTGGTTTTACACGATATATGTGTAATATGGTGGGTTTTGTCATAAATTCAGTTTGGCACATTTTGACTGTAAAACCAAGCTTCTGATGACAATTGTTTTGTGAAATATCTCATTTCAAAATATTCCTTTCTAAAAGGAAATGATCAATGTTCCAAAGAAAACAATAAATTCTGGAAATTCCCAGTAAAACACAGGACGATACATCTTTGAAAAACACATAAAAGTAAATAAATATTACCAGAAGTCTGTTAATACCTACATGAAGTGTGCCAGTCATTACCTAGTCCATGGTATATAGGACTCCAAGAACAATGGATTTAGGCCATTCATGACACATTGTTCCACAGACTGATGCACAAGGAGACTTATCCGATGCGTGAGAGAACTGTATCTCTTGTGCGTTGAGCACGTTTGCCCCACATATCTGATGATTCACCTGCATTTAGTTTAAAATTGCGTCTAGTTCTAGGAACTATCTGTTCAGTGTACATCGTAGCCCTCTAGCGGTGAATTTGCACCCAGTGGCTTGATGATAGCCACTTTGGCGTCGTGTGAGCATTGTGCGTACACTTTATGTGTGTATACTTTATGTGCGTATATTATGTACTAAACGCGCATGTACTTCTGCCAGCCAATGATTGCTAGATTCTGCATGCACGCACATCAAGTGCAAAATATGCTAAACGTGACACACGCTGCCCTTTCGCCCACAGTGGTCTAACAACATGTGCTCTCAACAGCTCATGCACAGTGCGAATAGCTTTCCATGATGCCTTATGGCAGGCCAGGTAGTGTAGCAAAACTCGTAACCATTGCATGCGTGCATTTGGAGTACGTCGTGGATTACAGCAGGCTGGCACACTTCTTGTACGGGTAATAATTCTCAGATATTACAAATGTAACACCTTTTTTATATATATAATAGTTGAGGCTTTGCATGGTGGAGTATTGATATCATTTGGGTTTGTGGTAATACCATGTGTTTAGGGAGAACTATGCAATATCGGGCAACTTGTATCTCAATTGTCGCTAAAAAAGATTATGTTCAGGGAGAACCAATATCGCACAACTCATATCTCAACTGTCGCTAAGTGAGATTATGGTTCAGGGGAGAACCAATATCGCACAACTCATATCTCAACTGTCACTAAGTGAGATTATGGTTCAGGGGAGAACCAATATCGCACAACTCATATCTCAACTGTCACTAAGTGAGATTCTGGTTCAGGGAGAAGCAATATCAGGCAACTCGTATCTGAACTATCGCTAAAAAAGATTATGTTCAGGGATCGAGAACCAATATCGCACAACTCATATCTCAACTGTCGCTAAGTAAGATTATGGTTCAGGGACAACCAATATCGCACAACTCATATCTCAACTGTCACTAAGTGAGATTATGGTTCAGGGAGAAGCAATATCGGGCAACTCGTATCTGAACTATTGCTAAGTGATTGCCCTTGTTTTTCAGTATCCATTATCCATTTTTTGCACACTATTGTATCTGGGTGATTGTACAATTGCAATATACGTACATGTCTGCAAATAAACAATATCACTGCCTGATGACAACTTGCCAGATAGAGATTGTGTCACATGGTCTATTATGCAAATATTTATTCATCATTCTACCCCGAGGGAGAATCTCAAGACCGAGGTCAGTTCATTGCATAATTGTTTTACAGGTATGCGGTGTTCGGTCTTGGTTCTTCGGCCTATCCTAACTTCTGTGCCTTTGGCCATGCCGTGGATGCCTTATTGGGTCAAATGGGAGGTGAGCGGCTCCTGGAGATTGGCATAGGAGATGAACTAGGAGGTCAGGAGGTCGCCTTCAAGCAATGGGCTGAAGAGACATTCAAGGTGATCTTAAAGAGCCTATCTGAATATGTGAATACATATTTTAGCAAATATCCATGCTTCTGTCTATTTTTGACATAAATGTTCGTGCATATCTTTGATACATGAGGGCGCTGTTATATCACAACAGGAACTCACTGTTACAGCGCACTAAAAGTGTACAAAATCAAAACCCCAAACCTTGCCCAAGAAAACAGCGGTTACCTCAAAACATTTACTGAAACACTAAGTTTATAAGACAACACAAAACATTAAGAGAACTGACTTGAAAAGACGAGGAATTCAATCAACTTTTATACACAAATCAACCATGATGTTGCATCTGATTCTCGCTGTGACATCACTTATTTGCTCATGAATATGCAAATTCTCATTAGCATAAAGACTCAAAGGAGCCAACAAAAGTATAAAAACAGCCACAAATTGGCAACTAAAAGGTAGAAAGTGATGCCAGTATGGAAATAGAGTTGTGCATAATGTTTAGGCCAGCACGCCTAGCTGTCAATCAGAATCAAGCGCATTTTGAAATATCGCTTTTATTTACAGTTTCTGATACCCAAATTTCATTTTCTTTTTTTGTTTTGTTTAACAACGATATTATTTTTCTAAATGTTTGCTTTATAAATCATATTTTGTGTGTGGTCTTGGCCAAACACGTGCGATATATTATGTCTTTAATTATTTTGAGAGATATTAATTAACTGTAAAACCATACTGAAAGACAATTAGAAGGCAGGTAGCCTAGGCCTGGCCAGGATTCTCAAAGGCTTGGCTGTACCATGACTTTGGCCCTCCTCCCTAAGTAAAATAGCAATTTCTGATGAAAAAGAAAATTCCCAGAAACTGCCAGTAAAATAGTGAAAATTAACCAGCTAAACATCTTTAATTTGATTGATTATCTCTATATAAGGGCAATCGCATTGACATTCTTTTGGATTGATACCTGCAGCTGGCTTGTGAAAAATTCTGTATCGGAAGTGATGTTAACTTGGATAATGCCACATCTTCCATCTCAATGCCTGATGCCGCCTGGGCATCGGAGAAGTTTCGAGTGGTTGTCATGGATCAAGCAAACCCCACCGACCTCTGTTCTACATTGAGTACTCTACACGGCAAGTCTGTTCAACCGTGCAGATTTATATCAAAATCCAACCTGCACAACCCATTGTCGCAGTAAGAAGAACATTTTGTTTTGACCTTAATTTTGAACTGGTAACCTTTCTGTTACAACTTTCTGGGTAACTGCCAGTTCTTTTCAGAACTATTTACTACTTAAAAGAGAATTTCACATCGTGTCACCACAAACAGTGTTTACTTATCCTTTTCACCATGCAAAGCTACAAATATTAGTCATCTTTCTGTTTGCATCATTTTGTGCATAATCACGTCTTGTACACTGACTCAAGTTGAGGACAATTGCATAAGAAAATGTTAATTTCCCAGGCTTGATACAGTGTTTCTATATACCATGTCAAATCAGGCAGGGCCACAGCCAAAAGGTGGAGGGGCATGTATGTGGGGTGTGACAACCCCTGATATTGTTTCTCAGTCGTCATTTAGAGCCTCAGTCAGCAAATTAACCACTATCAAGCTGCATAAAGCACTAAATCAACCCATGGAAGCAGGCTTCTATTTTTGGGGGAAATATGTCATACCTACCCCACCCCCCCCCCCTCATTTGTCAATAGGCCCCAGCTATAGGGTTCACCCCACTATAAACTCCCATAGTAAACAGTGCTAAATACAAAATATTCAAAAATCATTAAAAAAATACTTAGAAGTCCTACAATTTTGATAGGTATATAACCTTTTATTTTCTTCTGAATTTATTGTGGATAGTCCAGGTTTCCGTCGAGTTATTCTCATCCCAATGGAAACCACCACCCTCTGCAGTAGTGAAAACTCCTACACTGAAAAGCAGCCATTTTGGAAAAAGGCCTTACGCTTGAAATCAAATTAGGACCACTTTTTCAGGGCCTAGTGTATCCAAAATACTCACAGTTGGAAGTCAAGGACCCCCAGGTTATGATATTGGACCATTTCTACACAATAGCTCAAATGAATGGGCCTCAAATCGTTGTTTTTCAGAAGAATTTGAGGACACATATACACTTTATGATAAACAGCTCAGCGCATGAATTTCTCACTAATTTAGTGAAATGCACCCAATAGATCTCATGCATATGATGTAACAAAGTGAAAGGCGCCCTCGTTTAAAGGCAAAAGAAGCCATGGTCGAGCGGTTTAGTGCATCGGATTTGTGTTCTGATGGCTGATGAGTCGTCAGAAATAATTTCTCAGGATGATTTATGCTTGTACCAACTTTACACCAATCATACTTATTTGTTAATTTGATAATCTGGTAATTACTAATGTTCTTTGCATTTGCTCAGCGGTTGTGAAACTTAAAAAGTTACTTTTCCAAAATACACGGCTAATTTTTATATTGCATTAAGAGTGAGAATATAATTATTAATACCAATTTGACAGACGATCAACCATTCTCGCTAGAATGAACACTCAAAGTAATGAGGAACTTCGCTACGAACCAGGAGATCATGTGGCTATCTATCCGTCCAATGATGCAGCCTTGGTCGAACGGACTCTGTGCAGAATTGATTGTGGAAAAAACCCGAATGCAGTGATAAGAGTGGATCGACATGAGGCAAAAACGACCGAGCTTGGTAAAGAGAGCAGCTCTTATAAATATCACTGTAAAACTGGCCTATTTTGTATACAAAGGGGTGTGTTTTGGCAAACATGTCCAGAAACCTTTTTATTAAAGGGACGATATTGTCACAATCAGAGCAGACTTTCAACAGGGCATGGAAATTGGTCCTAAGTTGTATTCCACACAACCATGGTCAGATGTAATATATGCTTAGTATTTTCTTTATTCACACCGGGTTCTAACTTGGGTTCCACACAATCGTGGTCGGCTTGTGTTTAATAAACGCTGTCTATTTTCGCACATTTAGGCACGGTTCAAACTTGGGTTCCACAAAACCGGTTGCCACCTTGCTCTGTCCGCTATGCATTGCTACACTTGTTGGACATCACATCAACACCTTCACCAATGTTATTGAAGACTCTCTCTCTGCACGCCAGAAGCCCACTGGAGCAGAAATACTTGTCTCGTCTGGGAGAGGTATGAAAGAAAAGTTTAACATTTACATCAACTAAACCCTGCAATAATACAGCACCGATCCCTTACAGAAATTTCATGGAGCTTTCCGGCAAGCTAGCCGGCAAGCTAGCCGGCAAGCTTGCAAGGTTCCAAAAATACAAATTATGGCAAGCTTGCCCAAATTTGCATGGAGCTTGCCGGCAAGCTTGCAAGCTTGTAAATATATGTAATTTATGCCAATAAATTATGAGTAATTCGCTGAGTTTGAAAATCATTTTAAATGGCATTATTTTATTTTGTTATTAATAACTATGAAAGTTATTTATTTAGATAAAGTGAAATTGTTAACAACAAATTAGCTTGCAAAAAGGCAAACTTGGCAAGCTTGCGAATAGTTGGGCAAGCTTGCGAATAATTGGGCAAGCTTACGGCAAGCTTGCAGCGAGTTAGTACTAACCTTGCAGAAAATAGCGCAAGCTCATATAAGCTTGCGGCAAACTCTTTATGATTGTGGCAAGCTCGTGGCAAGCTCGTGGCAAGCTCGTGGCAAGTTTACGGCAAGTTAAGTGTGGAACGGGTATCTGAAGATTTCCAATTTCTGGTATCCGGTTCCTGAAATAACTAAAAACCCACAGCCCTATTTGAAAAATATCACTCAGCGTGTTTACAAAGCTTAGTACATTTTTTGGCTATTTTCTTGTAAACCAAACAACAAAATATGCTGAAATTTTCACAGGAAGGTTTTGATATTTTCAATTTGTTAATATAGTATGGATGCATTTATAGGTATTTTTCCAATAGTGTACAATCCCTTTTATTAATAAGTTCATTTTGCACTTAAAGGGACAATATCATCACGATCAACAGGGCATGGAATCAGAGTGCTACCTTGGTGATTTAAAATAATATCTCACATGATAAGGTCATATAGTATATACATAAATAATTAAGCCAGTAATTTTCAGTCGTTGTGTTCAACAAGGACACCGATTCCATGCCCTGTTGAAAGTCTGCTCTGATCGTGATGATAGTATCCCTTTAACCCTCCTACTATTGATGCACTTTAGTGGAAAGTTGCTATAGAAGTCAAAATCAGTCAACTGCCTGTTTTGACTGTTGACCCAAATGTGCACACAGGGAAATTTTTGACTGGTTTTTACTGTCATTTTGACCACCCTGAACAATACCAGACAATGCTTTTACCAGTCAAAAACAGTTGACTCATTTTGACCTGTAAATGTACTTACTACACGTAAGGTTTGACAATGTTTGACTTTTAAGTGCACTAGATATACCTTGGGAAGTATATCAACATTTTGACTGATTTTGACCCTAACAGTAGGAGGGTTAATCTAATTTTGTGAAAAGTTTGCTTTTTTTCTAATATATTTTGATCATTGTCACCAACCATGCATTGCACGCCTGATGTGTTATTTCCTGTACCTCACCAAAGATACTACAGGATAGTGCAGAACACCAATCCATTAACAAGGTTTGATGTTAACTTTGTCAGTATCTGAAGGCATATTTCCCGCCTAAAGTCTGTTTGACCTATTGCGTAAACACAGCAAAAGTATTTCCAATCGATAGATATAGAATCAAATAACTAGATCGTTTATACGCACTGTTAACTCTGCACAGATTTCTTAGTTCTTTTTTTTCGGCTACGCACAGTCTTTCAATTACAGCCTGTGAGTCAGCGTGCCTCACCAATGGCGACGTCCATGTTAGAATCTGCGTATAATTATACACGAGTCCGATCTAGTTATTTTATTCTATTTCTATGGTGCGATCTATTGAGCTTTATATATTTAACCCCTTTTAAACTCAAACACAGAGTGCGCCTAAAAATGAGAAATGCTGCACAAATTTCCATATGGGTTTCCAAGGGGCGCAGCCAAGTCTTCAACGTGTTCATCATTTTTGCCAGTGTACAGATCTTATTCTTTTTCAAGACCATGTCCTGTAGACCTTTATCACCTGTTGCGGCCATCTTTGCAAGATTCCCTGTAACGCGAGTACGGTTTATAGCGCGTACATACAAATTCATGAAAGGGACCTTGCGTACATTTTTGCTCATGGATTTGTTTTGTACATTTTTTTCTCAGCCAAGTAGCCTAGATTTAATTTCCCTAGCACTTAATACAGATGTTGCAAAGCACTTTTGAAACAATTTACATAAAAAGATGAGTTTTTAAGAGAGATTTAAATGAGTCAATGGAGGTTGCTGGATGTGGAGATTGTTCCAGAGTGTTGGTGCAACCACTCACAAATACAATTTGCACATCATGTGGAATTGACATCTTCGAAAGACAAAAGTTTGCAAAATAATTTGATGAACACCAAAGTATGTCTCATGTAAATCTGTGATTTGTTTTATTTAATACCACAGACCTTATGCATTGAAGTCTGAACTATTTGCTATAATTCTTTGATAGTTAAGAGAACTTTGGCAAGTGACTTTTGCTAGTTTAGAAATGGTAACCTGTCTTTGTATGACCAGGGTTCAGTGGCCTATGATGAGTGGCTGAACATCGCGTTCCCAAATCTAGCTGAGGTACTAGAGGCATTCCCAACACTCTGGATACCACCTTCGCTGCTTTTAACCTTGCTCCCACTCCTCAGGCCACGTTATTACTCTGTAAGTTCCAGCCTCAAGAAACACCCTGGGGAGATCCATGTCACAGTAGCTGTGGTCCAGTACAAGTCAAAAGGTAGACCTATAACACTTACTTGGCTTTTGAATACACATAGCTCCATGTGGCTTTGTTTCATAGGGAGTATCTCATAAATCAGGCACTCTTGGAATGTTCCACTGGGAACACTGTCTGTTCCCATCTTGGAATGCACACTGTTATAGATCACTGCGAACATGACGGCGTTCTATTAATTGGCAATGCCTTGTGTTCCCAAAAGGAACGTTCCATTAATGAATACACTCACTGGGAATATCAGGTGATCCCATTTGAAACAGCTGCTCTGGGAATTGTTTTCCATGGCTTTAGTAACATTCTTAGTGGCATAAATTGGCAACTGTTGGATGGGGGGGGGGGGGAATTGATTCAAATATTCTAATCACAGTTACTGTACTTGAAATTCACCCTGTCCTAATACCCAACTTCCCTCCCACATTCATTATAAAATGATGCTAGCTTCACAAATTCGCCCCCTGGACAAAGAGTGTGTGATAATACAATGTATATATACTTCCATCCAGCAGTGCAGCCGAAGGGGGGAGGGGGCAGGGGGCAGGGGGAGGCTTCCCCCACTTTTTTTCAAACTAGTGTCTGTCGGTAAATTCACAAACTTGTTTGTATTTCTGAACTTCTGGACGTCAGGAATTCAATCTGTATTTTTACATAATTTGTCAGATCATTTGAGTTTTGTGTCAGTAAATTTTCCCCCAAAAACTGTTTGCCCTCCCCATTTCTGAAAATCCTGGCTACACCACTGCTCCCATCCCCAGAAAATATGCCCGTTGTCATTCTCATATAAGATGAAGAAATAACAAATTTACTACCTTTTTTTAATAATTTTGTTTCAGTAAGTGACACTCTCCACCGAGGTGTTTGCTCCAGTTGGCTTGATTCTCTGTCTGAAGGTGACAATGTGCCTGTCTTTATCAAAAAGTAAGAAATTATAAACTTCATTCTCTGATTGATTTAAAATAATCTATGAACTCGGCTTTTTTCTCCTTTTTTCTATGAAGGTCACTAGCTGTGGTGACCGCAGCCCCACTACCTGATTTTTACAACTTCCGTCATTAATGGACAGTCGTAGATCGCTGCAGTGAATTTGAATCGCAATTGTCATGTTTGGGACACTGTTTTGGGGTACAGAACATATCGATATCGATATGGACTGCCATGGCCATTCACCGCAGCTCTACTACCGTCTCTTATGTGACAGAAGTTGTGAAGATCAGGTAGTAGGGCTGCGGTCACCATAGCTAGACGATCACCCATCACGAGGCCCGAAAAAAAAGCTGATCAAGGTGAGGACTATATTATACAAAGAGGGGGAAAAAGAGAGCTAAGAAAAAAAGGAATTCACAAAGTAGAAAGATAACTGTTGATATTGCGTTTGAACTAGGACAGATTATAGGTAGCGGAGAAGCAGAATACAGGTGAGGAATTCCAAAGTGAGGCAGTGCGTGGGAAGAAACTGGATGAGTACATAGTGTTTTCTTTGGGGACAGTTACTGCATATGACTAGTTAAGGGGAAGGTACAATACATGTTTAAATCACCCTGAGAAATTATTACATCTGAAGTAAATTTCACCTTAGAGAAGAAAAGGAAATTTAATGTCAAATAAATTGAATTGAAGCCAGCTGTAAAACTGTAGCATTGGTAGACAAAATCCATTGCAGTTTTTTCTTTCTGAGATAAAATTATTTTTAAAATATTCTCAAATTGCCCCCAAAAAAGGCTCTTGTTCTGGCCATAGGTCAGCTTCAAAATTGGTGCTGTAACACAATTTTTATTGGTGAACTTTTTTTTCATCGGCCAGACAGTGAAATAAGTGATACCTGTATACATGGTTATTGGAACCAGACCAAATTTCCCACCAAGTATGATAGCTAAGAGAGGCCGCACAAATCAGTCATATGGTCATACCCCTAAGTGAAAAACTTGTTTATAACATTTTGTTGCACGTCCTATCTATAGTCAAACAAGGTTTTTGTTATTCATTTCCTTGCTTTAGAGCGCCCTCGTTCAACATGCCGAAGGATAAGACAGTTCCCATGATCCTCGTTGGTCCTGGTACGGGGATCGCTCCATATCGTAGCTTCTGGCAGCAGCGACAGTATGACTTGGGTGAGTGTAAATCAGCAGTTTTCAACAACAGCCTATCTGTCTGTAAATTCGGTGACGTCACACTGGTGTATGGCTGCAGACACTCCAAACTGGATAACATCTACAAAGAAGAGAAAGAGATGGCTAGGACAGCGGGCACCCTCACCGATATGTGGACGGCGTTCTCACGGGAAGTACATCTGCCAAGAGTAAGTTCATTATTAAAGGGTATATGAAATGTAAATTGTTTTAATTTAAAAAGATTATGCACAACTAACCGACTTTATGTTGCCAACTTTACATAAAGTAAGTTTTTAGGTAAAAATTAGTGTTGATTGATAATCTGATAGTTACCAATGTTGTACCTTTCCTTTAATCACAAAATAAGATGTAACAAATTTAAAATTAAATTTTCTAGATTGATGAAATTCTTGCGTTAGGTGATAAATGATAATGCTGGGGTGTGATTTGACAAAAGTAGAAATCCTGAAAAATTGGTAGTGGCCTGGGTCTCCTTTTGGAGTCGAATGAATTTTGAAAAGAAGTCAAGCCAGAGGATCTCTGCACTTCGCTTACATCTTCTCTTCTTTCAACAAAAAGGAAAATTTGTATAAAAAAAAAAAGATCCTGAAATCAGGAAAAATCACAGGCCTGCTCATTTTCCCTATATAATAACAATAACAATAACAATAACAATGTGTGGACTTATACAGCGCACGTATCCACCAACTGAGTGGTGCTCAAGGCGCATTATATTATTACCCCTGCTCATAAGGCTCATAAGGCTCATAAATCATTCCTGAAACCATCTCAGCTCCCTGGGGAGTATACAGCTCAATTGCTGCCATTACAGCGCATATAGGGCTATTAATCAACCAACTCTGCCCTCACAGGTACCCATTTAACCCCTGGGTGGAGAGAAGCAATTATGGTTAAGTGTCTTGCTCAAGGACACAAGTGTCACGGCCGGGATTCGAACCCACACTCTGCTGCTAACACCAGAACTTGAGTCCGGTAAGCTAGACCGCTCGGCCACGACACTCTGCACCGATGTACGTAGCACTGTATGCTCATTAAGTTTCACACAGGATATTCATCTTTTTATGAAATAGCTGCTTCAAAAGTCTTAACTTAAAAGTGATTTTTCACAATTTAAGTTGGTTAAAATGTGACTTATTGATATCAGATCGACTTATTTTGTTTCTACATAATTTATTCCAATTTCTGAAGACGTATGTTCAGGACCTGTTGCGTCAGAATTCCGAGAAAGTGTTTGAAACTCTGTGTAAGGTCGGAGGTCACATGTACGTATGCGGTGATGTGAATATGGCTGCTGGTGTATATGCAACAGTTGCGTCTATTATTGCTAAACATGGTGATATGACGGAAGAAGAAGGGAAGAAATGGATCAAACGTTTGAAGGTATGACATACCCCATATTAACCCTCCTACTATACCTGCACTTCAGTGGCAAGTAGCTGTAGTGGTCAAAACCAGTCAACTGACTGTTGACTGTTGACCCAGTAAATGTGCACACAGGCATTTTTGACTGGTTTTGACTGTCATTGTGACCACCCTGAACAAAACAAGACAATGCTTTTACCAGTCATAAACGGATGACTCATGTTGACCTGTAAATGTACTTACTACATGTAAGGTTTGACAGTGTTTGACTTTTAAGTGTACTATAGATAAATTTATCTTAAATAACTTGTATTCATTAATGCCAACAGCATAAGACAATCTGATTGGGGTTGCATTAATGGCTGCCTATGCATTAGCAGCGATAGAAACCAACAAGCAAGTATGCGCGTAGACTGGTCCCCTGTCTTTATCCTCAAGGTCAAAGTTGAATCTCTGGGAAAAATGGTGGCCACACGGCTGGTATCTTGCATGATTCACGAGCCTCAAAGCATGGCGTCAGATCTTCAGGTATACGCGTCGACTGCCAGCTGTTATTAGGCATGCGATGTGGGAATGAACCAATCAGAGTTTCGGGGTTTGTATGTGGTCCACACAGACTCACGGGCTAAGTTGGAATTTCATCCGTCAATTTTTCAAAAAAAAATTTTTTTACGAAATCAAGATTGACATTTATGAATGGGACTAAATGTTTGACGCTTGGTCTTTTTCTTAAGATAAAGACGTCTGGGTCGATATCTCGGGCGATAAAGGACCTTCATCACATGTGGCCACGACGCCTCAGTCTTTATCCTGGGAGAAAGACTAACTAACTTTCTTTCCCTTATTAATTACCATATTTAAAGGGAATGTACACCTTTGGTCACAATCTGTAGATATACCTTGGCAAGTATATCAACATTTTGACTGATTTTGACCCTTGTAGTCATAGGAGGGTTAACTAATTACAATTTTATTAGCTAACGATTTGAGAAATATCCACATTTTTCTTTCTTTTAATAATTTTGTGAATTGTTGTTGTTTTGTGGATGTTGTTGCCATTGTTGTTGTTCTGATATCTTTTACTGCAGTGCAATTGTTAATATTCAGTAATTTTATTATAAAATTTATCTGTTTCATATTTTAATATTTACAATGTAGAACATATTCTTTTCTTGTTCTATTTTGATATTTCATTTATTATGCACAGTGGCCATGTCAGATATATTTTTGGCTGTGGACCATGTAATTCATAAATTATTTACAAATTTATATTTCCTTTAATACTTTTTTCACACCATACACAATTTGTGTATTTTTGATGGTTTGTCTTATGATTATGTGTGTTTGATATTATTATAATATCATTAAATGTGATTGAATTTAATAAAATAGAATTACATATTTTTGGTCTTGTGGTACACCTAGTGAACCTGCAATATATCCTTGTCTGATAATAATTGATTTTCTTCCCTTGAAGAATAAAAGCCGATATCATGAGGATATCTTTGGAATCACATTGAGGACTGCAGAAGATACAGAGAAGCTGCAAGATTTAAAGAAGCTCTCTAAAGACAACACAACTGTGTCAGAGGAAATCGCTGGACTATGCATGGTACATCTGAAATTGATCATTTTAATCCGGTTCATTTAAGTTCAGGAAAGTAGTAGTAGTAGTAGTAGCAGCAGCAGCAGCAGCAGCAGCAGCAGCAGCAGCAGCAGCAGCAGTAGTAGTAGTAGTAAAGACTTATATGGCGTACGTATCCACCAAACTGGTGCTCAAGGCGCATTACATTATTACCCCTGCTCATCAGGCACATAAATCATTCCTGAAACCGTCTCAGCTCCCTGGGGAGTATACAGCTCAATTGCTGCCATTTCAGCGCATATGGGCTAATCAAACACAACAACCAACTCTGCCCTCACAGGTACCCATTTACCCCTGGGTGGAGAGATGCAATAATGGTAAATTGTCTTGCTCAAGGACACAAGTATCCCGGTCGCGGTTGGGATTCGAACCCACATTCTGACGACTCGGCCATCAGAACACAAATCCGATGCACTAAACCACTCGACCATGGCACTCTACAAGAAGAAAAAACTTGGCAGCGGTGGGATTCGAACCCACGCCATCGAAATGACTGGATAAAGCTATTACGGGTCAGCTAGTCATTTAGGGTATTCTGTCATCAATAGTGACATTTTATAACTTTTGATCGATCGATTCTACAATTTTTCGTGTGAATGCCTGGGTGCCTGCCATAGGGAACCTGCCGAAGGGAACCTGCCGCAGGGAGCCATGGCCAAGCGAGTGCATTGGAGTTGGATGATAGATGAGTTGTCAGAATGTGAGTTTGAATCCTGGCTGTAACCGTGGTACTTGTGTCTTTGAGTATACACCAACTGTACATTGCTTCTCTTTGCAAGCGAGCAAAGAAGAGTTGGCTGATGCCGGACTCGAACCCGCGACCTCTCGAATACCGTACGAGTGCTCTACCAACTGAGCTAACCAGCCCCTATGTTGGTGGGCGGTCCACTTATCTATTGCTCTATGGGGCCAGGTCAGAGGCCAAACCATATCTGCCGAGTAGCTAGGGATCAAACCCCGATTCAGATGAAAACAACCTGGGTAACGGCAGTAGCGGGAATCACACGGCGGGACAAAGGCCTTTTACATGGTTGTACACAGGTTGTACACTTTTACGTGGTTGTACATGTAGGAAGAAACTGACCTGAAATATTATATAAACAGGAAACGAGCAAAGAAAAGTTGTGATTTACTAAACACTGACAAGAGTCGAATAGATAGAGGCTATAGTCTGGTAGTGTTTGGTACCCAAGCATTCACACGGAAAGTGAACGGGAAGTTGTGAGACTTGCACAGTCTCTTAATTAACTTCCATAATCTGGACAACCCTATCTATGGCTTTCTACCATAACAAGGCCTACATGTATGTTTCAAAGAAATGCATTCTTCAATCTCTTTTCACTATCGTGTTTCATTCATGCAGCGTTTAAACTTCACCAGACGTCAAGAAGACAAGCAACGTAGTGAGAATCCCTCATCGGTGACAAAAATGAATATCAACAAAGAACGCCATCAGAGAAAACTGTCTGAACCACCTCCTCCATACAGGTTAGTAATATTACCCCTGAAGCAGGGGCAGGCTAGACCCAGAGTCGCATAAAAGGGAGTGGGGCACATGATGATATAAGGGGGAACACATCCAAAAGGTTGGACACAAAACCCCAGCATTTGAAAATACGTATAGATGGTAAATTTAGAATGTTTGTACATTTTCAAAAACGTAGGGTAACAGGCCCCCATTTGACCCCCTGGATCCGCCATTGTGAAGGAGGACCCCCTGGATCCGCCATTGTGAAGGGGGTCATTGTCACCCAGTAGGGTACTCCCCAATGGTATGCAGACAATCATATGAAAAGTGGGGGGGGGGGGATGATTTTGAAATTTGGGTGCATGGTATAGCTTGAAGTTCTGCAGTCGACAACTATTCAGAATGTTGCGGCTACAGTACAGCCAGTACATGTGTATTTTTATTATATATTTTTTTGTCAACGCATGGAAAATTCCAAAAAGTGGGGGATATTCGACATTATCGTGTTATTGCCCAAGCTTAGCCAGCAGATCTTATAACCGTTCAGTTTTGCTTTGTGTATAATTTGATAAGAACAATATTAATCAATGAAGTTTTGAAAATGTAGTACTATTTAAAAAAAAAATTGGAGGGTGGGGAGGTGGGGGGAGGGCAGGGCATGGCCGTAGCAATTGGGTCCCCAGGATCCAGTCGAATACTATTTAGTTGTTGTGAATTTTTTTTTTAATTTTTTTTTGGGGGGGGGGGGGGGGGCGAATGGACAGCAGTATGGGTCTCATTTATTTTTAGGGCAACTCTGGATGGTGCCTTTTACATGTAGTCTAATTGGTTTTTGGTTCAACTTTTGTTGACAGAAATCGTCCACTGCAGTATTAATCCTGATATCTGGGTTTGCTAGTGGCAGATAACTCCTGAACAGGAAACCAAGTGAATGTAACCGTGGAAGTTTGAATAATTTATATGGGTGTTCTTTTGTTTGTAATTGTAGAAATATATTTTGACGTGCCTGTTTTATTACTTTGCCGTAGTGTGTAATGGCTTTTTATTAAATGAGTGATTCAATGATAGAATAGTATAGCCCCAATACTTCCAGTGTCTTTTGGACACCATAATTAAAGACATTTAATATCACACTGGCCGCCAAGATATAGAAACCAACATGTGAAAAGTTTAAGCTTATTTTGTTGTGTCATAAATGGGAAAATAGTAAAAATGCATTCAGATTTGCTTATAGGCCTATGCATTGTAATTATTAAGCAAAATGGATCACAGCCGTGATCAATTTAAACTTCAATTTAATACATTTCACATTTTCTAAAAAATTACAGCTTAGGACCCCCAAAAAGTCTCCGGTTTCTGGTCATCGTTCGGCTTCAAAATCGGTGCAGTGACACTTTTTTTCGGCCATCTTTTTTTAACCAACAGAGAAATACGTGATACAAGTATACACTGGGACCAAATTTCCCATATGCAAAGTATGGTGGCTAAGAGAGGCCTCACAAATCGGGCAAACGTTCATACCCTTATTGTTTGAAGCGCAGCACGGCAAAATTCCAATTGATCCAGATTTTGGCTGCAATTGGACATCGTTTCATAGCAAAGAAAAAAAAGAAAATTAAAAATGCCGACGCGCGGGTCTGAGGCGACGCGCGTCTGAGGAGACGCGCGGGTCTGAGGCGGCGACGCGCGGGTCTGAGGGGACGCGCCCGTCTGAGGGGACGCGCGCGTCTGAGGCGCGGAGACCAGAAACCTGGAGACTTAGCCTTAGCAGATGGAATAATATTCAGCATGTTTGGTACCATCACCAACTTCACATGAAGTTAGTTTTATATTATAATTCAGTAGTCGGAATACTCTTTTTCTAATATCTATTTTCTGCATTGAACACAATGGTGCTTGCTTTGTACTGAAGCGCTTGCATTTTGCTGCGGTAAAATACTGCGCAACGAACTTTTATTCCCTTATTAAATATCCTTTTACCATATCTTCTGTCTTATGGTTATTATTATTTTTAATTTGTTTTTAAAGGTAGGGCCTACTTTTTATAAATAAGTATTTCCAATTATGTAACTAATCTTTGTTTGGGAGAATATAATGGAATGTAAAGAGTAAATAGTCAAATGTATTGGTTTTTATTCATGAAATAATGCTTTTGAAAATACAAATAAGTTTTGGTTATATATAACAGTTGTGATGATCAGACATGCCCAACCTAACCCCAAGATATTCTGACCGTCAGTAAATCTTGCAGTTAGGTTCGGTTACGCAAATTGATGGCTGTCACATCAGGGACAAATATCAGTTAAAATGTACTATATATGTACATTATTCAGGGACAAATATCAGTTAAAATGTACAAGCCTATATAATGTACATTTTAAGTTCAGGAGCAGCTGTTACATTGAGTAGGCGCGGGACACGCTGCGCAGAAGTGACCAATCAGAGTGACAAAGTTTGTTTTGTGTCACGAAGACTGTTCCCACTTAAGTATTTCGTGTGTCCCAAAACATGAAATTGCCCATTTCTGTTATTTTTTTTTCAACAAAAATGACTTATTTTAGATTTAAAAAAAAAATGAAGTCGACACTTGGAATTTATGAATGGGAATACAAGTGTGATGCTTGGTTAGGCTCAGCACCGCAGGATAATGACCGGGTTTAGACATGGCCACGGTCCGTTATAACTGACTTCGCCTTGGTCCTTTATCACCCGTGGCCACACTAGCATTTTGCTGCGGTAAGACTGCGCAACGAACTTTTATTCTTTATTAAATATCCATTTACCATAGATTTAAATTCTTCAGTATTATGATTATTATTATTTTTGATTTGTTTTTAAAGGTATTTTAATGGTAGGGCCACCTTTTTTTTATAAATAAGTATTTACAATTATGTAACTTATCTTTGGGAGAATATATTATATATAGGCCTAGGCTTTCCCAGCCAAGTTCGTCAATTTAGCAGCCAATTTCAACGCAGCGTCAATCAATTTCGCGCGAAACCGATTACTGCTCAGAATCATCATTCAATTTGCTTAAAAGATCATTCAATTTCATTTTATTAAATGTGTCATCCAATTAACAAAAATGCGCATCCAATTTAAAAAATACTCTCCAACAGCATTCAATTTCGCCTAAGCTTCCCGCGGCGGTACAGTCAGTCATTCAAAATCGTTATTGGGCAAGCATTTGTGACATTTCGTCCCTAATTTGCCATAGTGACCAATCCGACTTTTTTCAATTTTAAGTTTTACCGCCCATTAGTACATTCAGGAAGAGACCTACCATTGTATCTAATCCACATGCATGTATTCCTTATTTATTATTATTTTTTTTATGCAAGTTCGCCCCAAACAAGGCTAAAAGCCACTCTTGGTAAGGGGCTACAAGAAGAAAACATAAAAGATGAAAATAACTCAGGGGGACTGAAGGTAGGAATTGATATTCCTCTTAAAACCGTCTAGATTGTAGGATGGAGGGAAACATGCACCAGGCAAGGTGCATAGTTTTGGAGATAGAGCATGCATTTAAATGACGAATAATCTAACTGGCTATTTTTGTATTTTGGCAAACTGACATTGGGATTGGTCACTATGGCAAATTAGGGACGATTTGTGCAATGAAATTAACACTGTTAGACTTGTTTTTCCATGTTTCAATTTCAAAGTAGCAATTGGTTCACTCATTGGTAAGAGCCTGCCACTTCATTTAATATTCATCGAAGGATAAAGTTCCATTTCTACAATTCACTGCGTTGACAGATAAAGATAATGAAACAGCGGCTCGTGGTCGTTACACGAGAATATCTGATGTAGTCCGAGCACGCTTGATTGAGGCGTTCGAGGGAAATTCTCAGGAATGCCCCAAAACACATTAATTGAGAAATAATATGTGAGTGGAAGCAAATGATAAAAACAAGAATGTAGAAACATTAACGAAAATGTTAATGAGAAAAACACATGATTAAAGAAAGATTGGCGAGAATCATTTTTTTTAAATTCCCATTTTGCAAAATTGATTGCCTGTAAACGAAATTGAAAATGAAACTCGAATGCAAATCCTCATTCAAGCCAAGCTGGCGAAATTGAATGACGGATGTGCACCACTAAAATGAATGACGCAAATACGAAATTTAATGTCTGAAAACGAAATCGAAGGCCTGATTTCTTAATTCAAACCATGGTAGCAACTGGATAAGCAAAATCGCTTTAATACGAACACACGAAAACAAATGTGAATGCTATATTGACGAACTTGGCCAGGAAACCTATAGTATATGAATGTTAAAGAGTAAATAGTAATATATATATATTGGTTTTTATTCATGAAATAATGCTTTTGAAAATATAAATAAATTTTGGTTATATATAATAGTTGTGATATTAATGATCATCAATCTGTAAGGTTTCGTTTTACTGTGATTAAAAAAATCAATGATAAAGGATGTTGTTTTATCATGCCGTATGCGCACACAGAACATGTTCAGATATCATGTGGATGTAGGATTTGAGGCTTTTCATGGTGGAGATAGATACTTGAGTTTTTTTGGGTGACACCATGTAATGATCTCTTTTTGGAAGAAGTGATGGCTCTGAGAAGAGCTGGTTGGTTTGTTCTCAACGTTTCGATAAGTCTACTCTAGCTGGCATCAGGAGAATGAAGAGTGTGCAGAATGCAGGAGCTTTTATCTTGTGTTGGAGGATCTTGCTGTAGGTGGGGGCTGCTGTGATTGGTGCTCGGTGAAGTGTGTCGGCTGTCTGTGGGTGATGTTCAGTGGAGTGTATCAGTTGCTGTGTTGGTGTTGATGGTGGATGATTGGCTCTGCTTGCCAGATGCTGCTGATATTGAAACCGATGTCTTGTGGTATACTGTGTTGTGCTTGTTGATTTATATGGCTTCTTTGATGCGGCGGTGATACCAATTCTTGACTGGAGCGATGAGTAGGGGCCGTGCTTGAACCAAACAGAATTGCCAACAAATAATTCGTAATTCGATCAGTGGAGGAAGGTGTTCCCTGCATGAAAATGGTTTGCCCCGATATTTCTCTATTTGAATTACAAACTATACGTGCTAACACGTGCCTTTTAAAATTCCCACACAGAGACTACTAATTGAATATACTATATTAGACTAACATTTATGGAGCTAATGCACTACGGCAAAACTAGTGGATGGCAGCGACACGCGTTCCACCAAACAAATGACATGATCTGTGTGCGAGTTTGTTGTATACGCTGTTTTGAATAGAACCGCACCAGCCTTTCAAGTGCAATTGTTGTTTCATTTGGCAAGTCAGTCACAAGGTGGGAAGACGTCAGTCGTGTGCTTCTGTGATATGAATAATAACAGCAATGTTACGTATACTCTACTGTAGCCTTCAATAATAAGAAAATGTGAACGTACGAAGCTTCCTGTTGAGTGGATGAAATGTAAGTATCCCTACCCTTCTTTCCAGCAAGTTTGTGAAAATTACCGGTACCGTACTACTCACGATCTCTAGACCGTGTATTCAATACGAAGGTGTCTATAAGTCCCCTGCATTATCTGCAAATATATTTGAAAATTAGACAGAAGGCCTCAAACAGGAAATTTAGATGACCATCAGTTGGGGAAACTAGAATAAAACGAAACTAAATAGGTTTTTATTTGATGGCAATTCGTCCCTAATTTGCCATAGTGACCAATCCCGAATTAAGTTGGCATAGTGACCAATGCGGTATTGGTCACTTTGCCAAATTACAAAAATAGCCAGTTCGAGCATTCGTCATTTGAATGCATGCTCTATCTCCAAAACTATAAGGAATACATGCATGTGGATTAGATACAATGGTAGGTCTCTTCCTGAATGTACTAATGGGCGGGAAAACTTAAAATTGAAAAAAGTTGGATTGGACCCTATGGCAAATTAGGGACGAATTGTTCCATGTTTTTGACATTATGTGTAATATCAGAACAGGATTACAGACATTTGTATTGTTTTTTATTGTGTGCTATCGAAGAATGAAACGCCATTGCAGAACATTCAACCATCCTAGTTATAATCCGTTATAATGTTGGCACATCCACCGAAAAGCTGTACATACATATCCTTCCAGTACATTTCCTCCCAGTACATTTCCTCCCGTCCCCTGATTAACAAGCAAACCATTCATGTCACTCACAGCATAATATACTTCTACTGTGAATAAGAAGTCCTTACTCATATCCTTTTCTAGAATTCAAACAACAAACTAATTCCTCATTCAAACTGACACTTCTTTATACAAATATTTTTTCACATCCTTTTTAACAGCATAATTGTATAAGCAACTTGTTCATTCAACTATAGGTATAATCGTCTACACCAAATGAGGAATTCTTTATTCGCTGAAGAAGTTCATGCGAATAAGGAATATTACTCGTAAGGAATTAATATTTCTCCATCTTTCATTGGCCAATCTCTTATCTCACTACCACATGCCTGTTGTCTCTTTATGCATTTAGTGTAGGCCTACGCAAATTAATGTCATCGACCTTCAAATATCTACACGCGGGACTCTAAACACTGTCTTTGCATTCAGAAATTATATCACAGTTGTAGTAAATGTGGAGAATGCGCCTTTACGCTGTCTCTGGATACACATTCTATTTTTAGCTTCGTATGTGCATTTGCATTTGCATATGATATGTGTAAGTTTGGACCTTCACGCAGTTGGGAGTTTGACCTCAAATCCATTCTCGATGAAAGCAGATCCCTGTTTTCAAAATATTGTTTATTACCAAGTAATACTTACATTTCTATATAAATATAATACATGTCACTTTTATACAAATATACGGTGTCATTTACATGTATATTACTTTATATTTAGTTTATTATCTCCATCATTTGGTAGGCGTAGTGATAATTATTTTGGTGTTGTGTCCACACACTCTGCGAGAGCGGGACGGAACTCTTTCTTCTTCTTTTTTTGAGAAATAACGGAAGGAAAGTTTTGCGGGATTTGTTTGCCCATATTCTATATTTCTTCCATATTGTGTCATTGCATGCGACATGGCTTTTCCCTAAGCTAGCCATAGGCTATTTCCGGGACCTGTGGTGAGTGTAAATTTATGTATTTTTGTGGCGAAATGTGGGATATTTTATGACATTTGTTTCATGTTAATCCTTGACATGTGCGGCATTGTCATGCACGCACATGTGCATAATCACTACCAGTATGTGATAATACCAATACTATGCATGTCCCATAGGATTTGTACACAAGTTATATGGACCACGAAGTTTTCGTCTGGAGAATATTAATTGTTCATATTCTTTTTTGTTATCAATTCCTCGGATTATATAGGAAGTGACTAATGCTGTGTTTGCAGACTGCACATGATTCAAACTAATTCGCCTTCCCTATGGTATACGTAAACAACACTGTGAAACCCAAGGCTCTGAGGTTTTCTCATACACAGTGTCTCTCTAATTTAGTATCAGTCTGATAAATGTTTTCGTCCAAAGTGTTTTTATCTTACAGAAACGATAAAACATTAAAACATGTAACAGTAGTCGCACGTTTTCTCAAACACGTGAGCACCAATTGTGATGACTGAAACTTTCACATCAGGTTAGTTTTATGATGTACTTCTTGAAAAGAGGGTTGAAATGAACGTACGATTCTCAAAACCGATGTTTACTTTCCTTTCAACAAGACTCACCGTTGAAATGATGAGAAATTCAGCCATCTTTTAACATACGTATGCATAAGTAGGGGCGTTTGTGGTGTGTGGGGGTTTGTTTATGGTGTAAACAGGGGACTTATAACAAAATGGAATAATGGGTCCTCGGTTCGCGGTTATTATTGCAAAATGTCCTCGGTTGAACGTGTACAAATTAAATGGAAGATGCCTAAAAAGTTCAAGTCCAACAACAAAGGAAAACAAAAATCGGAAAGCAATGGGAGGTCCTTGGTTTACATCATATAAAACTTGGCTGTGTGTGTGTGGGGGGGGGGGGCTGAGGGAGGGGACAAAACGTTCCGACGCCGCCTTATATCCGCCGTTTATATTAACAGGTAGAGAATTGGAATCAATACTCTGATACCATTCCAATGTACCTCTCTCTTGTGAGGATAATTTTCCTGCCGATTTCTATCACTCAGATATGAATAAGGAATGATTTATTCGCAGCAGAAGTCATTGTGAATAAGAAATTAGGAACTAATATTCCTTAATATGTGTTGTATAATAGACTATAGACAGGACCGAGAGCATAATCTGGGGTGTGGAAGCCAATTTGTATTGCCAAATCTAAAATCTAAAACACTTATTAATTGTTGCAACAGTATACGTTTAAGTTTGTCAATCGACTTTTAGACGCAACAAGACCTGATATGGTGGAGCCACCACCCGGAGTGCTAAATCCACCAACGGACACTTTCAAACATTGTTTAGAGTTTATCTCACCAGGTGTGCACCAATAAACGTTTCCCATAGAATACATTTTTGAAACCAACCCAAAGTGCTTATTTCTATAACCATCGTAGGCAGCTTGTAATAGCTGATCAAGTGAACACACTTCCATGCCGATACCTGTGCAGTATTGACGAGCCTCAACCAAGTCCGGTGAGTAGGTATTCTGCGACAAGCAAATTGCGTACTCTGTAGAGATATAACATAGGAAAGGGTATTTACAATTAGACAAACACATTGGCGGATTGGAGGGAGGGAGGGGTGCAATGAAGGCATTTCATTTTTGTCGCCAGCAGGCCTATGTAAATTTACATTATTTTGTTGTATATAATACACCCCTCCCCCTTTTTGGCGGTGTGTCCCTCAGTCCCTCTTCAGCCGCCCACCCATTATCCGCCCCTGGACAACCAAATTATATACCGTAATACTCCCTTCAAAACGAGGGGTGAGGGGTATATACCCCCAATCATTTTAGAGGGGGATGACTAATGCAATCATCCCCACCCTCGATCATTGTCCCCACTTCTTACAAATCTCGGCAATATTTCAGTTTCAATTATACTCTGTACCCCCTTAAATATATTAGGACACTTTTTCTTCATGACTTGACGTTTGAAATATGCCCCAGATTGCATCACAAAGCATCCAGAACCCTAAAAGCTTCATCGGCCCTTGGGTGCTCGCGCCTCGCTTATGTTCAAAAAGATTTGATCTCTTGTTATTTCATATCTTCTGATTCCATACATGGGATTTAATAATAAATCCCAAGTTTTCAAGATAATTGGTGTACTGTAAGTTATAAGCCCTTATTAATTAAGTCTCGATTAATTAAATTGTCATGAAGTGAAGTCACCATGAACCGATATTGGACAGAATTGCTCGCTTTAATTTCAAACTTACTCTTGGCTCTGGTTGGGCATGTGCTGCTATTGACGATCGTTACGAACACAAGCAGTGATAAGCTAATGAGATAAAACGCCATCTGAAACAAAGTGAAGTGACCAGATTACTTTTGCAAAATAAACAGTGGAAGTATGCTGATTATAAAATAAAATGGCTTCATTTTAAGGGTATTGAAAAAATCTGCATGGGTTTAAATTCCTGAAAGTTTCTAGTGGAAATGTTATCCCTTATTTTTGCAATAATTTTCGTTATACGGTTTGCTTTATGTATAATCCACCGTTATCGACAATGGTATATATTTCGGGAAATCAGAAACAGATTCCTCATTACCTCCATGTAATAATTGTACTTTTGTATATGTAACTTAATGTTTAGAATTCTGCACAAAACCTTACCTAAGTTGAGGGTTAATAAGTACTTACCCTCTCGGAATTTAGTGTTGAGCTCAAACTTTGCTGCTAAGATATTGTCGAGAACAGGCAAATCGTTCGACTGAAGTCACAAGGAGGGTTGCGGTCTCCATATTCAATTTAAAAAAAAACAGACATATTCAAAGTTATTCATCCGTCTAGTTGCAGCTTAAAAGCTAGCTATGCTTTTTGCAAATCATCTGAGCGCAACCCTCATTGTGACTTATTTCAATACGTTTCATATGACTAAAAATACAAGAAAGGATCTGCACTTTTTTGTTTCACGCCTACATGTTTGTGTTGCATTTCCAAAATATGCGTATATAGTATACCCCATAAAAATGAGTGTTCACAGCCAAGTAAGAGCCAGTGCTTCAATAGATGGGTTCTAAAGCAACTGTAACTTTCTTTAAAATATAAATAATCAAAAAGGAAACGGAAATCATGAAACAAATTAACTGAAATCGCTTTTAGTCTTCAAACTTTAGGGAATCTTTCTTTTTTCTCTGAACCTCCTTTTCCGCAAATTCACTGTTTCCTTTGAATATGTGGCCAAAATAAATCTGTGCAGCTTACCCCGCTACAACACTACATGTACTTATCTGGAACAATACACTAATTATAATGTCTTCTTTTTATATCTACCTGTGTACATTCTAAGGGTTATAATTAACGTCAGATGCAACCATCTTGAGAAGAGTGAGTGGTCTAGTGGAAAGATGTCAGACTTTTGTTCTAGAGGGCCTGGGTTCAAATCCCACTTATAATTTATACTTCAAATCCTTCTTGTAATGTCTTATTTTTATATCTGCATGTGTCCATTATAAGGGTTATAATTAACGTCAGATGCAATCATTTTGAAAAGAGTGAGTGGTCTAGTGGAAAGACTCAGAACTCTTGTTCCAGAGGTCCTGGGTTCAAATCCTACTTGTAATTTTGTCTTTTTATATCTGCCTGTGTCCATTATAAGGGTTATAATTAACGTCAGATGCAAACATCTTGAGAAGACTGAGTGGTCTAGTGGAAAGACTTCAGCCTTTTGTTCCAGAGGTCCTGGGTTCAAATCCCACTCATAATTTATACTTCAAATCTTTCTTGTAATGTCTTATTTTTATATCTGCATGTGTCCATTATAAGGGTTATAATTAACGTCAGATGCAACTTTTTAAAGAAGAGTGGTCTCGTGGAAAGACTTGGAATCTTGGTCCAGAGGATCTGGGTTCAAATCATGCTAGTAATTTTGTCTTTTTATATCTGCCTGTGTCCATTCTAAGGGTTATATAATTACCGTCAGATGCAATTTTGTTAAGAAGAGTGAGTGGTCTAGTGGAAAGATGCAGGATTCTTGTTCCAAAGGTCTTGGGTTCAAAGCGTAATTGTAATTTTGTCTTTTTATATCTGCATGTGTCCATTCTAAGGGTTATAATTAACGTCAGATGCAATATTATTAAGAAGAGTGAGTGGTCTAGTGGAAATACTCAGGACTCTTGTTCCAGAAGAGTTGGGTTCAAATCCTATTAGTAATTTTGTCTTTCCATATCTGCCTGTGTCCATTCTAAGGGTTATAATTAACGTCAGATGCAAAATTATTAAGAAGAGTTATGAGTGGTCTAGTGGAAATACTCGGGACTCTTGTTCCAGAAGAGCTGGGTTCAAATCCTATTAGTAATGTTGTCTTTTTATATCTGCCTGTGTCCATTCTAAGGGTTATAATTAACGTCAGATGCAACTTTCATGCCAGGAAAACCAAGACTCTATCAAATATCAATAACAAATGAAAAAGTAATATTATATCCACAATAAGATAAATTTGTTTGATTAAAGAGACATTTGGGAAGCATGCAAAAACTTTAAAATCAACAAAATGAATGAAATTTTTAAAATCTTAATCTTAAATCTCCTACTATAGCTGAACCTTTGTGTCAAGTTGCTGTAGTGGTCAAAACCAGTCAACTGCCTGTTTTGACTGTTGACCCAAATGTGCACACAGGGGCATTTTTTACTGGTTTTGACTGTCATTTAGACCACCCTGAACAATACCAGACAATGCTTTTACCAGTCAAAAACAGTCGACCCATTTTGACCTGTAAATGTACTTACTACATGTAAGGTTTACAGTGTTCGACTTTTAAGTGCACCAGATATACCTTGGACGGATTTTGACCCGTGTAGTCATAGAAGGGTTTTTAATCCAACCACCAGATATCAGAGATGAGAATGGAATATATGTTTAAGACTGTTTTACCATTAAATTTTAATGTTGCCTTATTTCTTTCTAAAGGTTCTTAACTTTCAACAAAATTGGAAGTCCATGGTTCATTGTTGGTTCAATATGAAAAATGTTTTGTTGCTGTGCCATTATCCAGTCAGTGTAATTGTTTTTAATGCAGATTCAAATAGTTATTGTTAACAACATTCACTTGGGATGGAGTAGTACAGGAAAGACAGTTAGATGACTGCTGTACCAACAGTCACTGTACAATTTGTTTATATTGTAAATTTTTAATAAGTGAACCTAAATTAATGTAAATTACCTTTTGCATCCTAAGTTACAAAATAAACATACTGCCAAGGTTTGTAATTAATTTAAAACAAGAAACACTTGGGTTTAGCAAGTCATCTGGTGAAGTGACCTAGAATATTGACCTGGTCATTACTGGTTCAAACCCAACAAATGTGACTGGCTCTGGCAAAAACCCTAAACTTGGACCCAATTTTCAAAAGTGAAATTTTGGTATAGTTTGATTCTCTAGATTTTCCTCTTTCATTTGATACCAGATTTGTAGAAATCAGGATAATTATTTTTCTTCTGATTTCTACAAATCTGGTATCAAATGAAAGAATCAAACTATACTAAAATCTCACTTTTGAAAATTGGGTCCAAGTTTAGGGTTTTCTTCTTTAGAAGAGCAAGTGGTCTGGACTTGAAGTCTAGACATTCAAAATCCATTAATAATTGTCAAAATTTGTATTTTGCCTGTATACTTCTCAACTCAAATTTTCATAAGAGCAAGCAGCCAAGTAGAAAATTCTCTATCCTGTCTGCTGTTAAAAAATCCATCAATATTTTTCTTTGCCTGTGTTCATTTTAAGGTTTTTAATCAACATTTCAAACTCTAAAACCTATATGTGGTCCAGTTGAAAGACTTACAGCTCAGGACCCAAAACCCATGGGTTAAAGTCTTGCTCAGTGCGTTTTTAAAATTATCTTTGCCTGTGTCCAGTCTAAAGGTTAATGTCAGTCAAATGCAAAATTTCAAGTATTGTATGTAGAAAGATAATGTGTTTGGAATCTATCTCATAACTTCTTCTGTTTTTATCTCTGCCCATGTCCATTGTAAGGTTTGTAATTAAACTGAGATCCACTATACAAAGAGCAGAGTGGTCTAGTGGTATGATGCATGGAACCAGGTGTCCTGGATTCAAATACATCTTCTGAGTTGTTATTTATTATCTTTACCTGTGCCCATTCTAAGGGTTATAATTAACATCAGATGCATTTACAATAATGAGTGTAAGTGGTCTCGTGGAAAGATTTCATACTTTTATTCCAGAGGTCCTGGGTTCAAATGCCACTCATAATTTATATTTCAAATCATACTTGTAATGTCTTCTATTTATATCTGCCTACATTATAAGGATTATAATTAATGTCAGATGCCACGTTTTAAAGGTCTAGTGGAAAGACTTGGACTCTTGGTCCAGAGGACCTGGGCTCAAATCATGCTAGTAATTTTGTCTTTTTTATATCTGCATGTGCCCATTCTAAGAGTTATAATTACCATCAGATGCAACTGTGTTAAGAACACTGAGTGGTCTAGTGGAAACAATTTTGCCTTTTGTTCCAGAGGTCCTGGGTTCAAATCCCATTAATAATTTATACTTCAAATCTTTCTTGTAATGTCTTATTTTTATATCTGCATGTGTCCATTATAAGGGTTGTAATTAACGTCAGATGCAGACATCTTGAGAAGACTGAGTGGTCTAGTGGAAAGGCTCAGAACTCTTGTTCCAGAGGTCTTGGGTTCAAATCTCACTCATAATTTAAACTTAAAAGCCAACTTGTAATGTCTTATTTTTATATCTACCTGTGTACATTCTAAGGGTTATAAATAACGTCAGATGCAAATATCTTGAGAAGAGTGAGTGGTCTAGTGGAAAGAATGCAACCTTTTGTTCCAGAGGTCCTGGGTTAAAATCCCACTCATAATTTATACTTCAAATCCTTCTTTTTATATCTGCCTGTGTTCATTATAAGGGTTATAATTAACGTCAGATGCAAACATCTTGAGAAGACTGTGTGGTCTAGTGGAAAGATTCAGAACTATTGTTCCAGAAGTCCTGGGTTCAAATCCTACTTGTAATTTTGTCTTTTTATATCTGCCTGTGTTCATTATAAGGGTTATAATTAACGTCAGATGCAAACATCTTGAAAAGACTGTGTGGTCTAGTGGAAAGATTTCAGCCATTTGTTCCAGAGGTATTGGGTTCAAATCCTACTTGTGATTTTGTCTCTATACATGTATATGTGCACGTGTCTTCTTTTTATATCTACCTGTGTCATTCTAAGGGTTATAAATAACGTCAGATGCAAATATCTTGAGAAGAGTGAGTGGTCTAGTGGAAAGAATGCAACCTTTTGTTCCAAAGGTCCTGGGTTCAAATCCCACTCATAATTTATACTTCAAATCCTTCTTTTTATATCTGCATGTGTCCATTACAAGGGTTATAATTAACGTCAGATACAATCATCTTGAGAAGAGTGAGTGGTATAGTGGAAAGACTCAAGACTCAGGACTCTTGTTCCAGAAGACCTGGGGTCAAATCCTACTTGTAATTTTGTCTTTTTATATCTGCCTGTGTCCATTCTAAGGGTTATAATTAACGTCAGATGCAACCATCTTAAGAAGAATGTGTGGTCTAGTGGAAAGACTTCAGCCTTTTGTTCCAGAGGTATTGGGTTCAAATCTTACTTGTGATTTTGTCTCTTTATATCTGCATGTGTCTTCTAAGGGTTATAATTAATGTCAGATGCAAACATCTTGAGAAGAGTGAGTGGTCTAGTGGAAAGACTCAGGATACTTGTTCCAGAGGTCCTGCTAGTAATTTTGTCTTTTTATATCTGCATGTGTCCATTCTAAGGGTTATAATTACCGTCAGATGCAACTTTGTTAACAAGAGTGAGTGGTCAAGTGGAAAGATGCAGTACTCTTGTTCCAGAGATCTTGGGTTCAAATCCTACTTGTAATTTGGTCTTTTTATATCTGCCTTTGTCCATTCTAAGGGTTATAATTAACGTCAGATACAACTTTATTAAGAGTGGTCTAGTGGAAAGACTTGGGACTCTGGAAGTGGAAGTTGTGGGTTCAAACCCAGCTGAGAGCACGAGAAGATTTTGTTTTACCAAATGGGTTATTTTAAATTAAATAAATGCAAAACTCCTATTCAAGCTTGCTTATTATTATTAAGCTAGCTTGCTAGTTCCGGTTGACTCAGGACCTGGGTGGATTTGTCATGCCTGGGGATTGAACCCATCTGGAGAAATGGACTCAGGGTCCTTGGATCTCAATCCCACAGGCAAACCTGTTGAGCAATCAGGTCCCCCAGTGAAAATGTGTTCGTTTCTAATATATAAAGCTTAAATTTGTACTTAGAAAATTTAGCTCACTCCAACACTACGCTCAAGGTACTGGACAATAACAGGCAGATGAGTATGGTCACTACACACTGGATAATGAAATGGGAAATTCTTCCATGTAGAAATCTATACTTGGTCAATATAGCTCACTCTGATTCTGTGAATGAATTTCTCAAGATTGAAGTAATGGGCAGGAAAATGAGTTAGGTTACTAGACATCAGACACCAGGATTAAGTCTTATGGAAGATTTAGCTCTCCAACACTATGCTCAAGATACTAAACAATAACAGGCAGATGAGTGTGGAGACTTGGACACCAGGCTGGGAACATCTTACATGTACATGTACATGTAGAAATCTATACTTACATGTAGTAAATTTAGCTCTGAAAATAGGCTCAGGGTACTGGACAATAACAGGCAGATGAGTATGGTCACTGGATAATGAAATGGGAAATTCTTCCATGTAGAAATCTATACTTGGTCAATATAGCTCACTCTGATTCTGTGAATGAATTTCTCAAGTTTGAAGTAATGGACAGGAAAATGAGTTAGGTTACTAGACATCAGACACCAGGATTAAGTCTTATGGAAGAATAGATAAGTAGTTTATTAAATGACTTTTTCTGACTTAGTTATTTTGGCAACATGTCAAAATACTAAAATATTCAAACAGATAGAAAATGGTCATCGTTGCTGAAACTAACGCTAGAGATTAAACTACTGAACACTTAATTACATCATTAATGAAACTCACCGATCTCCGAGACTCTCAAAGGAAGACCACAGTTACTCTGCTGTTCAACATTCAATACACAGTCTATTGTTCTTTGCATTCACATGTTGTATTCTCCTTAGACTCCATGAAGACAGGAGCAATATGTTTGTATTTTCCAACACTAGGGTAGATCGAGGTGGTTTAGTCTGCTCCAGGTTGTAGGGCACCATCCACCTCACGCCAATACTTGCTACGTACATTGTACATTTCCTGGAGAAGCACATCAGATGGATTTAAGTCTATTGTTCTTTGCATTCACATGTTGTATTCTCCTTAAGACTCCAAGAAGACAGCAGCAATGTTTGTATTTTCAAACAGAAGAGTAGAGATGGTTTCAGGTTGCAGGGCCCCCTCCGTCTCAAGATTATCTTGTAATGCAGGATTGATGATCAATTGCAAATCCACACTACGGTCAATAAGAAATAAACCAAATAAATATACAACATAATATTTGCAAACACAGGGATTGCCATCAGAACCAGAAATGTTAAAACTTGGGGGGGGGGGGGGGATCACCTATAACATCAAAGAAGATTTATAGTACATAATTGTCACTTCACTGAATGTGTTGATCTCCATGAAATATGGATTAATGAATCTACACAGAAACGAATCTGTGAAAGGTTTTAGAGGGAAATTGTATTTTTTTTAAACACTAGGCAATACAGTAAAAAGTTTTAATAACAATTTAGGCAGAATTATAATCTAAAAATAGTTTTGTCTATGAGATGCTATTATTCTTAAGAAAAAGCGTAATTATTGCCCAGAGTGCTAAAAATTAAGTCAATTGACTGCTTGTGAAAACATATATGAAAATTTATATTTTCTCCCAAATATTTAGCGGACACTTACAGTTTTATTGTTTAATTAAAGTAAGGATACTTTTAGAAGCAGTTTTGCAAACATTATTAAATAAATAATCCAATAATAAAGTGGGTCATGAGTACTTGAGTTAATTCATTTGAATAGTTGTTTTTGTAACTTTCAGTTTAGAAGTCTCTTTCCATTCATTAACATTATTGTCCTGTGAACTTGGAGTGTCCAATATTTGCATTCTGCAAAGCTGATTTACACTTACATGTATAATACAGTGATACACTGCACCCAGTATCCTTAGTTTCACTCTTCAGGGATCACAAACTCCTACAGGACTAATGATGGCTGTCAGCTGCCTCCTAGCTGTTGCTTGAGAATTCCTCATGGTTTGAGATGTTGTAATGTCAGCTAACAGTTACAGGACGCTGGAGGTTGAAACTGCTTGCTGTTGCATCATCTATTAGTATAAATTATGAACAATATATAAATTATGAACAATATTTGTTAATAGTATTAACATTTACAAGTTGTTTTCATGGAATTATAAATGAAGTTGGCAGGGAGGGACTTGGAGACAATTAGCTATTCATTTGGTTTTGGTTCTAAATAGATTTCTGTTTCTATATTTATTTAAACAAGTTTTTAAACTTTAAGCCCATATGCACTACTGGTAAAAGATAAGTACATGTATGTATGTATCCTTGTAGAGGATTAACATTATGTGTAGAAACTGTAACTCAATGCTGGGAGGAAATTGGGAATACTCATGTTCAAATTTAGATCCCCAACACAAGATCACAGAGGGTGGTGTTCTTTCCCATAATGAACAACGTTCCAATTAACTAAAGTCGGCTAATTGAACTTTGATCTTCATTCTTCTCAATGTTGAGAATTGTATTCATTTGTTATAATATTATATATCTCTCGAGCCAATGAAAGTTGATTATTAGTTTCTTGTCAGAATTTTGGCCCAATTTGATTTTTTTTAAATTCATTACTTAACCAACAAATGCTCAAAAAGATGGGCAGACTAAAATTTAGTTTCAGTTGATTCCTCATTTCCTGCCAAGCACATCTACACAAAATATACCTCGCTTCCAGATGTTTTTTTCAGAAATGAATGCTTCAATAAACAGGGAACATTACACATTTGAAAAACACGTGTATTTTTGACAATGGTATAAAAAATAATGATTCATAAATGCCCAAGACAGTTAAGACAATCTGATTGGATAAAACATCATCATGTAAGGGTGTATGTGTATTAATAGCCGGTAAAATACCCAACCAGCAAATATGCGCATTGACCACTGCCAGCTGTTATTAGTTGTGAACAGGGAACTGAACCAATCAGCGTGTACAAGTTTGTATTGTCTCACACCATGGAGGTAAACCCACAGGCTGTTAGTCAAATTTAGCCTAATTCTATCTCAAATGATCACATGGTTTGTTTCCTTAAATGTAACTCAGTCCATTTCATGGGAGTTCCCCAAGGCAGTGTGCTACATGTAGGTCCCTCATATATTAATGATTGTAATATGTATCTAAAAGGGCTTATTTCAAAAGTTTGATGCATGTAAATTAATATGTACATATGTACGTTTGTAATTCTGTGTCAAGATCTGTTCCCCCACTCCCCCACTCCCCCAAGTAAATCTTCGTTCCCCTACTCACACTGCTGAACCAACCCCAGTCACACTGCTGAGTGTAGCTATACATCAAATTATACATACAATCAGTAATACAATGTACATCATGTACAGTATACATGTATGTACTATACATAAATGCATACATAATGTACACTGTACATCAGCATTGGAGTGCCCTGCCCATCTTTAAAAGTACATACATGTACACCCTACCTTAATTACTTGAGAGCCCATTTTTATATTTGGTATACAAAATGAGTATACTTTGGGCCTTTGTTTGACAGAATTTCATGAATTTTAATTTTGCGGCCTGCGTGGGGTCAAAGGTTAAAGTACACTTTGCTTGACCACTTGCTTTTTTTAATTTTTTTTTATTCCAAATTGCAAAGTGGATTATTTGTGATGATACGAGCTTTCATTTAATATAAAAATCACTTTCTTACGATATTCTTACCAAAGTTACAGATTTCCAAAGTTGTAGAAATAGAGGTCTTAAACGAAAGGTAAAAAGTTCAATGACAGCAGCGTAGCCACGTAGCCACGTAGCCACAAATTTCCAGTGGCCCCCTACGAAAAATCCTCATAGTGCCCCCAAAAAACAGAAAAGAAAAAGAAAAGGGAAAAACCCATACCCCCTGGGCCCCCCCCACTGAAAAGCAATGCCCCCTGTGCCCCCCCCTCCCTCCCACTGAAAAAGTCCTGGCTACGCCGCTGTTCGACGACCTGTAACTCACAAACCACATGACCAAAAAACGCTCAAATTTCAGTTTTGGAGTTTTCTCATACAACTAAACAAACCTAGAGAGTAAAAAAAAAATCTGTGAGATTGACTTCGGAAAGTGTGTGATTTGACGTGGAATGACCCAATATCATGATCAACAGGACACTGAATCGGAGTACTTGTTTTACACGCAGATTAACTCAGTGACTGGAAATAATACCCGATATGATAAGGTCATATTACCATTACTGCTGCATACATGTACATGCATAGTATTAGCTTTGGGTGTCTTTTGGACGCCCAGTTTGCTAAATGGAAACCCTATTTTATTTGCAATACACATGCAAAAGTATTGGAAGACACCCTGTTTTTCAAAGCATTACAAATTTGGACGCCATATGTCCAAATACTGGCTAATACTCTGTGTACATAAGCCAGAATGTACATCCATGTATATCTTAAGGCCTTTTCACACGAGACCGTTTTAACAAGGGACCTTGACTATAAATCGCATCGATGTTAAAAAGTAGCAAATCCCAGTCGTGTGAAAGCTATCCTTGTTAAATAATTACCACGGACCCTCGTTATTTATAACAGATATCGGCCTCCTCCAAAAAATCGCAACAATGTTAAAATCGCCACGATAGGTCATGTGAAACGCTTCGTGCGCCCAAACAGGGGACGCTTGCTTTGGCGGTATCATTTCGCATGTGCAGAACGCGTCACTACAGTACGTGCTTCCACAATCAAAATGAAAATTTCCTTATCCTGAGAGCCAAATTTCCTTATTTTCCTCCCGATTTCCTTATTTTTTGTTAACCACCAAAAAGCCTAATATACATGTACTACTACTAATCGTTGTTTGCTAGAGGGTAAGCAGAGGTCAGTACAGTGCTCAAAAATTACGAGTGACACTGCTAATATGCTGACACCAGTGGCTGACACAGCTATTTATTCCTGCATGCACTGCCCCAGGAATAGAAAAATAAATAGCGCCCTCTGTAGCTTTACTGATAGCAGGGCCCGGCCAGGGGAAATAATGCTAGCAAAAAAGGGCAATTCAATGTATTCTGCAATAATAAAATAAATCGGACTAGATTAAAAGTTTAAATGCTGTATCTTTGTCTTCCCGATTCTCCTGTATTTTAAATTTCTGTACACAAACAAAAAGTATATCATTTTTTGCATCTTTGTTCATAATTCAAAAGAAAACTTACAAAAATTGGTGATTCTGTTAAGCCTATAAATACACAATGTATAGAATCACATTTTGTTTCTGTGTTTGTGAAACATACCTTGAGCCATCTATCGCTTAAGTTTGAGGAGAAATTTTCTCCGGAGCATAGCACTTTCTTCGTCATCAGCATGTGCCATCATTGATGCATGATGTTGAAGCATGTCTTTTGATGGGTTGAGTGTGGCTGCTTGAAGTGGACCTTCTCTCTGGAAGGAGATCTTAGTAGTGACAAGTCCCAGTAGGCTTTCTTGTTTCAGTGATGTTCTGTGGTCAGTTTTTATGAGTTTCAGCTGGCTGAACACACGTTCCACTGCTGCATTTGAAAATAGGAAGGAGAACAGACCTGCTACTACTTTGCACAGATTTGGATTTGTTTGCACTCCTGTTGGGGTCTTCTCTTTGAAGACAGTGTGCCAGTATTCATGGCTTGTCATGTTTTCATTGAGATTTGGGCTCATTGCATGCTGCCTCCATTCTCTGTCTACATCAGATAAGTCAGCTATCTCTTGGAGATATGGCAACTGCTGATAAACTGTTGACAGTGATGGGACTGACAAATTGTATGCCACTTCTGGATGAAGACAATACAGGAATTCAAACTTGTCAATCTGATCAAACTTCATCTGAATCTGCTGAACACATTCAATCAAGAAGTCTCTGCAGTGGCTGTAAAACAACTTGATGTCTGGGTGGTGTTGTCCAATTTCTTTGGCGATGCTTTCAATGGTTTCTGCTGCTTTTGGTCCAATATACACTCTGTTGAGTGGCACGTGATACTCGATGTTGCTGGGATCAATGTCATTAATGTCTGTACGCCTTACATATCCCAGCTGCATGAAGTCTGTTGACAGTGAAGTAATCAAAGTTGAAACTTCCTTTCGGAGCTCATGCAGAAGTGGCAAGTCACTCTGGAACGGGGTATTGAATGAAGTCAGTCTCCCCAAGTTAAAGTCCATAAACTGAAGATATGCATGGGTGAACTTGTTGGTTAGACTCTTTAGGACTGAGTCATTGGTATGAGTGGGATCTTCTAAGACAAGACCTTGGAAGTATAGTTTCAAAGCATGCACTGTACTGTTCAAGGATCCTTTTTACAGCTGTTTTCATAGACAGCCACCTGGTTTGTCCTGCTTTGAGAATTTTGTGCTTTTCCAGATCGAGGAACTCTTGAAACTATTTAAACGCATCACATCGCTGTGATGACAAACTGAAATGCGCATACACATTTCGGCAAAGGTCTTCAACTGACTTTGGGAGTATAAGTGATGCATGTGATGCACACAGGTGTATCATATGGCAGGAGCATTTCACTGGCAGAATCCATGGTTGGTCTCTGACAAGCATTTGTGACACTGAGTGGTGCTTCCCGAACATGACATTGCAAGTATCAGCACAAAACCCGATAATGTTCCTCAATGGTATATCCTTTTGCTTAAAGCATCTGATGATATTGTCATAAATTGTCACTGCTTTCCCGTCGGGCATTTGTACAAGATCGATGAATACAGTTACCATTCTGAAAGTTTCAGGTTCAAAGTAGACTCCCAAAACTGACATCTGACTTTGGGTTCCTCGATCAGTTGAAATCCCAATACTTGACGTATCACATTAGTAGCCTTCTGTTTACCAAGTGTTACTCTTTTTAGTGTACTGTCAGAGGGAAACAAACTTCGGAGGAGGGCAAGCAAATCTTCAGACAAGCTTATTGCCATGTATTGTTTTCTACAAGGAAACTGCATAATTTGATTTCCATCTTTGCAACCGCATCATCCTGTCTAAAAAATGATTGGATCCTTGGCTGAGATTTCTCCAACTGCTCTGTCATTTTTGTAGCTTCTTTGTGAGACTTGCTGGCACTGTGGTTTTAGTGCGTGAAATATTTGTCTTACATATTTTGCAGTGTGGGATTTCTTTACCATCTTGCACCTTCTTTTGGAGCCAACCACTGAAGAGTGGATTCGAAAGCCACCCAATGGCAAATTTCTGGTGATATGTTTTTGCTTTCGGCTTTAGTTTCTTTTTGACCGGTGAATCAAGTTGTTGCGACGCCGAAGGGAGACCTGACTGAGTAACCCCTTCATCATGTTCATTTTCAGAACTGGGTTCATCACTGCTGCTATCCATGTTTGAAAAGCTATAAAGATAGTAACAAGAAAGACAGACTTACTACGATAACCTTTTACAATAACATTATTTTTGAGCACATCATTACATAATGCACTTGTATAAATACATGCCCTAGGCTAGGATTGTGCTATTTACAAACACACTTGATTCGATCGGTCATGTCGGTGTTTCAGTATTCACTGTAGGCCTAGCTGTGCTGTAGAAAAAGTTTTTAGGCCTACTTTGACTTTACGTTATTTTGTCAAATATAAGTGAAGCGCTTCTCTGCTTAATACCCTTGCAGGAAATGCAAATACCAAATAGTAAATATTGTTATACATACCTGTAAATTGCTGGCTAAAATCAAGTGCTGGGTACAGGCAAGTATTATTCAACCGCTTGTCAAAATTTGTCAGTTTATATGCGCGTGATCAGCTGCGATATGCGCGCGTGAAAAACTTTTCAGTTCGCTGGTACTCACGTACGTTCTGCTCACATTGGCCCTGCAATATTTAGTTTAGAATCGTGCACCAGCGTGCTGGTACCCGCGCAGGCAAGTACAGTTCCCGCGGTACTGCAACATTCCTTGACAACAGAGGTCGCCCAAGTGTAAACAATCAACTTTGACACTATCTTGCGCGCCGAGTTTAAATACCTTTTCCTTGAAATTGACGTTACAAACACTCCAACTCATGAATAAACAACACACAAGCACATTGAGTGACAAAACTACCAAGAAGATGTGTAATGGACCAGAAATTGGTTGCTAAGGTAATTATTTTATTTTAAAGTAAGGGTTAAAAAACACTTAAATTAAATCCATAATTTCTCAGTTTCAAAAGTTTTTGTGAAGAATTGGAAAATAGTTTTCACCAGATGAATGGTTTGAATTTACCAACACGCTTACACTTTCTTACTACATTTTTTCCTTTTCCTTTTTGGGGCATTTTAGAAACTATAAAATAGAGCATCATCTTACTGTTCTGGAAGCACTTTGTCGAATCTGTGGAAACAGACAAATGAGCTCTGCCTATAAAGCGAAGCGAAAATCTAAAACAGTTGTAGTGATATGGTGATATAACATAAATTAATCAGAAAATTAATTATTGTTATTAAAATGATTCCCTTGCTTTACACGCGAGCTGCATGCATACGCGTGCTGCATGCGTGCGTAAGCGTATGCGTGAGTTGATATTTCTAAGAAAATAATATTTTGTTCTAGAATGAAAATAATAAGTAAAGAGGTTAAATATGTTTGCTGATGGAATAAGAAGTCAGGCGGAGATTGATTGGGATAAAGAGAGGAACTGATGAGTTTGCATCAGTGACTAATAAAAGAAGTGATCGTCAACTGGTAATCCTGTCTCATTGTTGTGTGTTTATTCAATCTTTGGATCAATCGATAAACCCCGTACTTAGCACGAAGTCATTTACAATCACTTGTACGAGAGAACTCTACACCAAACTCAAGCCGCGTTTGTATGCAAGGATCAAGGACACTTTCTCACTAGATTTGACATGTGATAACCCACAGTAGCACCCTTCTCATATCTGCTTAAGCTGTCTGTCAAAAATCAGCAAAAACCACTGGCCTGAACATGGAAATCCTTGTGAAATTTGCCGGGAGTTTTCACAGCAAAGCATAGGTGGTAGGTCATGCAAGAGAAAGCGAGGAAGGCCAGCAGCAACTGACCCTATGAGACATTTGGATCAACCAACAGAGATTGAACAAATCTTACAAAGGCCCCTGACAGCTCCCATCACAAAGGATATAGAGAGAATTGCCACCCATGTACTAAAGACAAACTACATCATTCGGGAGGGGTAACAACAGAATTTTCAATGTATGCAAACGTCTAGTCACTACCAAAAGAAATATGATAGTAACGCAATGTTTGCACATCCGTGAACTTCATACCCTCATGAATCATTTCTATTTTTTATTTTCCTAAAACTTTAACATCGTTTTTATAGCCCAAATAGAAGTGCCTTAATATCCAATGACAAAAATGTCCCCGAGTTGACTATTTTATCCACGAACAAATTCGCAGGGATTTTCTGTTTGGATTTTGTGGAAATTAGGCTCAACATGACGTGAAAGCGTCCTTGTTAACATAATAAGGGTCAATACACTGATACAATCATGAATAATGCGGCTAAAACAGTGATGACAAAAACCCCGCGAAAACCTCGTTTGTTTACATCGCCTACTTAGTATGCTAATAAGCCTTGAAGTCGCGCATGCGCACAAGCTAAACTTTGCCACAGAACGTACGTGTACTCACTGCGTGCCTTATCCTTTGGAAAAGGCGGTGGGTGCCAGCGAATCTGTTCTTATTTGTTATTTTGACGTCGACGACATAAACAACAGACAAACTTTTTGACGAGAGACAAACTTGTGTGCGCACGCGCAGCAAGTTTTATTTTACTAGTCTTGTTTCAAGTCATTCTGAAACTGACAGGATATTCAATAAAATAACAAATTTTTGAGAAAATTGTAGATTTTGCTACTAATTTTGAGAATATTGTAGAATTTGCTCAGAATTTAATAATTTCCTTAGAATTTCTTTAGATTTGGGGGATTTCCTCAAAATTTCCTTAGTTTTTTCATTTCCTTAAAAATTCCTTCGAAAGTAAAAATTTCCTTAAAATAAGGAAATTTCCTTGAAAGTGGAAACACTGCGTTACTAGATGAGCTTGCAATAATCCCGGATGTGTGTTAGTAAACAATTAACTTGTATGTCCCCAATTGCAGAACAATTATTATGTGTGTGTGTTGCAGATAAGCAATCTGGCTTAAGGATTACCCGTGATAGTTTGCGACTTCCTTCACAAGATCTTGTGGATTGTACATGTACCGGTGGGCACGAGCGAAGTAAGAACTGGGCCTACCCCCTGGGGACGCGGTTGCCAGAAAAAGAGATCATCGTACTTAATAGACAGGTTCCAGTTGTCTCTATGCATTGCACGGCGAGAGTCAGGTCACTAGACTACAACGCCACGTTGTTCAAATTTGGCGCTCTGAGCGTGAACTGCAGAACAGACACACGAGCGGACGGAATTGTCAGTATTATCAATCGACAAACATCGAGCTAATAAGTCTACGAAAATATCTATTGGGTAAGTATTCATACTTAATTGTTTTTTTTTAATTGGGAAAAATTATCAATCTAATTTTAAAATGTTGGCCGTTGCACGAATTTGGTTCTCCGACATGCGAGAACCGTTATTCGCCATCCAGTATCGTGGCCGTATAGTGTATCGCCGTTGGTATAATAAATCTGAAAGGTTTAATTTACTATCATACCTTTTCTACAAAAACATTATACTTTTACAGACAAACATAACATTAATTGTTGGAGAGAATGTCAAACCCACCCGCCACAAGTTACTCGGCCATTAAGTAATTCATCATCCACTGGAACAACTATTGATCTGATTTTCACAAACCGGCCAGAGAAATTTACAGCAGTTGAAACTACTGCTAACCCAGTCAGCAGCGACCACCATGCCGTGTCATTCACCTTTTCTGCGAACAAATCTCCCCCTCAACAAAAAGTTTTCCGCTCATTCATGCAGTATAAGAAAGCTGACTTCTCGCACATGGAGATACTTTTACATCTTTCGCCTTGGTCAGCCTTCTTAGATGACAATGATCCTGATGCATCATGGGAAGGATTCATGGACATTTTGGATGCAGCGATCCGGGACAGCATTCCACGGAAGAAATGCTGTCACCAAATTTCTCCTTGGATCACAGCTGAACTCAAAAAGCTCATTATACAGAAACGTAAGCTGTTTCTCAAAGCGAAGCTCTCTGGTTCAAGCACAGCATGGCAAAATTACAAACTTATACGCAATCAGGTGAAAAATATGACAAAATCAGCATACTGGAGTCATGTCAATGATTTATTTGCTTCAGCAGACAACAAACGTAGTTTTTGGTGCTTTGTTAGAGACCAAAGAAAATCCAAGAGCCCACCCGCTTTCCAGACAACAGAGAAACTAATCCACAAACCTGAAGATATTTGTCAAGCCTTCAATGAGTTCTTTACTTCTGTACAAACTCCGCCTGGGACATCTTCTGAGTCACCTCCACCTTGTTCCCTTCCAATCCCCGAGCTTCCTCCAATAACAATCAATCTCTCATGGCTAACCAAATCATTATTAGCTCTCAATCCTCACAAAGCCCCAGGCCCAGATGCTATATCTCCAACAGTACTTCAAGCTACAGCATCTTCACTTGCTCCACCATTGTTGCGGGTTATGAATTCCTCACTTGCAAATGGCACCCTCCCCATGGACTGGAAACTTTCACAAATTACTCCCGTGTTCAAATCAGGCAAACGCACTGACATTAAGAATTACCGTCCAGTTGCGTTAACTTCTATCATCTGCAAAGTTTTGGAGAGGGCAGTGGCAGATAACATCAATGACCATGTGACTTCACTGTGCCTTGCAAATCCTCAGCAACATGGCTTTACTGCTCATAAGTCCTGTGTTACTCAGCTCACTGACATCATTCATGACTGGGCAAGCATCCTTGACAGACCATGCCCACCCCGTATTGATACCATTTTCTTAGACTTCAGCAAAGCATTTGACATCATGCCGCACCACACTCTACTCGAAAAGCTGGCCTGTAATTTCAACATCCGTGGACCAACATGGACCTGGCTGAAATCTTTTTTAATTGGTCGACAACAGCGTGTCATATACCATGGCTGTTTTTCTTCATGGACACCAGTTACATCAGGTGTCCCCCAAGGTAGTGTTCTAGGCCCCCTCCTTTTCAATCTGTTCATTAATGACATTTCCAAAAACCTAACTACAAAGTGTTTGCTCTTTGCTGATGATACTGTCATCTACCAGCCAATCCAATCTCCCAGCGATGAACTCTCCCTCCAGTCTGACATCACTGCACTTAGTCAGTGGAGTGAGTTGAATGGTATGAAGCTCAATACCAGTAAGACCAAGGTCCTGCACATATCTAGATCCAAGAAACCAGCACATCTTCCACAATATATTCTCCAAGGTGTTCCACTCAGTGTCACTTCAAACTTCAAGTACCTCGGTGTAACAATCAACGATACATTGACATGGAACGATCATGTTAATGCTGTTGTTTCCAAAGCAAATAGGACATTGGGCTTCATATGGCAGATTGCTGGTGGATCATCAACTAAGGCTTTAACATCACTTTATAAGTCTCTAGTATTACCAGTACTTGAATATGGGCTGCCAGCTTTGTCCCCATATACATCAGCCAGCATTTCTAAACTTGAACGGGTTCAAAGGAGAGCCAGCAGAATGTGCCTTAAACAACGTAAAGGAACAATGACCTATGAGGACAGGCTACATGCATTAAACTGGATATCATTGAACTCTAGGAGACAAAAACATACATTGATATTCACAACAAAATGTCTCTTTGGTCTAATTGATTGCCACACAATTAAATTCAACACAGTAGTCAATACTCGACACCAGGACACCCTTACTTTTCACCATCATTATGCAAGAACCCTAGCTCTCAAGAACACCCCTTGCCATTCATTCCCTCGCATATGGAGTAGTCTGCCTTCACACATCAAGAACTCTATGATATTGGACTCATTTAAATGTTTTAACAACAGTTTATCAGTTCACGATACATGTAGTTAATTTTAATTTTATTTTGTTTTGTTGATCTATTATTGACAGATTGGCATATTTGAACCTATATCGTTCATTTTTTCCTAATTTTCCTTATTGACTGGATTATTTTGTTTATTTTATTTATTAAGTAATTATTTATTCTTGTTGCTCTTGTTTATACTTTTTCTGGAAGTTCAATTTATTTATTAGCCTCTTTTATATGGTGACCGAGTCCGTTGAACTTGAGACATCTCTTGTTATCCCTCACCAACTTGTCTTATAGTTTTTAAGTTTTTAAATTTGTTTTCATTATAGAAATAATTTTTATTAATATTTATATCTATTCTTGAAAATATATATATAATTATATTAATTGTTTTATGCCCTATTTCAAGCTTGGATAGACAGGCTTTCGAGCCACAGTGTTTGAGTACACTTTTGTCTATCCTGGCCAGCTTAGAATGGGTTGCCTTTGTTTGTCCTTGTCCTTATTCCTTTCTCCCCTTCCACCCATCCCTACCCATTACCTACATGTACCCTATCCCCATTCCTCTCTCCCCTTCCATCCTCATCCCCATCCCACCCTGCATCATAGTCATTCCAACTTGTTTCCATTACATTCATGTACTTGTACTTGTATTATTAATGTGTTACATTGCGTTTAATTTTTATTCATGGAAAGTGTTTGTATGTATGTTGTTTGTACTTTGATATATGGCCGAATAAATAATAATAATAATATGTGCACAATGTCTAGCATGTGTACAAAACGGCCAACAGCTTAGTAATGGATGTGGATACATTTTCCTCTTTTAAAAGACAGTCTGTGATAATTCATTATTTGTCATATTTTGATAGAAAAGTGCCAGTTATATTCATCATTTTTTTCAAAATATTATGGTATAATGTATAACAATGTGATGGCACCAGCTCATCTTAACTTCATGGACCCTGTGTCATTAGAAAGTGTGGGCATTTAAGTTGTACCGTCATTGGTAGCCATTTTATACCTCTGGCATCAGCTCTCTTGGTATTGACCACGGTTGGAAAAAATGTTGTATCCAACCGCCGCAATAACACCTTAAACGAGTATCTGGAGGTCTCCTTTATGGTAGTTATTGGAATAAAAAATACTACCAAAATAATTCCATTGATGGCTTGCATCCAATTTAGACCATGATTTCTAGTTCAAAACGTATTTTTGTAGGCACAGGCTATATTTACGCCGCCGTAAACGATCTCTTTACACCATTTCTCTAGTGCATGCGCAAAGCAGCTTTTCCGGTAGTCTGCGAAAGTTGGTGAAGAATTTTCTTATGAAGAACTTCAGGGTGCTATTGCTCATTATGAAAAGAGAACTTCTGCAACGTTTATGTAAGAAGCAGCAGAACAGTTTAAGTTGGACGACGCTCCAAAATGCATTTTTTACGATGAAATGAAGTTTTCTTATATCGACTATGCATGCAAGCACGGTGGTAGAAAGGCGGTTTCATATTCAACCCAAGTCAGTCATCCCATGAAAACTTAACAGCGTGTGCAGTTTTCACGAAGTGACTGTTTGGTTTATAATGTTATTCATTTATAGTTATTTTCCTCTACAAAACGAATACAGTTACGTATCATTTGAGATTTCAGCTTTCTAACAAAGTAAAAATGAATGATCTTTGATATTACAATGACATCGAAACTGCGGTTTTAAAACTTGACCAACTTCAATCGCTTATATCTTGCAATGTAATTTTACCACAATGTGGACGAATGTCATTTTGTGAAACTGCAACGATATGACGTATGTCTCAAGACCGGTCTTGAGATCACTTCTGGTATTTCAGTATTTAGGCCAAGTACTGAAAATAACCCAAAATATGGCAATTGGCATTAAGAGAAAAATATATTTAAAAATCTAAGCCTGGCACAAAACTCAGAAATTTCTGGTTAAGTTTTAATAAATGTATCGGTTGATTTTCCTGAGAATCGTGATACAGCATTGCTGGACCACTGGTCACACGTTATTATATAAAAAAGACTGGCCAAATATTGTGGAAATGGAAGGTTCAACTTTTAAGTTTTGTGAGTTAAAAAAAAAAAACGTTGAGTGAAATTATTTTCGTGTATACATGTATTTGTAAACATCCCAACCCTACTTTTTTTTGCTTGAAGTTGAATCTAAACAAGGTTTTGTAATATTTCAACAGAATCTCTGGCTGGCGGGAATAACATGATAGCTTCAACGGTGTAGCATGCTGCCCTCTTCCTGCGGCCAATGACCATGACAGCATCAGATGGTGTTGTAGCTTCACTACAGTACGTCAACTTGTTGAGGGATTTCTGTGAAACTTCGTGGTAAGTTTAAGATATATTATGTTAAAGGGAAGGTACACCATTGGTAACGCACGTCCATTTCAATTCACAATGCTGTCAGGTTGGAAAGAATGTCTTAGCCAACCACCACTTGTGTACAATGTCCAAGCATGTGTTTTTAGCAGACGACAAAATGGCCAACATCTCATTGGATGTGCATACATTCATTGCTCAAAATCTCTATCGTGTTTTTAAGGAAAACCTGTGATATTTGTCATATTTGGATAGACAAGTGGCAGTTGTATTCGACATTCTACCCGTCAGGTTTAGCAAATTAAAGGGGAGGTATGACATGGGTATTTTAATGCCAGTAAAGCTGCTTCTACAAGTAGACTTTCTCCTTGAACCAACCAGTCTGGAGTCGAGACTTTAGCAAATAGTTGATATATGGCAACATTTTGAAAATTTGCACTTGTCTGCAATCGTAATTTTTTATCAGAATTTTTTTTACTATTTTAGTTGAGGAAAGGATAATAAATAATTAAAAATTACATACTGTTCATAAAATTCATGAGGAGCATGGTTTTACAATAAAAATAAATGTCCCAAAATTAATTTATGGTTGGTCCCTTCATAAATTCATGAAGGTACTTTTTCCCTCGGTAAACTAAGTTTCAAATGTGGGGAATCAGTTTTTTGGCATGACGTTGCAAGAGTGCAGACATGTGTGATTGTAAATCTGTAGGAATTGGAGATTTTGAGCAAGAAAAAGCAGAATTGAGTGTATTCATATCAACTGTGTTGCTCTTAAATTACTACCCCCTTATGCCATGCAGTGTATCACTACACAAAGAAAGTAACTATATTCATATAGGCCTATGCAGTTTTTGCACTTTATCTTAAAAGGGAGAGTACAATGGCACTGAATTTATCTAAACTTGATGATGGTTCCAAACATTTTGTCTGACATGCAGTAATTCTTTTTGAGAATGTGAATTGTATACACTAGGGGTGGACGATATCGCAATCGGCTAAATCGGTAAATGGTTTGAAGATATCGAAATATCACCATATTGATGATATTCCAAACATCCTGTATAATAATTAGCACACATGGAAACCTTTTGTGCCAAAAGGACCCTATAAAACTGCACAGCGCAAGCTGTACTGCACAAACAAGTCCCCTGGCTCTGTGGAGAGCTATTTACACAGGTTGGACTAGTCCATTATGGTCCCGAGTAACGCCAAATTTGGATGGCTATTTTTTTTTAAAGAAAGATATGCGAGTGTTATCCTGAACCAACCAAAATGATTGTTACATTATTAGTTCTGCAAAGGCTTGCTGAAGATACACTCTTTGGAACTAAGCCGTACGATGGCGCTATTAAAATTTATGAGTTGAAGTCGGGAGTTACTGTACAAAAAAGGATTTTACACAGAAAATGAGATATTTATCATGAAATTAGCAAGCCTAAATGATTAATAAATTTCATTCTGTTGAATATTTTATGAAAGTATATTATCTTAGCTTCGTTATGCTACCAGAACTAAGAGATATTCTTACAATGACGATAGATGCAAAAAAAAATACAATTTTTTTCGGCAGTTTTTCCATTGGGATATAGCGTGAAGGAAACTCTCGCAGGCTTAGTTCCCCAATGGAATCTATATGACAGTAATTCTTTTTGAAAATGTGAATTGTATACACTATAATTGCAAAAATAATCATTTATATGTAAGGCAAATGTTATCAGTTATACAATTGACATCTGTGAAATCAAGAATTGTGCATTGAGTCAGACATTTCTTTGAGTACATTTAACATTGGTCTTCACTGATGAAGGAATAGAATCCAGCTGAGTTTTATTTACATTTACTGCATGTGATCACCCAAAACCTTAATGTGATTATTGCAAAAAAAAAGTAAAAACATGGTTAAGCAATGCAGTGAACTACATGTATGTGTAAAAAGGCCTAGATGCTTCATGGTTATAATTAATTAAACATCTGAAAGCAGTTTTAATGTTCTTGTTAATAAACACAATGAATTTATTTGAATAATGCCTTACTTACAATGAAAGTTAGTTTGAAGAGATTACAAAAATCACGTATTCCTCAGGTCAGTCGTGAAGCAATTTGTTTTTGTTGATTGAAACAGCTTTAAATGACACTAATGTTGACATGGTTTAGTACATGTAGTATAGATTTTTCCCCTTAGAGACTTTTCTTGATAACCACTGTCAAATGCCCAGGCATTAACATGATCTATGTTGCTATTCTTTCAAGGGAAAAATCTCAAAACATCTGCATGTCTCATTACTTTTAAGAGTACAATACCAGGGCATAAGAAAATTGTTAGTTTTTATGGATTATATATATATAGCAATGGCACAGGAGGGTGCTGAAATCTGTTGTCACCAAACATGAGAATGAGTTTATTTGAGTGTTAAAATAAATGTGCAAATTTATCTTTGTACAGATTGTTGAGAGAAATGACTACAATGCAATTTGCTGCCCTGTTTACGCCTGCAATCAAGGCCTAGATGACATCAGTGCTGTATAAACGGATTGGAGATCAATGAGGGAAAAAAGTAAGTTTTCTCATTACAAACTTGGCCCACATTTTGAGCATAAACACCTGGAGATCAGTAAAACCCATTTTAATAACTTTGTTAAAATTTTGAATGAATGGTTTAGAAAAGTCTTATATGACCAACTTACAGAGTATACCTTGTTATAATCTAACGGGCATTAACTGATCTAGAATTTGGCAAATAACTCCTAAATTCAAAAATCTTCAACTTTTCTTAACCAGTTCGCACCGGGAATAAAAGTTTTTCTGAACCCCCGTGGCGGGGTTTATTTTTACCGCACAAACACGAAGACAGCGAGACAGCGTCTTCCACCGTATACTTACGGCTCGTTGCCACGGCGACCTATACAAATATTCCCGAGAATCCTGTGCCGTGTTTAGATGCTCTCCGATCCAAAAAAAAATGTGCGTGTATACACGGCCTCCAACTGGTTAAAATCCTGAATGAATGGTGTAGTCATCACTCACAGGAACTTTGCCACACAGATTAGACAAAGTAAAATAATTTCTAAGGAAATACATTTATTTCCCGTTGGCATTCCCAAAATTCAAGGACAGGGTGTCGATGAAGACCAAACATGTGTAATACATGTAGTTACTCGTAAAATACTTTTAAAAAGTCTTATATGACCAGAGTACACCTTGTTATAACCTAATGGGCATTAACTGATGAGAACTAGAATTAACAGAGATCTAGAATTTGGCAAATAACTCCTAAAATCTTTAACATTATCAAATGATATGTGCAAATTACTACAAAAGTTTTATTGCGACACCACACAATTCCTTTGAACATTGCAGTTATTCAAGAATTCTTTTTAAATGAGTTTTCATTTTGTTTTTTTTCCCCGTAGGGATGCTTGCCACCTCCAAGACATTTCCTACTGATGATCCAGTCTTAAATAGTTTGCTTCATCTTGGGATACCTACTGCTTAACAACAAGCAGCGATGAAGGGATCCACGATCTGCCTAAACAAGCTCAACACATTCTATTGCAAATTCAAACTTATCAATGCTATAGGTTTCCTTTTTAATTTAATTTAGAATAATAACAAATATCATGTGAAATTTTCAGCTTTGTGTGGAATTTAAGAAAAAGAACTCTTTCCTAAATTAAAAATGTTAGTAATATAGAATAACCAATGCTGTGGCCTTTCACTTGTTAAGGAGTTCATGATGCATATGTAGCAACGTTCTAATGCATTTTCTGAATTTGAACTGAAAGTAATCAGTGGAGTGGCCGGGCGGTCTAGCTTACCGGACTCAAGTTCTGGTGTATAAACACAAGAAGCAGCTGGTCAACCCACATGCTAATGGGTTTACTGAATTTGAACTAAAAGTAGTCAGTGCTATATACTCTCAAGGTTTTAATAATTTCACATTGAACAATAGTGATTTATAACATTGATAAAAATATCTTGTAAAAGTTGCAGCTTTGTATGATGCTACATGTAATGTTGAATTTAAGAAAGAGAACTCTTTCCTAATTTCAAATAGAAAACGTTAGTGATGTACAATTACCAATGTTACTCTTTTATTGTACAAATAACATGTGAAAGTTTCAAGTCAAACTGCATGAATTTAAGAAAGAGAAGTCTTCCCTCAATAGAAATTATTTCACATGATTTGTTACAAGAAGGCCTCCATGTGTTTCGCTTGCTCATAATGATCAAAATATGCTTTTGTAAATCTTTCAGGTAACAATGTTGTACAAAATGATGATCTTGCAAATTATATGAAGAATGCACAATTGTAATGTGGAATTTGAGGAGAACTCTTTCCTAAATTCAAACAGAAAGTAACTAGTGCTATACAATGTTACTCTTATATTTGTAATATTGGTGAACAGGAAAGGTTTAGATTTTTAAAACTGAGTGTCTTATAGTTTGTATTAACTCAAGAAGCGGCTGGTCACCCTGCACGAATTTAAGAAAGAACTCTTTCCGAAATTCAAATTATATAACATTTCTCTTGGCAAAAGTGGTACATTTCCTCGCTCTGCTTGATTTAAGAAATTCAAATTATTTCACTTTTCTTAAAAATCGTAATTGTGGAGTCTTAATTTTTTTTTTGTACAGTGATTGGTAACATTTTAGATAATATTGTACAAGATTGTTTTAAGAAGTGCATGTTTTGCAATATGGAATTTAAGAAAGAGAACTCTTTCCTAAATTAAAATTATTTGACTTGGGAATTATAGAGAATTACCAATGCTATGCTTTCTCTATTTTATTTTACAGAATGATTGCTGTTTCCGATAATGTTGCACCATTTTAAACATTTACTTGGTGAAATTTAAGAAAGAGAACTATCTCCTAAATTCAAACAGAAATTTATTTCACTTAAAATGTCAGTAATGTCAATTATAGAGAATTACCAATGCTTTCTCTATTTTACAGAATGATTGCTGTTTCCGATAATGTTGGACAAATTTTCAGCTTTGTGTGGAATTTAAGAAAAAGAAAAATTATTTGACTTAGAGAAAACGTAGCATTGGTAACATCTTATAGTATGATTGGTACGTGCCTGGTAATGTTATACAAAATTATGTTTTTGCCAATTTGTTATTAAAATTGTACATTTTAAACATTATTTACTTGGTATGTATATGTTAACCCTTCTTATATCTTGCTTTCTATTCCAGGTACGTAACCCTCTCTTGAAAAAACATGCTCACGCATGTTTTTTCAAGGGAGGGTAGAATTAAGTGGGTGCAGAAGAGCATGATCTGGGCTATCTGTTTGTAAACAACCATTTTGTCTCCAGTAGTCTTACTATTTTATTCTATCTGTTTGTAAACAATACTCCTGCAGTTGTTTGGTAGGTTTATCTCTAATGTACAATGTTCTTTAATTATCTCTATTATATTAACTGTAATGTACTTTATTATATATGAGACAATACTTGAATAAAAGTAACAGTAACAAAGTAACTTCTATTGTATAAAGAAATCTTTTATTCTCTCTTCAAGACTCAGTACAGCAAATGAAAGCAATGGGGATTTTGTACACGTTTTGGAGAAAACAGTTCAAAAAGCCTATGGGATTGCTGAGACTACATGGTTAAAATGCATTGTTTACAAACAGATAGAATAAAATAGTAAGATTGCTGAGACTACTGCAGGATGATCAGTTTTGAACATGAATTATATACAGTGAAATTTTTTAAGACAAAATACAAATTTTTGTTACTGGCCAACATGATTTAGCAGGATTTCTAATCAAAAACACTTCATTAGAATTTGGTTGTGTAATAGTGATAGAACATTGCTGAACAACTCTAGGAACAAATAGATTTTCAAAATGTCAGAAATCAATATAAAACTACTTGTTGCTTAACCTAACCAAAAATATTTTTGTTTACATTTGAAGGAAATGTAGCACCATTGCAAACTTTTATTTTGCTACCGTCCTGGTAAGGTTAATCTAAAGCAGGGGTACCATTGCGAGCCCCTTTAAAAAAAAGGAGGAATCACCTTCATCTTCAAATTTTTTGATTCACTGCACTATTGCTACCATAGTCTCATGGACATTTAAGGAATATTACATCAAAGTTCCAATTGTATGATTGTGCTTGCAAATTGTACACTAACAAAAACTGCAATCTACGTAATCTACCTCTAATTACATCATTTATGAAACTTACCCGCATCAAAGACTCTCAAAGGAAGACCATGCCAACTCTTGCTTTTCGCATTTCCTTGAGACACACGAAATGGGTTCAAGTCTATTGTTCATTGCATTCACACGCTGTATTCTCCTTACAATTCCAAGAAGACTGCACAGCAATATGCTTGTATTTTCCAAGACGAGAGAAGGTTTAGTCTGTTGTAGGGCACCATACGTCTCCAAATTATCTTGGGATCAGGAACTCTGCTGATCTGCACTTCATCATATGCCAACACTTGCTACATGTATGCATTTCCTGAAGAAGCACATGAGATGGATTTAAGTCTATAGTCTGTTTCATTCACTCGTATTTTCCTTAAGATTCCAAGAATAGAGGTGGTTTAGTATCCTCCAGATTGTAGGGTATAATCCGTCTCACGCTTATCTTGCAGGATTGATGATCAATAGCAAATCCACACTACGTTCAATAAGAAAAAACAAAGTAAATATACACAACATACATTTTTGTAATATTTTCCACACACAGGCATCGCCATTGAAACCACAAATGTTAAAAGTGTGGGGGAGGGGGAATCCCCATCATCTATAACATCAAAGAAGATTTAAAGGTACTTGTCACTTCACTGGATGAAATGTTGGTCTGCATGACATATTATACAATGTGCCTTCATCAATGAATCTAAAAAGAAACCAATCTGTGAAAACTCTCAAAGGAAGACCATGCCAACTCTGGCTTTTTTTATGGGTGAAATGGGAAAAAAAAAATTCATAAGAATAGGCGAGAGAGGACAATGTTTTTATAACAATTCAGGCAGAATTATAATCTAAAAATAGTTTTGCCCCAGGTGGTATTGTTCTTAAGAAAAAGTGAAATTATTTCCCTAGTCCTAAAAAGTTGTGAAAACATCAAGATTGAAAATTTATATTTTCTTCCAAATATTTAGCTGACACTTTTACAGGTTTATTGTTTAACCCCCTAGGTATTTTTGCTAGGAACTATCCCAAAATTCATCAACATGCAGTAACAACATGCAGTAACACGGGCAAGCTCGGTGGTCGAGCGGTTAAGACGTCTGCACTAGTAAGCAGGAGGTCGTGGGTTCGAATCCCGCCCGAGTCGCCTGTGTAGTTTTTTTCACAGACACTCGGAAAGCACTGAGCATACAGTGCTATACACACGTCGGTGTAGGGCAAAATTAAATCAATTGTTTATCTCCCGACGCAAGAATTTCACCAATCTATATATATCGCAGAACCCGCTGCTATATGGGATTCTAGCCGCCAATCACATCGGGCAAGCTCGGTGGTCGAGAGGTTAAGACGTCTGCACTAGTAAGCAGGAGGTCGTGGGTTCGAATCCCGCCCGAGTCGCCTGTGTAGTTTTTTTCACAGACACTCGGAAAGCACTGAGCATACAGTGCTATACACACGTCGGTGTAGGGCAAAATTAAATCAAATGCAGTAACAAGGTACCCCCAATTGTTGGACTTTGATGGAATTGGTACAGTAGCAAATACAAAACATCTAAGGCTTGGCTATACACAATCCTGAATCCAACAAAAGCAGCCGGTGAGTTTGATGGACTTGCTACACACAGCATCATGTTCATAATTCGCTGGGCTATACATACATGTACACTCACTGAATCAAGCGGGTGGGTTTTGATGGACTTGGGGTAGTTACATGTAGGGTTAATGTATATTTTGATTCACAGAACGTAAAGATACTTTTAGAAGAAGTTTTACACCCAAAAAAAATTACAATAAAGCGGGTCATGAGTATTTGTTAATGCCTTTTAATATGTTGTTTTTTGTAACTTTTACACAAAATTACATTTTTTAAATATCAAATACATGTATTCTATATGAAAAACATTGCAGAAAAAACTTGTTCGAAAGGGATCAAGTCTACATCCATTAACATTATTGTCCTGTGCCCAATATTCTACAATGCTGATTTACACTTACATGGCAAAACACTGCATCAAGTATCCTTAGTTTCACTCTTCAAGACTAAACTCCTAGAGGACCAACGATGGCTGTCAGCTGCCTCCTAGCTGTTGCTTGAGAATTCCTCATGGTTAGAGATGTAATGTCAGCTAGCAGTTACAGGTTGCTGGAGGTTGAAACTGCTTGCCGTTGCATCATCTATAAATTATGAAGAAAAAAAATGTTTGTAATAGTATTAAAGATTGTTGCAAAACAATTTTTTTCAATGTGTTTTCAGGGAATGTAAATGTATTTGGCAGGGAGGGACTTGGAGACAGTTAGCTATTCATTTGGGGTCTAATAGTTTCCTGTTTCTATCCTTTAACCCTCCTACTACTACAAGGGTCAAAATCTGTCAAAATGTTGAAATATTTCCCAAGGTATATCTAGTGCACTTCAAAGTCAAACACTGTCAAACCTTACGTGTAGTAAGTGCATTTACAGGTCAAAATGAGTCGACTGTTTTTGACTGGTAAAAGCATTGTCTGGTATTGTTCAGGGTGGTCAAAACGGGCAGTTGACTGGTTTTGGCCACTATACATGTAGCAACTTTCCACTGAAGGGCATCAATAATAGGAGGGTTAAGCCCATGCACAATTGGTAATATCCTTGAAGAAGATCAATATTATGCATTGGCGGATCCAGGGGGGAGCTAAGCCCCCCCTTAAAATCGAAAAAAAAAAACCGAATCTGATACAAACGGTAAGGTACATGTATTCCCCCTCATGTTTCCCCTCACTGTGCTTTGTTTTTCTCTCCCTTTGATTATTTCATTGTAATTTTTGTAGTACTGAAAAATCGATCTCGATTCTCAGCCGCCCCCCCCCCTAAAAAATATTCTGGATCCGCCCATGTTATGCGTAGCAACCAATCTGTTATTTTTTTTGCTCAATTAAACCACATGTTAGAGAGGAAATTGGGAATACTCATGTTCAAGTTTAGATTCCCAATACAAGATCACAGAGGTTAGTGTTCTTTCCCATACTGAACAACGTTCCAACTACATGTACATGATGTAAGTCAACACATTGAACATTTGATATTCATTCTTCACAAAATGGTGAGAATTGTATGCATTAATTACAATGTATATAGGCCAATGAAAGTTGATTAGTTTTTGCCCCGCTTTGAAAAGTGTATTATCCATCATTTTTAAACAAACACCCAAAACGATTTTTTTGTTTCGGTTGAGTCCTCATTTCTTAGCAAGCACATCTACATAAAATATACTGTATAAAACAGTCGCTCATTTCCAAAAGTTTTTTCCGGAATGAATGCTTCAATGAAACAGGGAACATTTACACATTTGAAAAACTCAAATTTTGGAAAATGACAGTTAAGATTGATTGGATGAAACATGATCATGTAGGGGTGTATGTGTATTCACAGCCAGTAAAATACCCAACCAGCAAGTATGCGCATTGACCACTGCCAGCTGTTATTAGCTGTGAGCAGGGGACTGAACCAATCAAAGTGTAGAAGTTGGTATTGTATCACACAAACTTAGTAAAATATCATTCATCTCAAATGGTCACAAGTTTGTTTCCTTTAACTCTCTTAATCTGTCCATTCCATGGGAATTCCCCAAGGCAGTGTGTTACACAGGTAGGTCCCTCAAATATTAATCATATGAATTTGTAATTCATGTATCAAAAAGGGCTCTGTTTCAAAAGTATATGTAACTGTATGTATTTAATTACTTATTATCTTTGAAACTACCATCAACTTGAGAACAATTCAGTTTTAAAGGAAATAATAGTGTTGGAGCAAAGGCTTTGACCCTCAAGGCCAAGGCTTAACCCTCAAGGCCAAGGCTTAACCCTCAAGGCCAAGGCCCTCTAGTATAAAATTACTACTAATATAAAACATGTAAGAATAAAAACTTATCTTTATTTGCAATCAAAGTATTCACGTACAAATATATGACTGAGTAGAAGTTCAGGTCTTCGTGGATACCATTTAAATATAACAAAAAGAATGGTTTGCTTCCATACTGATGCACATTAATCTAAACCGAGTATAACAAAAGAGGGATCTAAGAACGGCTGTTTTTAACTGATGTTACCTCTTTATTATGTAACATGGAAGTATTTTTATTTTCTGGGCCAACATGGTTAGAAATATTACCTAAAACAGACCAGACTATATTCACCCAGAATTTGTCAAAGATCTTGGACCAAAATCCATTGAATGGCTTCGAGATTACTTCAGCACCTGTATCAAAGTTCAGAAAATCCCAAAAATATGGAGACATGCTAAAGTAATGGGAATTCTCAAACTGGACAAGGCCGCCGAAGACCCGGGCAGCTACCGTCCAATAAGCCTAAAGTAAAGTAAAGTCTGTCCCGAGCCATATTGGCTCATCAGGCCGGTGTTTATCTCCGGTTTCGTTGGCATGAAACGACTGAGAATATTTCTATTCCCCCTGGATGGGATCCCAGTCTATCGCAGGTTACTTCCCTAGCTATTGCCAGGTACCCATTTATACTCCTGGGTGAAGAGAAGCAATTATGGTAAAGTGTCTTGCTCAAGGACACAAGCACCACATTCTGGTGACTCAGCCACCAGAACACAAGTCCAATGCACTAGACCGCTCAGCCTATAAGCCTACTGTGCATAATCTACAAAGTGATGGAGAGACTAATATACAATCGTATCCAACCCATTGTGGATCCTCAACTCCACCTGAGCAGGCCGGCTTCCGTACAGGACGCTGTACAACAGACCAAGTAACACTCCTCACAGAAGACATAGAGGACAACTTCCAAAAAGGTCTCAAGGATGGTGCTGTACTGGTCGATCTATCAGCAGCATTTGACACGGTATGGCATAAAGGTCTTGCCCTAAAACTACACAAAATCATACCTGATAAAACCTCAGTAAACTTTCTCATGACAATGATCACTTGCAGAAGCTTTACAATGACGGTTGGCGAAGAAACCAGTAAAAAATGCTTCCTGAAAAACGGGGTCCCGCAGGGCGCAGGGCTCAGTGCTCGCACCAATTTAATTCAACATTTACACTGCTGACCTACCAACCACTGTCTCAAAGAAATACATCTACGCAGATGACATAGCATACCTTGGACAGATCTCTAACATACAAAAGCCATCTCACACAGCTCGCACAGAAAGCCAACGCTCGCAACTGTCTCATTAGACTAGCAGGCCTTTCCTGGGGCGCAGACTACAACGTTCTTCGAATCTCAGCAATAGCTTTAGTATACTCTGTTGCAGAGTACTGTGCACCGGTATGGGCAAGGAGCACCTACACCAGCATGATTGACGTAGCCCTTAACAACAACATGCGCATCATCTCAGGATGTATCAGATCAACTCCCACTCAATACCTTCCAGTAGTCAGTGGAATTGCTCCTCATGAAGTGAGACGACAGCAGCAATGCCTTGCTCTTGCGCGACGTGCCGCTGGGTGTGACTCCCATCTGCTTCATCAACTGTTGACAAACACCAATCAAAAACCCCCACCACAACTGCGACTACCATCAAGAAATCCTTTCCATTGACAAGCCCACAAACTGCTAGAAATTAGCACTGGATCGCACCCAAAGACTTGGGCACTAAACACGTGGCAGAATATGTGGCAAGAATCAGAATCCAGGACGTACATGTAGATATTTAACTACATTTCCTCACCTTCTACCAACCCACCAGGATGCAATCTACATTGCCACTGCATGCTGGGTCTAACTTAATTAACAGACTAAAAACTGGCCATGGCCGATTTGGACATAACATGCTCCGCATGGGACTAAGCGACAACGCTAAATGTACCTGTGGTCATGATGACCAGACTGTACATCACATCGTTCATGACTGTATTATTTACAGATGTGATGGAAATTTAACTGAACTCGACCAGTCTGCATTAAACTGGATCCATAACCTAACCTTGTCATGTTAACTTTGTATGAACCATACGATAAATAAATAAATAAATAAATAAATAAAGCAGTCCACAGCACAAATCAGATGATGTTCTATCTACCCCATATAACTGTATGCAAGTTAAGTATAATTATATCTCCCTGGCCCCACAAGTACAAGTATACAGAAAATTGTTATAGCTTTGTTTTGGGGGAAGCAGCAAAATGTACTATCATGGTAACAAAATGTGATGCTGTAAAAGTGAAAGTGTGTCAACACACAAATCTAGGGTGTTTTCCCTCCTCCATGGTAAAACATGATTAAATTAGATACTGCAGACTTTGCAGACGGCTGACTCCAAGTTGTATGTTTGCAGAAAAGCAAAATATTTCATGATCGGTTAACTGAAAGTCATCACCTGACGGTCACACAAACTAGATCGTTGGCAAATGGCACAATATGCATACTTGTACATTTTCAATCAAAAAGCATTGATCAGTAAAATTTTTGCAATGATTGTTTAATAACCAATGCAGCAAAAAAAAAGTCTAGAACCAAAAATATGGGTGGAAAATTCTTCCAAAATGGTTGGTCGGTTAGCCGGAAAATTTTATAAACGGTTAGTGCAGTTTTGGTCCCCATCACTAATTTATTGTCAACATTTTATAAAGTAATCTCAATCCCTAGAGTAGTGGCACAAACTTCAGCCTTACATCTTCACTTCTTTGACATACATGTAAGATAATTCTTGTAATTGTAGATGGCACATTGGCACAATATGCTACATATAAATGCACAATGCATGATCTACACACTCAATGCCTTTATACTGCATAATAGTTTTGAACGCGTAGATCATGTCACACCACATTAAGCTCTCCACTTAAAATATCACAGCAGAAAATATGACATGATGTTCATAATCAAAAGAAGCGAGTTAAAAGCACCAAATTCAACATAATATTTACATGTATTTTGGACAGAATCTCTCATGGAATGATCATGGATTACCTTGTCAAGTAACATTTTTTTAAATGTTGGTACGTACATGTGTATTCTAAAAAAATCGACAGAAACATTTCTTACCGAACAAGGTCCTTTTAACATAAAATTATTTTATTCTTCTTGATTTGAATTACGCAAATCATCTAAATACTTTGGGTAAACCCACTACACTTTAGTAACAAGTTACATGTACACACTACATGTATTTATTCTACAAAAACGAGCAGTTTGAGCAGTTTGTGGAGTGTCGTGGCCGAGCGGTCTAGCTTACCGGACTCAAGTTCTGGTGTTAGCAGCAGAATGTGGGTTCGAATCCCGGCCGTGACACTTGTGTCCTTTGAGCAAGACACTTAACCATAATTGCTTCTCTCCACCCAGGGGTTAAATGGGTACCTGTGAGGGCAGAGTTGGTTGATTAGCCCTATATGCGCTGTAATGGCAGCAATTGAGCTGTATACTCCCCAGGGAGCTGAGATGGTTTCAGGAATGATTTATGAGCCTTATGAGCAGGGGTAATAATATAATGCGCCTTGAGCACCACTCAGTTGGTGGATACATGCGCTATTTAAGTCCACACATTATTATTATTATTATTATTTATATTATTATTAGTTCACATTGTAAACTAGGTTGGGTTCCAAGACCATACTACGTCTTAATTACTTGAAATTGAAAATCTCAAATGTTTAAATAATACTCAAAACTTTCTTCCTCCTACATGAAAAAAAATAATTGAACGTTTTCAAATTCACAAAACAAACTTACCAATAATATCGGGAATACCATTAGCTGTGTGTCTGGATTCATCAAATGTGTGTCTGGATTCATCAAATGGGTTGGAGGTTGAATCTACTTGCAGATGTATCATCTGTGGTAAAAAGTACAGACGATGTGACCAATGACATGACATGTTTACAAAAATCCTTCACTTCAAGCACAGAGGATTTTGCAGGATTTAAGGTTAAGGTTTAATCAGTGTGAACTGTTGGTCTAATAATGAGTACAGTGATGTCTTTTCCATGAAGCCCACAGTATTCAACATTGGCCCACCACATTTGTACACTGATAATACCTTTTAATCTTAAATGTCATAACATTTTCATTTTACTTTTTGATTAATTAATTAACCCTAACCCCCTAGGCTCATTTTCTAGAAACCTTCCAAAAGCCTCCAAAATCAACCGGTGTTCTATTTTGCATGGTGCCCACTGCCTAAATCCTACAAAATCAACCGGTGTTCTATTTTGTGTGGTGCCCACTGCCTAAATCCTACAAAATCAACCGGTGTTCTATTTTGCATGGTGCCTACTCTAACCTGCCATTGAACTCCTCCAAAATCAACCAAGAAAATCAACCAAGAAAAATTGTCTAACCTGCCAAAATCAACCAAAATCAACCAAAACCTCCGGTTGATTTTGGTTGAATTTGGAAGGTTAGGGTTAATGTATACATGCATACTCCAATATGCCACAAAAACAAAAACTGCTAAGTACACAATGCTTTTTCTATGCATGCCTTAAAATATTGCATACTGTATAGAAGAATGGTACATGGATATCCCAAAATGACCCATGGGTCTGGGACAAGAGCAAAGTGTTCTGACCTTCACACAGTACATGTATGTGTATACCCCAAGTTACTGCACTGGTTTATTTCAAAATATCACGTTGTGACATTTTGAAGTATGGGTCGACTTTGTAAAGAACCACACTGATAATAGGAGGTATTTAATTGAACTCTTTCCTTGAAAAATTATTGATGAATTAATTTAATTCCTTTTTTCTAAGATAAAAGCACTTCACTTTTACATGTATACATGCATTGCATAAAAGTTTGTGAAATTGATAACCTGGTAATTGCCAATTCCGTTCAAAGAGACAGTATTATCACGATCAGAGCAGATCTTTCAACAAGGCATGGAATCGGTGACTTAGTTTAAGATGAACACTGTGATTAACAATTACTGGCTCATTTAGGGAAGACATCGAATTCTAACACACAGTTAACCTTGCGGGTCCTCGAGTTAACTCAAGGTTCTTGGGTCTCCCATGGAGGAAGGAAAACTCCAGAGTTTATGAATGGAAGGAGGGAGAGCCATGAATAATCAACAATGGCAGAGGTCAAACTTTGGTCCTTTGTCCTGCCGGCAGGATTTGCTGGCTCCAGCTAGAGCATATGCTCATGACGAAACCCCACAATGTGCAGTGACCCGTAGATAATGAGCTCCTTACTTTCCACCAGACGTGTAACTTGAGTTACCGCAAGTGCCCGGAAGGCTTACCCGCAGGTTAGAATTCGATGTCTCCCCTTAAGGTAACATCACCTTATCATGTAGGGTATTACTTTCAGTAAATGTAAAACTAGCACTCTGATTCAATGCACTGTTGATCATGACAATATTGTCCCTTTTAGGCAAAACAAAAGTCGCTGGTTTCTGGTCATAGTTTGGCTTCAAAATTGGTGTGGTGACTTTCTTTTTTCTGTCAACCAGTGAAATAAGTGATAAATGTATGTGGTTAGTGGAACCAGACCAAATACCCCATACATAATGTATGGTGGCTAAGAGAGGCCACACAAATTGTACAAAGGTTCACAACCCTATGTGAAAAAGATGTTTAAAATACAGTACAATCCAGCAATTTTGGCTGCAATTGGACATCGTTTCAAAGCAAAAACAAAGAAAACTATAAATATTGCCACGCAGGTCTGAGACGATGCGTGGAGACCAGAAACCAGAGACGTTTATGACATGGTACAACTGTGAACCTACCTAATACATGATAAAAGACATGAAACTGGTTGACCCTCATGTTTTTCATGGCAGGACTGTTGAACGCTGATGAGTTGTGGTAGCTGTCGCTTGATCTGAAAGCAATGATCCTTCCATCAGTAGTATAGACACAGCATCTCTGTGATATCATCATGGTCAATGGTGGCAGAAACTTGAATATTCCGTTGTCTCTTTTTCCCAACTGAATCTGTGAAATAAAAATGTAGTCAAGTGAGGAATTGGAAACGATATATTGGGAAATTTTGCACAATGAATGTATGCACATCAAATGAGCTGTTGGCCATTTTGTCATCTGTTAACACATGCAACAGACATTGTGCTCGAGTGATGGTTAGCTTTGACATTCTTTCCCAGATTTCAATGAAGGCAGCCATTTTAATTTATATCATCTTGCGCACGCAACAATTTTATGACGATCTGATGTCACACTTTGAGTTGGATGCGCGTAAATTTCAGATAATCATATGTAAAGTTTGTAATTTGTCACTTTTTACAAAAATACCCTTATTTTTGGCAGTTTTTCGCGAAAATTCTGAATCTTAAAATTGCTGAACCTTCAGAACGCTTTGACCGATTTTCAAAATTTGTGTGTCATTCTGTTTCAATTTAGCAGTAGATTCTAGATATATACAGAATAATAACCCGCTAGAAACATCCCATTGACATCCCTACTAGGCTACTAATGTTAACTAACTTCCTTTTTTTAACGTAAAATTATTACATTGGTTAATGTTACTTGTTAGTCATGCTGCTTGTTGCATTAGCACATACCGAAAGTCCAGGTGCACGTGGCATGGCGACAGTGTTAAACACGCCGCCTAACATTATTGCGGTAACGTTAGGCCATGAGAATGAAAGTCATAGATTTGCGTCCACCGCCCACATGTCCCGAAAGCTACCGCCTAAATTGTTCATTATTTGCACAAAAAATTATTATTTGCACAAAAAAGGTATTTCCACCAAACAAATTTACATTTTGTAGTTCCAAATCATACACATCAGTAATACGACGTTTTTACCAAATTTCCACCAGTATGTGCTCTATAATCATTAGCACATGTTCTCTTAATACAGTCTTAGTCCCGCGTTCGCCGTTCACAAAAAAGGTCGCATCGCGCTAAGTAAAACTGTATGGTAAACTCCGTCCGATCCGCACCTGCAAGTTACCTTCACATGCACAACACGTTCGCTGTTGAGCCTTTGTATCTATTCTTATGCCTGTGTGTGCGGCCCGCACGTATAATGATGCACGTACGTACACAGGCGACCATACGTACGGCGGCACGCACGTGCACAGGAATAGCCATAGGCCTAATCGATCATATCATAAATTTATTTAGCCGTTTATCTCTGTACCTTTTACCTTCACCCTTCCTTCTCTCTCTCTCGCAGGTAGTGAGGTAGAAAGCATGTAGTGATTAAGAATACGTCAAATTAGAAAAAACATCTTGTGATTGCGCTGTTATTAATGATCAATGGAAATAATGAATAATGAGTAATGAAAAAATGCCTCATGTGTTTTCGAAATTTCCCGGATGCAAATCTATGAGTATGACTCACTATGACTGAGTATGACCGAGTTTCATTCTCTTGGACTTGGCCTTAGTGCGGTGGTGCTGCTGACGGTCCTGCTGACAGCACACTGTCCAGTCAAAACGTCCACTGGTCAAAACGTCCACACCGTCCACAGTTAAAACGTCCACACACATGGTGATTAGTCATGATCGTTCTATGCTTGGCATGCTTTGTGTTTGCGACGGGTCACATCGTAAAAGCTTTGTGAAATCGAAACCCAAACCCATCGTTAATGAACAAAGAAAATCCTAATCACTGTTTTAAGAAGGATGATATTGTAAGGGTTTTGAATAATCAGACATGGCGTTAATTGACTGAATTATCACACATTGACAAGATAATTTGAGAAGTAGTCAAACTGGTAGTGTATATAATAAAGGTGATAGATTTAGCTGTTATTACGAAGACTACACATGATACTGCGATATTCAGATAGGCCTATTATTTTTCTTTACAATACACTATAGGCCTAATTATTGTGAGAATTAAACTTTAAAACCAATATTTTAAAGCAAGGAAAACAGTTTGTAACAAATTAAGGACGATATCTGATTAAATGATTATGACCCGTGGACGTTTTGTCAAGTGCCCGAGTGGACGTTATTAATTATCATGACTGGGAACTGGGTCTGTGGACGTTTTGACGTGTGGACGTTCTGACCGGTAAGCGACAGCACGCCGCCTTTCTTACTGTGTAATCACAAAACTTCAAAAGCTCATGGAAACTTAACTATTTCTGTATAAACTTACCCACATTATAGATGCATTCAACAGAAGAATAACGCTAGTTTTTACCGTAGAGAAAGACGTTTTTTAAGTTTTCAACGTTGGTGCCATTTTGTTTGACACGTGGTCGTATATACCGCCCTCTCGTGGGATAATTTGACATACAGTGTATACCGTCCTCTCGCGATGGATACCGCAAGCTGAAAACCAAGCCGTTTTTAAATTTTGGACAATTTGGACAAGTTGAAGGCATGCTCAATGGAACATTACTACATTATAGACCGGGAAGATAACAATATACGAATGAAACCATATCTACGTTCGGGAATAGCTTAATTTTCAAATTTTCAATACAGGCCGACCGGACAATTCTTTATCCATAGCTCTGAAAAACTTCCACTTTTGAATTTGAACATTTCCTTCGTACCTCAATTGGCTGCCGTGGACACTTAGCTCTTCGGTGGCGTAACTATATGGGGGAACGGGAGGAGGGACATGCCTAGGCCTGTGCGAATAATTCGATTATTCGAATATTCGCGAATAGTTGTTGTCGTACTCGTGGTTTTTGAATTATTCGATTAATCGCGCAGGCGCGAATACCTGCAACTATTCGCGAATAATGATCAATTGCCTTTGAACCATTCATAACTTACGGCCGTGAAGTGTTTGCTTACTATTCACGACTACTATTCACAAGTAATCCTATTAAGCTGGCAATTACACCGTTTTGTCTAGTCATGGTGGTAAGCTTTGTACTTGTAGTGTTTGCAAATAGTAATGCCTGAAGTAGACAGGGCAGGCTGGATGGTCGTGACTGCAGCGACTGTTACCTGCAATAATGTATTGCCTTTACACGGCATAAAAAATTGCGGTCGTGAACTGTTCGTTAACTATTCGCAAACTATTCGGGAATACTATTCGCGAGTAATGCTGCCAATTGTGCTGTTCTGTCCAGGCACTGCTGGTATAGTTGTACGCATTGTAGTATTCGCGAATACTACTCACAAGTAATGCCTTTGAGGAAGCCGACAGGCTGGGCAGGCTGGATGGCTGTGACTGCAGTGATTGTTACCTGCAATAATGTATTGCATTTGGACTGCATAAAAATTGCGGTCGCGAACTGTCTGCTAACTATTCGCGACTACTATTCGCGAGTAACACTGCCAATTACACCGTTTTGGAATTGTCTAGGCAGTGGTACGCGTTGTAGTATTCGCGAATAGTACACGCATAGCCGTTATCATCATTCAGCAGGTAACAGTCGCTGCAGTCACAGGCAGCCAGCCTGCTATGGAAGCTACGCGTACGGCAGGCTGGCTGCTGTGACTGCAGCGACTGCATGTTACTGATGTAGTCTTGTTCAAGACCGTTATTATGTGGATCCTAGAACTTTACACGATCCGGCCCGCGCCAGTCGTAAATCACCCACCGTAGCTGGCGCTATACAATGTTTTACGATTGGCGCGGCCGTAGACAATAATGAATGGCGCCCGCAACGGCAATTGGTTTATCAAATCACAGCAGATCGGCGCGGCGTCGCGTATATACGTATAAAATCACGAGTAACGTCTTGCACCAAGACTACTGTTAGTGCTGAATGATGATAACGGTGCACTCATTTGTCCTAAGTAACTATCTTGTCATTGTTCTGTTCATAGCCTTGCTGACGTCTAAAGTGTAATACATTTGTATGAAGAATAAATGACTTCATCACTGCCAGCAAATGGACAATAGGCATCCTGGAGCAGTGGCGTAACTAGGGAACAATTTTCGAGGGAACTAGGGATTGCACCACTTTTTCTAGGGGAATATCAATACTTGAATCCTGCAGTCTCAAACAGTGACCTATTTTGTTTCTAAATTCTGCACCCGCGGGGGGTACTTGCAGAGTGCTGAATGAACATGTAGCAGTTTGGACGCCAGGAAAATCCCGTAAAATTACTGCCTGCGAAATGACGGTTACGGTAGTTTTTACTGAAACTTTCCGTTAAATATTTACATATTTGTACGGGACGCACCGGTTAACATTCATGTGGGAACGCTGCATTTATTATGGGATAGATCTGCAGATATTGGAGTTAATCAATGCAACTGTTTATTGAACACAATGTCTTTCACTTACTTATACATACGCGTAGTCTGGTTCCTTTTTCAATCACTCCAGTTAGTAACAACTGAACATGTATCCTTTATATTTACTGTCTTTTCGAAACTCGTTTTAGTCATGGTGGCATGCAATTATAATCTATATTTCAATATTTTAAATTTTGAATGTACTTTTTACATAAACATAGAAGAGAACATCAAAATATTACCTTTTTAATCATAAAATTAACAATAAATTATTTGAAAATGGGCTAAAATAATCAATTTTCACATATTTAAACCTTGGAAATGATTCGAGCGCAAAGCTAGGTCAAATTAAGGTCACATTTACATATTGGATATATCCCAGAGTGCAATGGGAGCGGCCATAATACGGGTTTCGGCCGTAAAACACTGAGAAATGGATGATTACGGTAATTCACCGTAGAATTTACAAACTTTTCGCCGTAAAATTACGGTAATTTTTTACAGTGTACTAGTACTGCTTGAAAATAGTTCAATTGTTAACATCGGGGGAATGTGCACGCCGCACCAAACCGAATCGGCTGTTCTGCAAGCTCGGGCAATGACGGATGAATCAAAAGGTGATCCTGGACTCCCACATTGCCAATATTTGGAAGTCCCATTCATACTAAATACACCCGAACGCAGTTCCGACGATTACCGAAACAAGCCACATTTTCGGGTGTACGGAAATTGTGCCTAATATCCAGACTTAATATTTTTCGCAATTTTTCGAACTGATCGTGCTACACGAATACATATAAATATCTTTTGTACATTTTCGCCAAATTTAAGATACAGATCCGTCCTTAATCGGTCTGCTTATTTTTAAAATATCTTTGTTTGGAGGCACCGTAAATTAAAATAAGTCGTTTATTTGATGTTGATTTTCATAAGGATGTCTTTCATCAGGCCTGAACTGATCGACTCCCGTCACCCATCTCATACACATGAAACTCTGGGATTGTATAAATAAAGCACTCCCCCATTCCCAGCGAATTAGGCCCAGGGATCTTGAGAATGTATCTTTTTTCCAGAACCTAGAACATTCATGATCTAACATTTCACACTTTAGTTAATTTAAGCAAGTTGGCTGATGTATTTAATTTTGATTTAAGAATGTCTTTAAGCTCTGAACTGATCCACTCCAGTCACCCATCTCATACACATGCAAAAGACTCCGGGATTGTACAAATAAAGCACTCACCCATTCTCAAGCGAATAAGCCTCGGGGTTTTGCACTGGTACGGTACACGCTGGTACGCTCTGAGCTCTCATTGGTTCATTTATTGTGACCACATGATGACAAGCGCGACCTCTCTCGAGCGATAACATGCAATGAACTGGTTCACATACATGTATGTGTATACCGTATACGTTGTATGAATGGTTGCTCCAGGTTACCAGCGATATAAACAGGTACTAGTCTCCTTGGAGATCATAAATATGGTGGTAAGAATTTGTTTCTTTTTCTTGTTTGTTTATGTTCGATTTATAGGAGTTATACTTTTTTTATGCAACTGTTTCGCCCTTTTTGATAACAGTTAATTTAAATTACAGTATATAAGAACATAATTATAAGCCAAACTGCACTAACCGTTTCTGTGACTGTGCCGTTGTCGTTGCTTTTCACGGTCATGACGGTGTGCAGTGGCAGTGCCAATTTTTTGCCAACGAAGATGTGCATGTACATTGCATGTAATTCGTGATATTTTTTGGTAATTTAGTTTTGAAAGGTATTTCCCAAAATGGGTAACGTTAGAATATCGTATCCGACCGCCACTTTTTCTCATTCAATATAACCAATATAATGTAATCTTACCTACCCAGTAAGGTGGAGAACATGGATGATGATTGATACTAATGATAGACATAGGCCTACTTCATGAAAAATCAGGCATTTTTGGTATACGAATACTATAGGCCTACGATGACTTCCTCATGTCAGTCTGATCTTGTCAACTCCCCCATTAGTGACCAACACGGTCATTGTACATGCGCAGTGGCAACTATTATAGGATCCTTCTATTTTCTGAAAGGAAGGATTTTTTAGAAGGGAAATAAAATCCGAAAACCATCATAAAAGTGGATTTTAAAGATAGTTTTTTAACTGGTTAGTGGTTGCAAAAAAATTCCCAAAAACCCTTAAAAAGTGGCAGTCAGATATGACATTCTTTCCATTTACATATTTGTAAAGTTATTTTTGGTTTGGTTTGATGTTCATCTTTAATTCAGTTATTAACTTGGACAAATTTACTCTGGTCTACCGTTACCAGATTTTTCAACTTTTGATCTGCGAATTATTACGATCTAAAACTTTGTGATTAGGTAAGCTTGCCCAAGCAGACACTTTTGGCATAAAGTCTACAATTGTGAAATCGGTAATTTTGGTGAAATTTAAATTTCATGAAAGTGAGATTTCACAGAATAATGGATTTTATGCCCAAAGTGTCTGCTTGGGCAAGGTTACCTAATTACTAAGTTTTAGGTTGTAATAATTTTGCCTCTTCCTTGTTCAGTCATGTGCAGAAATGGCCAAAGAGGGAAAAATGAGGGCTGTAAAATGTTAATGTTTGTCAAGTTTTAATTCACATTTTTTTCATATTTTCAGATATGTTTGTATAGTTTTAGTGGTAAGCATCGTGCCTTGGTGAAAATAATTTTCCCATTTTAACAAAAATGGGAAAACCAAAAACCCCCAGCCGAGTTGTTTCCAGTTATTAACCCTCCTATTTTAGCAGCACTTTAGTGGCAAGTAGCTACAGTTATCAAAACCAGTCAATTGAATGTTTTGACTATAAATAGAAAACTGTTTGCAGTGACACCATGTGAAATTCTCTATTGAGTAGTAATTAGTTCTGAAAAGAACTGGAGTTACAACTGTTTTGACTGTTGACCCCAAAGTGCACACAGGGGCATTTTTGATTGGTTTTTACTGTCATTTTGACCACCCTGAACAATACAAGACAATGCTTTTTTTTACAGTCTAATTTTGATCTGTAAATGTACACGTACTTTATCAAACGTAAGGTTTGACACTGAACTGAAAATAACTATTTTGACTGTTGACCCCAAAGTGCACACAGGGGCATTTTTGATTGGTTTTTACTGTCATTTTGACCACCCTGAGCAATACAAGACAATGCTTTTACAGTCTAATTTTGATCTGTAAATGTACACGTACTTTATTAAACGTAAGGTTTGACAGTGTTCGACTTTTCAGTGTACTAGATAGGCCTATATCTTGGCAAGCATATCAACATTTTGACTGATCAGTCACAGAAGGGTTAAACATCTTCTTGTTCTTTTTGTTCCCGGATCATTGCAATCATTGTACCATTTATTGATTACATTTTTATCTGGTATTTCCTATTTGAGCCGATACTTGCTTTTCACTGTGCTGTGATCTTTATGAAAGAGGGCCTTATTAGAACTACGGCCAAGCAAAATAATGTGTTTCTGGTAACATGTTCACAAAAATAATGGGTAGGTCGGTAGGAATTTATTTATTTTTTTAAAATTTAAAGCATGCACATATATGCAAGACATGTGCATATTTTGCAAATGGTATTGGGTCGGTCAGGGTTTTTTTTGGCCAATTTATTATTATATTTTATATTTAACAGGAACTGTGAATGACTACTAGTACTAAAATGACATCATAGCTGATCAAGAAGAACAAGTAACACAAGTAACACCTGAAGAGCCACAGGAGACAGAAGATACTAAAGATGATGCTCCAAATGAAGATGCACCTCCACAGGAGGAAACCACTGATGTCCCAGCAGACGAGCAACCGGCAGATGATGCTGTCACCGAGGCGGAGCAAGAGACGGCACAGGAGGACGGGGATGCAGGTGAACAGTCTCAAGCGATAGATGATGACGTTCATGAAGAGGTCCCGGATCATTGCAATCATTGTACCATTTATTGATTACATTTTTATCTGGTATTTCCTATTTGAGCCGATACTTGCTTTTCACTGTGCTGTGATCTTTATGAAAGAGGGCCTTATTAGAACTACGGCCAAGCAAAATAATGTGTTTCTGGTAACATGTTCACAAAAATAATGGGTAGGTCGGTAGGAATTTATTTATTTTTTAAATTTAAAGCATGCACATATATGCAAGACATGTGCATATTTTGCAAATGGTATTGGGTCGGTCAGGGTTTTTTTTGGCCAATTTATTATTATATTTTATATTTAACAGGAACTGTGAATGACTACTAGTACTAAAATGACATCATAGCTGATCAAGAAGAACAAGTAACACAAGTAACACCTGAAGAGCCACAGGAGACAGAAGATACTAAAGATGATGCTCCAAATGAAGATGCACCTCCACAGGAGGAAACCACTGATGTCCCAGCAGACGAGCAACCGGCAGATGATGCTGTCACCGAGGCGGAGCAAGAGACGGCACAGGAGGACGGGGATGCAGGTGAACAGTCTCAAGCGATAGATGATGACGTTCATGAAGAGGTCGCCGGAGAGCAAACCGAGGATGCAGCGCAAGCTGACGGTGATGAGCAGGAGCAACCTCTAGCTAGTATGGACGAGGAAGATGAGAATGAGGGTCAGACGATTGCTCCTCTGCCCACCGCGGAGGCCATGCCCTCATCCCCGCAGCAGCATTTGATAAGGGAGGCAACAGAAGATGCAATCCAGGAGGAGGAACCAACGACAGACCAGGGTGGGGAGACTGTCAAGCCATCCTCCCCTGTCGATAAGCCTCCTTTCGTGACACCTCAGGGTGGGGACAGACCCAGCACAGCTGGATCAACTGGTTCTTACGAGGAGTTGTCCACAAATGCACTGGTGAGTTTATTCTTTCAATTTAACCCTCCTGTTGATTGATCATTCAATATCATTCAAATGGTTTTGAATGATAAAGGTACTATGCCAGCATGTGTGGAATGCTTGCCAAATGGTACTGTGTGGTGAATGCATGTATACTGTATGGTACTGTTGCTTATCCACCATTCATAAACAGACAGTTTCACTGATCTTTTGGGAAAGTTTTAAAAAGTCCTACTTTCTAATAATTCCATTTGTTAACATTTTGACATTTTGACATTTTGACATTTTGTAAGTCCATACCAGAAATGTTGTGGGAACAGGTCAAATATTTTTTCTCCAAAATTAGGGCCCTTTTGATCAGGCCTGGAATTACACAAAAACCATGGTCAGCTTTAGCCCTGGTCATGGCCTTGGTACCCCTTAAAATATTTCCCATAGACATCCTGATATTCTATCTAATGGAAGTAGCCTTGCCCTTAAAACAATGAAATTATTGGCATGCCCTTTCAAACTACATAAATGCAAAGACCTTCTACCAAAATGGATACGAAACCTCAGACTCCAAGATGTTTAACCTAGGTTCTGTCTTTCTAAGTAAGTAAGACTTATTGCGGTGACATCATGTGAAATTCTCAATTGAGTAGTAATTAGTTCTGAAAAGAACTGGAGGTACAACTCGACGTTTCGATCAGTATGCTCTGATCGTCCTCAGGAGAACCGCAATTAGTCTTACTTATCCTCCTCACCATGCAAAGCTACAAGTTTTACCTTTCTGTCTTTCTAATTGCCCCAGAGCCTGAGCTGGTCCTTTGGAGTCAACAAGAATGTTCCCCCTATCAATCTAACCAACCAGTTGCGTAAGATGGTTGTCTACACTACAGGCCATACAGCGGTGCTGTACAATTACGAGAAGAACACACAGAGGTTACTGCAAGGTCATGTAAGTCAACATTACGATATTAGAAATATTATAGGTTGATGAAATTCTTGCGTTGGGTGATAATCAATTGATTTTCACCCAAGAAATTAAAATCAATTTCATCAACCTATAAATATCATGGAACCCGCTGCTGTATAGAATTCCAATTTTTTTAAATTTTTATTTTATTAATTTTTTTTGTAGAGCAATAACATCACCTATATATGTGCCAGTCAAGACAAACGCTGGGTGGCCACTGCCGACAAAGGAGACAACAGTATGGTGATTGTATGGGACACATACACAGGGTAAGAAGAGGTTTACATAACCTGAAGATCTGACGTCACGCTTCGAGTCTCGTGGAAAAATGCCAGATACCGTCCTCTCAGTTTGTGGGAGATTCAACTGAGGCTTTGGTTGGTAGCTAGCTTGTGAGCTTTGAAGCATGACGTCATCAGTTCTGAAAAGTGCGAACTATTATTCCCATTCTTAACCCTTTGGCCCCGAAAAGTGACAAATGTCACTTACCCCTAAACAGCAAATAACCCGAAAAGTGACTTTTGTCACTTTTGAAGCTCTTTATGTTGAACTGTCTTGACGTTCGTTTTGAATACGTTCAGACAGTCTATTCACTGCAGTGTTACATAGAATAATCATCGTTTTATATTTTTCAACAACAAAATACAAATTGACTCTTTTTTTTGAAAAAAAATTTAAATAAAGGGAACAAAATTTCAAAATGTTTTGTGAAATTTTTTTCTTCAAAATAAGGCCTTCAAGTATTTTTTATTTTTACTTTCAAAATTGTTGTGACTTGAGGAGGTTCGGTAAAGTATAATAACGTGACTCTACATGACTCTACATGAACACAAATACAAACACACGTACAATAATCATTGTTTTATATTTTTCAACAAATAAAAATGAAGAAATTGGACCGAATTTTTGAAACAAAATTGGAAATAAATAAGACAAAAATCCAAAATGTTTTTGCCCCCCAAAAAAATTCAAAACAAGGTCGTCAAGAATTTATAATTTTACTTTCAAAATTGTTATGACCAAATGAGGTTCGGTAGAATATAAAAAGGTGAATGTGCACATGTGCACATTGTTTAGGCTTTGTTTTGGTTTGTTTTGGAGTAACGTAACATAGAGTGTCATCATTTACCAACCTGTGTCAAAAGTTTTTACTGAAGTTTTTTGAGTAATTTTGTGGTCAAAATGGCCACGAAACGACGAATATGTGCTGCCACTACACTCGACAGAATTTTCGACGACGATGAAGATGAAGATGGTTCAGACTACGAGAGATCAAGTGAGTTTGAAAGTGAAAGTGATGATGATGTTTTGAATGTGCATGACACGGAGGACAAGGAGGATGATTCTGAATCTGATTCAAGCTTGCATTCAGGTTCATCGACAATGGACATCAACGATCAGCAACCGGTAAGCTTAGCAGGGCCAGTATTTGCGCCAAGACCACCATTATTTCCAGGAGTAGCGGCCCCTCCACCTGTTCCCAATCCGCATGCAATCAGTGATAGTGACACCGACAGTGATGGTTCTACAAGAAGTTCAGTAATAGTGCCACCAACACTCTTACGTGGTCGTGGTCGTGGTAACATCAGAGCGAGAAATACCGGTAACGTTAGGGGTAGGGGTCTGGGTAGGAGAGGTCGTGCACGTGGACGTGGACGTGGAAGAGCCAACGTTAGGCCTAGGGGTCGTCAGGCTGCAGCCGTAAATGTCCAGTGGACAGGAAACACACAAGGATTTACAGAACTTCAGTTCCAACCTAATGAACAACCTGGCCCCCAAAATATTCCTGCTGGTATAAATGAAGACAGTACACCACTGGAGTATTTTGAATTATATTGGGATGATGACTTATGGCAATTACTGGTAACTGAAACAAACAGAAATGCAGTACGCGTGAAGGCTGCTAATCCGAATAGCTACGTCGCAAAGAGCTTTGTCGATGTTACTGTTGCCGAGATGAAGGCTTTTTTTGGCTGCAGAATTACAATGGAAATGCTCATACACAAAGACCGCTACTCACAGTACTGGAGAAATCATGATAACCTGCTGACAGAAACGCCAGGGTTCGCAAAGGTCATTTCGCGGGACCGCTTTCTTGCAATATGGTCCTTGCTTCACTGCGTAAACGAGGATGACCCCGATCTGGATAAAACTGACAAAATATACAAGTCAAGGCCTGTATTCACATATATTTTGGAAAACTTCAAGCGGTATTACGTACTCAACTGTGAACTATCTTTGGACGAGGGAATGATCCCTACAAAAAACAAACTATCGATCAAACAATATATCAAGGCAAAACCCATCAAATGGGGCATCAAGACATTTCTCTTGTGTGAAAGTAAGTCAGGTTATATTGTAAATGCTGAAATCTACGTTGGCAAGAGAGACGACGGTAACGTAATCGACAATATCGGTGTCACTGGGAACTTAGTTGTGAGGTTGACAGACACGGATGAGATCAAAGGTCAGAATCACATTGTGTATACGGACAGATTTTACACCACTGTAACACTGGCGGAACTTTTGCTGACTCGTGGAATACGACTATGCGGCACAGCCATGACGAATCGACTATCCTTTCCAAAAGAGCTGAAGCAACGCAGTAAAGACCTCACAAAAGGGGAACATGTACTGTTGTTCAATGGGGAAATAGCAGCTATCGTATGGTGTGACAAGAGGCCAGTGTTTTTCGTCTCGTCGGTTTATGTGGATGCTCCAGTCACAACAGTGCAAAGGTATGACGCCACACAACAGAGAAGGGTTCCAATCAACTGCCCCGAAGCTGTGAAGTCATACAACATCCACATGGGGGGCACTGACTTGAACGACCAAATGACAAGGCTCCAAGAAGACTAATCATGAAATTCTTCATGTGGGCAGCATACAACAGCTATGTTCAGATGGACTATCAGAAGCCACACAAAGCACCTAACCAGAAACCTTACACTTTCCACTTCTTCTTGGAAAAGCTATGTTTGGAACTGGTCAGCGATGTACGTAACACCACGCAGAGAGGACGCAGACGCTCCAATGCCGATGTGGAGGGGAGATTGTTGGATTACGGCAGTCACGAGGTCGAAAGAGCTCCAGGAGCATCTGGAAATAACCGTTGCAAGGTCTGCATTGAGAAGAACAGGAGAGCTCGGTTGGCAAATCGATGCACTTGAGAGGGATTTGCCAACCGTTGCACGGTGCACTGGTGCAAAAAGTGCAAAGCATTTTTATGCATTGGGACAGGCGCATCCAACTGCTGGTCTGCATGGCACACACAAGTGAGGTACTGGCTGTAAGGTAAGTGAGCAAATAACAAGTAGCAAAAAACATTGTTTGGTTTGTGTAATCCTGACTAAAAACCTGCCCCCCAAAAAAAACAAAAAAAACAACAACAACACACACAAAAAAAATTAAAAAAAAAAAATCCCCGACAACAACAAATTGTCCCGTTTCCATGGATACGTGAACCAAACAATATTTGTTTCAATTGATTTATTGACCATATTGATGTATGTTAGTAACCTTTATTCAACCACACAAACATGTGTACACACATAAAATATACTAATGTAAAGTTAAAGTCTCAAGATATGCTAAAATATGGTATTGTGTGTGAATAACTCAGGGTCAGCAGGTCAATGCGCATAAATAATTTAGGGGCCAAAGGGTTAAATGCCTGTACCAGGTTCTATTTCAAAATGTAATTATCATAATTTCTAATGATTTTTGTTGAAATAGAAAATTTATTTATTGTTTTTGGCTATGAAACATTGACTTATAAGGGCGTGAGTCAGCATGATGCAAATAACCATCTAAGTGGGCCAATCAGCTGGTCTCAAAAGAAACTTGCACTCTGTATGGCTCAATGTCGCTCAATCACGCGCCCGCTCATTCTTGCATATGTGCCAGTCTGGTTGTCGTGATCACCAAACGATCACACGTGGTGTGATGACATCACATGCACAAGATCTATAGGGGACAGTGTTGTAGTCAAGACAACCAAGTCCAACACAGAACCAGGGCGAAATTTGAAAGAGCTACTTCAACAGAAAACACAGCTTACCAAACTTGTCTGTTAAGCAAAATTTTGCTGAGAACCAGTCAGAAGCAATATACAGTAGGAGACAATTTGGCTGGTAACCCATCAACTTATAAGGGCGTGAATCAGCAGGACACAAATAACCGTGTGAGTCAGTTTGGCGCAAAAGAAATTTGCACATTGTATAGCTCAATGCCGTGTCGCCCATTGTGCGTCTGCTAATTCTAACCAACTGGCCTGCGACTCACATTATACGCCAGTCCGATTGTTGTGATCACCAAACGATCGCATCCAGTGTGACAAAGTCACATGAACAAGGGCTACTTACCGCTCAGGTGTTCAAAAGTGGTGCTAGACCTCTACTTTCATTTGTTTTGTGTGTGTTTTTTTTTTCACTGCAGAACTCCGGTCCAGACGATCTTTGAAGCCCATGAGAATGGCGTGGTTGCCATGGCAATGACCCCTGATGCAAAATACATTGTAACCCTTGGCACTACTCCAAATCAGGTATATATTATAGGGAAAAAACACTCCTTTCTGTCTTGCCTTTCGTCATTATTATTCTATAAATCTTTGTCCACAGTGGTAATTTCAGATCTTTATAGGCCTATTTATGCATTTTTATTTTAAAAATATATAGAAATTTAAATGTTTAACTATTTAAAGGCATGGAATATAGGTCTTGTAGAGATAAAACCATCTCTGTATTCATGAATTTTTATGATTTAAAAACATGTATACATTTAAATGTTTTGCCATTTACAGGCCTAGAATTTCAGTCTTGTAGGGTAAAGGACACTATTCCTGAGTAAAGGGCACTTCCATTAGAACATCACAATGTCTATGGGAATATTTTTAAGGGGCACCAAGACCAGGGCAGCAGAGGCCATGTGAAATTCCAGGCCTGCATTTATAACATTTTTATGAACCACCAAAATAGCCAACTGGATAATCTGTCAGCTGTGAAAACTGACCAATGATCTTTCTATCTTACAGTCTATTTCAATCTGGGACTGGACGACGGATGGAGAGACTCCAGTCAGTACTTCTCAGCTCAGCAACAGCTACGGACAACAGAATTACGTCCACTTCAATCCCGAGGACAAGACACAGATCGTGTCCAACAGTGAGAGTCAGGTCATCTTCTACTCATGGGTGAGCACAGATGTCATCGGTTGATGAGGTCATCGGTTGATGAGGTCATCGGTTGATGAGGTCATCGGTTGATGAGGTCATCGCTTGATGAGGTCATCGCTTGATGAGGTCATCGCTTGATGAGGTCATCGCTTGATGAGGTCATCGCTTGATGAGGTCATCGCTTGATGAGGTCATCGGTTGATGAGGTCATCGGTTGATGAGGTCATTGCTTGATGAGGTCATTGCTTGATGAGGTCATTGCTTGATGAGGTCATTGCTTGATGAGGTCATTGCTTGATGAGGTCATTGCTTGATGAGGTCATTGCTTGATGAGGTCATTGCTTGATGACGTCATTGCTTGATGACGTCATTGCTTGATGACGTCATTGCTTGATGACGTCATTGCTTGATGACGTCATTGCTTGATGACGTCATTGCTTGATGACGTCATTGCTTGATGACGTCATTGCTTGATGACGTCATTGCTTGATGACGTCATTGCTTGATGACGTCATTGCTTGATGACGTCATTGCTTGATGACGTCATTGCTTGATGACGTCATTGCTTGATGACGTCATTGCTTGATGACGTCATTGCTTGATGACGTCATTGCTTGATGACGTCATTGCTTGATGACGTCATTGCTTGATGACGTCATTGCTTGATGACGTCATTGCTTGATGACGTCATTGCTTGATGAGGTCATTGCTTGATGAGGTCATTGCTTGATGAGGTCATTGCTTGATGAGGTCATTGCTTGATGAGGCCATTGCTTGATGAGGCCATTGCTTGATGAGGCCATTGCTTGATGAGGCCATTGCTTGATGAGGCCATTCCTTGATGAGGTCATTCCTTGATGAGGTCATTGCTTGATAACGTCATTGCTTGATAACGTCATTGGTTAACAGGTCAATGGTTTTGTAAGATTTCTGCTCGATATTAAAGTTCATTGCTTGATTTATTAGGTCATTGCTCGATATTAAGGCCATTGCTTGTAAAAGCCAGCATATATGTTTGTGAAAATGTGAAAGTTTCAGCTTATTTCATAGTGTTGTAAATAGCGCAAATGCATTCAGATTTTTTGTATTATATTATACAGGGGCTTTAACATGAATTCTTTCCATCACAAACATCATTACAGAAGGGCAATAAGATTGAACATGTTGCACCCTCGCTGACAGACCAAGATTTCAACCGAATGGTAGGTCACTTCAGTAGTAACAGCACAAGAGCCTTCACTGCAACCTCTGTCGGTAACGTGGTAGTGTGGGATAACAGCAGACCGATCTCTGGACGTGAGTATCAATCGGAAATCTGTTACCTACATGAAGTGTGCCAGCCTGCTGTAATCTATACCACGGCATTATCCCTAACCTTCCCAAATCCTCCAAAATCCTCTTTGCTAAAGTGAAGGATTTTGCAGGACTGAGGTTACATGCTACATGCTCTTTGTTAAAGTGAAGGATTTTGGAGGATTGAGGTTATTAGGCATACTTGCCTTTCCATGGTACATGTATATCCATGTTTGTTGTAGTGATTGCAAGGTCAGTGCTTGGGTCAGTGGACACTGTTTATTGCTCCATGCATGCAGCAGGGAAGGTCCCTGGCCATGTACATGTATCACAGATTAGAAACACATGTGTGCATACATGTCATGTGCTTGCTTTACTACTGAAGGATTTTGGAGGATTCAGGTTATGTGTAAGCAAATGGGCCTAGGGAGTTAGGAAGGATTCGGGTTATGTGTAAGCAAATGGGCCTAGGGAGTTAGGGTTATACTCCAAATGCATGCATGTACAACGAGCATGGTTACGAGTTTTGCTACCCTGCCCGGCTTACCATAGGACATCATGGGATAAGCGTTTGATGCAGGTAGCTAGTTTCTAGAGCTAGAAGCAATCTTAAACTGACGTATAAAGCAAAGCATCTGTGGGGCGAATGCGCAAAAACCTGTGCAGTGCAGCAGAGATTGTACAACGTGCATATTATTACAGATGAAGTGCACGGTTTGCGTGTGTGAGCTACAGTTCTCTCACACGCCGGGTAAGTCTCCCAGACTGTACCGCTTGTTTTTGAGACCTTGCCCAAATCCGTTATTCTTGGAGTACTATACCATGGACTATGTAATTGTTTTAGGGCCCTCTCATGACAATAATTTGGGTTTAATAGCCAGTTTAGGGTGGTCATTTAAATAAAATACGCTTTCGTCTGGGAATGTGGCCGGAGTGGAGCCAGGCTTGCTGACTGATAACTCTTTGTGGTGTATCGTGGCTTGTACCGGCGACTGAGTCGTCGGAATATGGGTCCCATTCCAAGCCATGCCGGTTTACGTCACTTGTGTTCCTTGAGCAAGATGCGTAACCATGAATTGCTTCTCTTCACCAAGGAGTATAAATGGGGACCTGTGAGGGCAGAGATGGTTATTATGTTTGGGTGACGAGCGCCTAACAGTATGGCTTAACCATGACTTTTGCCTTGTTCCCCAAACTTGATGCAGACTGTATTTATTAATAATAATAATAATAAACGATTCTTATAAAGTGCACATATCCTAGTGACTGGACACGGCTGTTTCGTTTACGTGCGTTGTGCGTAATAAAGTTCCAACAAACGCGCGTTTGTTTTTCATTACTCCAGTGGAATATCATGACGTCATGCATAAACATGTCAGCCTCTATAGTCCATAAAGTTTACATGAATGAATCATGAATTGACCCACTTTGAAAATGTTATGATTGTATTTGAAGTAAAATGAAACATGTTTTCTCACTTATATGAAATTTTCTTTCAAATGTTGTATTTGTTGGGACTAAAAGAAATACACTTTTAAAAAAAGAACGATTTTCATTGTCTGCCTACTTAACGTTCATGTTGAAATTATACCCTTCAAATATGCTCTTTTATAACATCAGCAGAATTTTTCATTCATACTTCTACATTTCCATTAGTGAGATTAAATGTTTTTACAAGTATTTTTCCAAATATTATTCCTGGGACAAAACTTTTACAAGTTTTTATAAGGTTTTGTTTAAGTTGAGTGTCGGTGTTACTGGGTTTGAAGTCTTTGTGACGTGCACAAACAAATAGGAATTTACATACAGCGCTGGTGCGGGATTATACGTGTAATACACGGACGTCTATGTACGCGCCGCGCTCATTTGTATGTGTGCATGTGAGCGACGCGGTGTGGACATTGTGAAAAGTTATGGGAAATCACTGAGTATGTTACCTTGTTTTCCACATCTCTGTTTATCTTGAGATGAGTTTTGATTTTCATTTAAAAAAATGCTCTGACAAAGTTATGAAGAATTATGGTAATAGACTGATTATAGCTACATGAAAATGGCTAAGATGAGCAGGTGTTCAGACTTCAGAAAGGCATTTTCTATAATTATTTGATGGGAGAACATGGGACCACAATTCTAAGCAACACCATCAAATATTATATTATTATTATTATTTATTCTGTCAAAATACAACAATCATACAAAGAATAAATGAGAAATGAACATTGTAATTATATATAAACGTTAAACTTGACAGGGCCAAGATAAGCAGCACAATATTTTAACTATTCAGATCGCAGGAAGGCCTTTTTTCAAAAGATGTGTTTTGGTTGGAGTATATGGGACGACATTTCTGATCAACATCCATCAATTATTTTATTGTCATTATTTATTTGGCCAAAAATGCAACAATCTTACAAACACGACAAGAGAAATGAACATTGTAATTTTATATGAATGTTATATAAACATAACAGGGTATACAAGTTGAACAAAGGGATTGGGTCAGGAGAGAAGGGGGTGTGTAACATAAAATAAAAAATGTTATAACCAAGGAATAATAAATAGTAACAGTCACAAATAAAGGCAATGTAGACAACAACCAGATGGATATAGACAAAAAACAACCATTCTAAGATGGTCAAGATTGATAAAAGTGAATTTATTATGTTGAGACTCGAAAACTTATTAATTGAATCTTAAATGGAACATGAAAGCTGATGACGGTTAATCATTTGAAGTGATTATAAAAGTAATAAATATAAATTTATATGCAATATGATTAATAATTGTGTATATATTGCATAAATGAAAACAATGTGACATCCATATAAATCAAAATATAATATAGGTAAATGTATACTTGCGCTGAGGAAATTAAGGCACTGACAATCAGTCACGCCTAACTGGTATAAACATGAGAGGGTAGACAACTACCAAGTTTGTGAACAGTTCAACAAACAGGCACAACCAGGACGCACCAAAGAAATTGAAAATAAAATCTCCAAAAGTCCTAGAATACTGCATGTTCAACTTAAAAAATGTGGTGGTTGTCTGGGCATCGTGTCTTCCACTTGGAAAAGTGCATCAACTATCTGCCCATATATGCCCGAAGAAAACATCTCCAGACAGACCTATATGTAGGCCTAGTACAACTTTTGATGAAGCAAGTCTAGTGACAACATCTTGAAAGCTGCCAACCTTCTCAAAAAGCAGTAACCTGGAGATCCAATTCCAGTTGCCATTGAACAAGCTATACAGAGCCTGAAACACAAGAAAAATATTTTTTTAAATAAGTTTTGCACTTATCATTTAAAAGGACCTGTGGTGAATACTCAAAAGAACTTTAGAGAAAACTGGAAGCAGAGCATTTACAATGTATATAATTTATAAATAATGTACAAAGGCCTTTATGTAACAAAATTGAAATGACGAAAATGAGAATGGACAAGTTGCCTTGAACTATCATAGGAGAATAACAACAGAGGACATGAAGGACAAATGGAGGAAATACAAATAAATTGAAAAAGCAGAAATCGTCTGTTAACAAGTAGCCTACATGTAAATAAGAATTAGACTGAATACTATTTCTAGTTAAATTACCTGTTGTCGTAGATGTCCTAAATTAATAGGAGCCAACTGCCAATGTTGTAAACTGTTTTCAATTCCTGGTTGAAAGAAATGATAATATTAGTAAGGCTTCCATAGTTCTATGAAAACATTAAAAAATAACACTACTCATCCAGACCGTTCTCTTGGATATCTTCAACACCATTATATTTCCAAGCATGTAAATATAGTGCAAAGTTGACATGCGGATGAAAATGCAGTATACCGTAAATGTACAATAATGTACAGTGTGAAGTTACATTCACGTTCATAACGTTAGGCCTATCGATTGAACTACTGAATTCAATACATGTAAAACAAACATTGTTGAAACAAGTTTCACTTTATTAACAACGAAAAAGGTTTGCCTATCATTTATTAATTTAACGCCACTGTGTGTTTTAATAAACTTAAAACTGCGAGGCCAAATGTATTCATTGTCAGGGATCAGGCTGAATGTTCATTTGATGCAGTACATGTCTTTTTGCAAGAATTCACAGTAACCGTACACAACTGTTTCTGTAAAAATGGCTATCCTTTCTATGCATTCAGAATACACACGATCAAAACGAGTTAACCGTGTACGGTGTACGTAAACACGTAATGCGTTACGATGGATGCACTAAACATGTATGTACGTTAAACGCCATTACTTTGTACACAATAATGTTAAAACCAACCGCATAAACTGATTTTTGGGGGAAAGTTTTTTAAAGGAAATAACCTTGTCCCAGACTTACTTTGTGGATAAAATAAAAGTAGATGCCATCATCGTTGATTTACTAGGTCGATTGTGCTTATCAAAAATTCGGACGTATCCATGACGACAGCTAGAAAAACGTCTTCAAATGTTCAAGGCAAAGACGACATTTAAATGGCTGCCTTCCACTACGTAGACTTCACCGGCAATTCCACAATGTAAACAGCCTCAATTTCGCGGGAAAAGCTATCATGTGACTGTTTATTAAATAAACTTAGTATATTCATAAAAAAATTGCATATTTAACTTGAAAACCAATCACAAGAAAGCAAAATGTAAACAAACCAAATATAGATTTGAACCACACGCGTCACCCCTACGCGCGAGATGTATGAATGACGGATCAAACGCCTCATTTGCATACTGTTTAACTTTCGACAACAGAGGGGGTACTTTTTTTAAAGGGAAACAGCCGTGTGGATCAAGGCGCTGTACATTATTACCCCCTGCTCATCAGGCGCATAAATCATTCCTGAAACCATTGCAGCTCCCTGGGGAGTATACAGCTCAATTGCTGCCATTTCGGCGCATACAGGGCTAATCAAACACAACTCTGCCCTCACAGGTACCCATTTACTCCTGGGTGGAGAGAAGCAATTATGGTAAAGTATCTTGCTGAAGGACAAAAGCACCATGTTCACGAAATGAAATTCACTGATCTTTTGCTTGCTTCTCTTAGCTCCTCTCCTTGAGCCCTCGCCAAACAAGAAAGCCTTCAAGCTTGTCCGGGTGCAGGAACGTGGCATCACAGTGCTAACAACAACCGATCAGTAAGTTATCTTTTTTTTAATGACACCAAGTTACTTGCTTACTCTTACAAAGCGAAAGGACAACATTGGTTATAACCAGATTATCCAATTTACAAATTATTATCTATTCATAAATCATCCTGTCAGAACAACAGGATACAACAAGGCAACAAGGTTGTATGTGCAATAGTGAATAAATTTGCATACATTAAAACAATTGAGTGCAACAACATCGTATCTTCTTCCATAGGTTTTGCGTGTTCATCCTGGAACTAAAGCCAAACATAAATTGCGATTTTCGATAGTTTTTCATTCACGCATGATTGCTTTAGAGCCCAGTAACCACAGGTATGTACCCTTCTACAAGCGTCACAATAAATCACAAATTCGTTTGCATAGTGTGTATGTTCGCTTTTGTTTCTCACTTCCAAAAGCTGAAAAGACTGTCCTCATTTCATTTCCATGGAATTTCTGACTTGACTCACAATGTAATTTTTTTTTTAATCGCGATATATTTTTTTAATCGTGATTTTCCGATATCTCGATAACTTGAAAAGGTTCTCGCTATCATAATTGAATAATAAAAGGTATCGTGATATTCGATATTATCGTGTTATCTCCCAAGCTTACTGGAACTCTGTAAAAAGATACAACCTTGTTTCACTGAGCAAAATCCATGTCTGCAACAAGGTTGTAACTATGATACGACTTTGTTGCACTGATGCCACGAAATGCCAGAGATAGTTAAGATAATCTGATTGGACGAAACATGATCACGTGGGGGTGTATTAGCGGCCGATAAAAACTAGACTTTGAACTTTATCCTACACCAACGTACATATGAAGCACTATACACTCGGCGCTTTCCAAGTGTCTATTGAAAAGAAAACTTCCACAGGTTCAGAATTCAAACCCACGGCTTCCTGCTTATTAGTGCAGATGTCTTAACCTCTCGACCACCGAGCTTGCTCGATGACGATAGGCCAGCTACAATCCTATGTAGCAGTCTTGTTTATTTATTTTTTTTAAATTATGCATATTCACCCTGAACATAGCCTTGACCAAGGCTGTTGTCGTATTGCGCTGATTTCTGGTCCAAGAAATTCAGCACACACTGTATGTGCGCTGTCCCTGGATAGTGTCCATACAACACATACACATACATATACATGTACAGTACATTACACTGTATATAGCGAGATCAGTATAAACAGAGTCATGGAGGGCTGTGCATTGCGACCTCGAACACGTTCAAACTGAATCGAACTGAATCAACAGCCTTGATCCTTCTGTAATCGAGAGTTTATGTGTTTCTTTATTTTCCCATTGGAAATTTATATGCAAATATTGTTGATTTGTGGGTGGTTGCTTTTAAACTATGGCCAATCACAGACCCCTAGATTTGACCCTGTTTGAACCCACACACAATGCATGCGCACTCGCATGCACACAATGTATGCACATGAAATACATCGTAGCAAAGCAGTTGCTGGACCTACCAATAACCGGAACCAATAAGAATACGTCTTTCATTTTTAAATTTGGCATAATGAGCTACACCTTGAGTTTTGGCAAGTACAGAAGGATCAAGACATGTCGCCTGAATAGTCACTGTCTGTATGTACATGTACAAACAGTGTGCATGATTCATGCAGTGGCTGCAACGGGGAGTTCGGATAGCTGTGGGGCAAAATTATGCGACCAAACTCAGTGTTCTGATGTGCCTTGGTCTACAGCTCTACAGTAGAAGGCTACAGGGCTACATTAGAAGGCTACAGGGCTACAGTAGCAGAAAAATTGAAAAAAAGTAAAAAGACTCGGAGGAGCTGAAGGTGGGAATTGAGATTCTTTTTGAAACAGGATAGATCATATGATCTTGGATGAAAGGAAAAACATGCACCAGGCAAGGAATTCCTAAAGATCCATTTACACAGACGAGCGGTAAAGGATGCGATAACGGAAAGCAGTATGCCGCGTGATATTGTGCATTTACACAAGGGCCGGGAAATCCGTTCGGTATGCAAATGACTTTCCACAAAAACAATGGCGTCCTGTAGGAAGAATCGAAGGCACGTTGCGGAAGCGCTGTTACTTCTGATCCTGGTGGGAAGGTTGCGTCTCAGGCGAATGAAAAAACAAAGAATTTTGGTTCATGAAATTCTTCAAAAAAAGAACAGAGTTTCGGGAATACCACAAATTAGTACGAGAGTTAGATAGCCACAAAGATCGTTGCTCCCGTACGCCATGTTTGTTTCAGAGACCATGCCGGACAGTCCGTGACGTCATACCCAACAAGACCGCTGATTGGCCAGAACGCGGAGAAATCGCTCAGGTTTCTAAACGCAGCGGTTTATCACCCTACCACACGGTTTATCCACTCTCAATGTAAACAATCCCATAGAAAACAACATGTTCTATATTTTTACCGCATGGAATTCCGTTACTGCTCGTCTGTGTAAATGGCCCTTAAGAGGGCAGCACGTGGGAAAAAGCTTTTCATTCTGCATCTACATGTAGGTACAGCTAGGGAACAGGCAGAAAGCTGAGTTTCTCGCTCAAACACCCTAACAGGAGGAACCAAGTCGGAAACATCTTCTGATGGATCCATCCTTTGAATATTTACTAATAATCAGCCTGTGAACTAACTAATTTCTCTTTCCCTGCCTTTGTTCTAGATATGTTGTGACCGGTGATGTGAACGGACACGTCAAGTTCTATGATCTACATTTGCGTATGTCCAACTGGTACAATGAGTTTGATGTAGGACCAACCAATTCAGTCTCCTTTGCGTATGTGTCTGACTTTGTCCCAGAGTAAGTATCTTTTAGAGACCTTAGCAGCCGGAAACAGCCACAGGATTTGTTACAGGATTAGAACTCACAAAAGACAGGAGCCCAGATAGCCCAGGCCTGGCCTGGCCGGCTTCTCAAAGGCTTTGGCCCTCCTCCCTAACCTATTTTTGCTAAGTACAACTTTTCTATGCTCAGGAAATTTGTGTGCTTAGCAGTGGCGTAACTACAGGGGGAACGTGCCCCCCAGCCGAGGTCCATGCCCCCCATTCAGAATTTTGAAAAAAAATAGGTCCTTATTTGAGACTGCAGGATTCAAGTATTGACGTTCCCCCCTAGAAAAAGTGGTGCACCCCCTAGTGCCCCCCTGAAAATTGGACCCTAGTTACGCCACTGCTGCAACGGTAATATGACCTTATCATGTGGGATATTATTTTCAGTCACTGAGTTTATCTAAAACTAGCACTCCAATTCCATGCCCTGTTGATTATGACGATATTGTCTCTTTAACAGACAGATGTGAAGCTGACATGCTGTTATTTATTACAAAATGTGATATATGTATAACAAATTTGAAATATATCAGAGCTGTAATCCATTTTCCATATTATTATAAAGAATGGAAAACAATATGAATGTGTTTTCGCTATTTTCTCAGTAATGCAGGCCTGTGTATTCTCAGGGTTTTTCCTTTGCCTCAAAATTTTCTTGAAAGAAGAGAAGTAGCCACCAAGGAAAAGGAAATAGTCTGTATTGTGTCCAAACCTCTAGTTTCTTGTTTGTGGAGATGTGAAGAGTCTGTAAATCCTCAGGGGGCTTTGTCCTCTAGACCAAAGGGAGACCCAGGCCCGCTACCCAATGTTCAGGATTTTTTACTTTTGTCAAATCACAAAATGAGTTAAAAGGTTGGTTTCTGTAAATCTCTTGTATTAACAGAAATTTTACCAATGCTGTACAATTCGTTTAAAACTGAAAACATATTTAAAAGATGCTCCTTTAGTGTTACCACTTTCTCTATAACCTCAAATTGTGAAATATAAATCCTAAATTGTTTTTTTAACCCTCCTACTCTAGCTGCACTTTAGTGGCAAGTAGCTATAGTGGTCAAAATCAGTCAACTGACTGTTTTGACTGTTGACCCAGATGTGCACACAGGGGCATTTTTGACTGGTTTTTACTGTCATTTTGACCACCCTCAACAATACAAGACAATGCTTTTACCAGTCAAAATCGGTCGACTCATTTTGACCTGTAAATGTACTTACTACACGTAAGGTTTGACAGGGTTCGACTTTTAAGTGTACTAGATATACCTTGGCAAGTATATCAACATTTTGACTGATTTTGACCCTTGTAGTCATAGGAGGGTTAACTAATTTGAGAAATATCCACATTTTTCTTTCTTTTAATAATTTTGTGAATTGTTGTTTTGTGGATGTTGTTGCCATTGTTGTTCTGATATTTTTTACTGCAGTGCAATTGTTAATATTCAGTAATTTTATTATAAAATTTATCTGTTTCATATTTTAATATTTACAACGTAGAACATATTCTTTTCTTGTTCTATTTTGATATTTTATTTATTATGCACAGTGGCCATGTCAGATATATTTTTGGCTGTGGACCATGTAATTTATAGATTATTTACAAATTTATATTTCCTTTAATACTTTTTTCACATCATACACAATTTGTGTATTTTTGATAGTTTGTCTTATGATTATGTGTGTTTGATATTATTATAATATCAATAAATGTGATTGAATTTAATAAAATAGAATTACATATTTTTGGTCTTGTGGTACATCTAGTGAACCTGCAATATATCCTTGTCTGATAATAATTTATTTTCTTCCCTTGAAGAATGAAAGCCGATATCATGAGGATATCTTTGGAATCACATTGAGGACTGCAGAAGATACAGAGAAGCTGCGAGATTTAAAGAAGCTCTCTAAAGACAACACAACTGTGGCAGAGGAAATCGCTGGACTATGCATGGTACATCTGAAATTGATCATTTTAATCCGGTTCATTTAAGTTCAGGATAATAATAATAATAATAATAATAATAATAATAATAATAATAATAATAACAATAATAATAATAATAATAATAATAATAATAATAATAATAATAATAATAATAATAATAATAATAATAATAATAATAATAATAATAATAATAATAATAATAATAATAATAATAATAATAATAATAATAATAATAATGTAGACTTATATGGCATACGTATCCACCAAACTGGTGCTCAAGGTGCATTACATTACCCCCTTCTCATCAGGCACATAAATCATTCCTGAAACCATCTCAGCTCCCTGGGGAGTATACAGCTCAATTGCTGCCATTTCAGCGCATATGGGCTAATCAAACACAACAACCAACTCTGCCCTCACAGGTACCCATTTACCCCTGGGTGGAGAGAAGCAATAATGGTAAATTGTCTTGCTCAAGGACACAAGTATCCCGGTGCATGTTGGGATTCGAACCCACATTCTGACGACTCGGCCATCAGAACACAAATCCGATGCACTAAACCGCTCGACCATGGCACTCTACAAGAAGAAAAAACTTGGCAGCAGTGGGATTCGAACCCACGCCATCGAAATGACTGGATAAAGCTATTACGGGTCAGCTAGTCATTTAGGGTATTCTGTCATCAATAGTGACATTTTATAACTTTTGATCGATCGATTCTACAATTTTTCGTGTGAATGCCTGTGTGCCTGCCATAGGGAACCTGCCGAAGGGAACCTGCCGCAGGGAGCCATGGCCAAGCGAGTGCATTGGAGTTGGATGATAGATGAGTTGTCAGAATGTGAGGTTGAATCCTGGCTGTAACCGTGGTACTTGTGTCTTTGAGTATACACCAACTGTACATTGCTTCTCTTTGCAAGCGAGCAAAGAAGAGTTGGCTGATGCCGGACTCGAACCCGCGACCTCTCGAATACCGTACGAGTGCTCTACCAACTGAGCTAACCAGCCCCTATGTTGGTGGGCGGTCCACTTATCTATTGCTCTATGGCCAAACCATATGTGCCGAGTAGCCAGGGATCAAGCCCCGATTCAGATGAAAACAACCTGGGTAACGGCAGTAGCGGGAATCACACGACGGCATAAAGGCGTTTTACATGGTTGTACACAGGTTGTACACTTTTACGTGGTTGTACATATAGGAAGAAACTGACCTGAAATATTATATAAACAGGAAGCGAGCAAAGAAAAGTTGTGATTTACTAAACACTGACAAGAGTCGAATAGATAGAGGCTATAGTCTGGTAGTGTTTGGTACCCAAGCATTCACACGGAAAGTGAACGGGAAGTTGTGAGACTTGCACAGTCTCTTAATTAACTTCCATAATCTGGACAACCCTGTCTATGGCTTTCTACCATAACAAGGCCTACATGTATGTTTCAAAGAAATGCATTCTTCAATCTCTTTTCACTATGGTGTTTCATTCATGCAGCGTTTAAACTTCACCAGACGTCAAGAAGACAAGCAACGTAGTGAGAATCCCTCATCGGTGACATAAATGAATATCAACAAAGAACGCCATCAGAGAAAACTGTCTGAACCACCTCCTCCATACAGGTTAGTAATATTACCCCTGAAGCAGGGGCAGGCTAGACCCAGAGTCGCATAAAAGGGAGTGGGGCACATGATGATATAAGGGGGAACACATCCAAAAGGTTGGACACAAAACCCCAGCATTTGAAAATACGTATAGGTGGTAAATTTAGAATGTTTGTACATTTTCAAAAACGTAGGGTAACAGGCCGCCATTTGACCCCCTGGATCTGCCATTGTGAAGGGGGACCCCCTGGATCCGCCATTGTGAAGGGGATCATTGTCACCCAGTAGGGTACTCCCCAATGGTATGCAGACAATCATATGAAAAGTGGGGGGGGGGGATGATTTTGAAATTTGGGTGCATGGTATAGCTTGAAGTTCTGCAGTCGACAACTATTCAGAATGTTGCGGCTACAGTACAGCCATTACATGTAGTAGTATGTCAGATGGGCGTGGTGGTGCATTACCTCAAAAAAGATATTTTTAACCAAATTCTCTGTATACCTATACAGGGTTTTTTATGAATTTAAAAACACGATTTCTAAAAAGATATTTTGAAACGAAATAAATACCAAAAAAAGATATTTTTAACCAAATTCTCTGTATACCTATACAGGGTTTTTTATGAATTTAAAAACACGATTTCTAAAAAGATATTTTGAAACGAAATAAATACCAAAAAAAGATATTTTTAACCAAATTCTCTGTATACCTATACAGGGTTTTTTATGCGAATTTGGTCATATTTTGCTTTAAAATCATTAAAACTTCACTAGGATCAGCCAGCCTCAAACCAAATTCTCTGTATACCTTTTTTATGAATTTAAAAACACGATTTCTAAAAAGATATTTTGAAACGAAATAAATACCTCAAACCAAATTCGCTCCAGCGAATTTACTCAAAAAAAAGATTTAACCTCATCAAAAAATCGATGAGGTTAAAAAGTGAGATAAATAATCCATATTATATTATATTGTTTAATAGTAAAGATGACTACTAAATACTTATCGAAATACACATTGGATGAATTGGAAGAATATGCGCAAGAACACATTGGCCGAATATTTCTCTTGCAAAACAGCAAGAATAAAGTTGATAAACGCAGTTGGTACAACGCGGTTAAAAAGTATATAAATAAACAAAAACTAAAACCATTATATGAATTAAATTTAGAGGAATTACTAGAGCGCGTTACTCTCGTAAATATTGAGATGCCGCTACGCGGCTCGGGAGCGAACGAGGGGTTGATTAAAAAAGACTACATTAACGCTATTAAAAGGTTCTACGGTAGAGAAACCATATTAAAATACACTCGAGAGAGTATTAGACGGATAGTATATTGTAACGAAGAAATGAATCTAGGAATCGCTATTCCTCAACATATAAATGAAGGTTCTTATAAAAAAGCTTGCACCAACGACGAGATGCGATGGGCTTTACGCGCTCATCATTTCCAACTAATGAGCGCGTTGGTAGAAATAACGCATCCCGGAATCACCTATATAGATTTTCATAAATATATAAAAATAACCCCAAATTCAAAAAATCTGTTTCATAAATCCGCACCTGACATACTACTCTTGAATGTAGTTTAAAAACAAACTTTTAAAAGTGAAATAAATAATCCATATTATATTGTTTAATAGTAAAGATGACTACAAGAGTTTTTTGCGAATGGCTTTTAGTTGGTAAAACAGACAAGTGTTGTATTCCAACTAGTAAGAATACGGTATATTGTGATTTACATAAGTGGAGGGTTAATAGTGGAAAAAGTATTTCTATTGCGTGTAAAAGATGTAAAAAAGGGACAAAAGCAAAGGCGGGTTTGTGTACGAAATGTGCAAAGATTACGAAAATAAACCCTTATTATCATTTTAAAGCTGTAGAAGGAAAAGCTAGACGTTTGCACAATAGAGTGATGAAAGAATTGTTAGAAATTTATAAATTATAATTATAAGGAGGAGGTCTATCGAACGTTTTTACACGCTCCGCTACTCGCGAAGCGTGTTTTTGATTATAGCTCTTATTTATCGTCAAAGCTACTTTAAACTTAAAAGTTTTTCTATAAGAATTTTTTTTTCTGCATCAGAGTTTACTTCTGGTATAGTCTTCGCGACGGTGAAACGGATTTTTTCTTTCATTTTATAATATTTTACTCGCTCTTCACACACGAGCACAAATTCTTCTTGACTGATGTAACCGTCTTCTAAAGCTTTACTAACGTGGTTTTCAATCGTGTTGAGTTTACTCAACGCTAAAATTCGTATTTCATCGTGTTTTTTAGCTTTTTTATAACATTTATTTTTCGCGTATCTAATAGCGAAAGCTGCGCTACCCAACCCCAAAGCTAAACCTTCTAAAGCGAATCCTACCGGCGACGATACAACCGTAGCGATACTGGCTATTCCGATGGCTCCCGCTCCCATACAGCCCAATTCTGCGAGAGTTTCTACAACGTCGCAAGCGTTGATGATTTTATTATATTTTTTATATACAGCTTCGCGTTCGTTTATTTCGATTCGTAATTCTTTTTGAATATCATCGATTTTTTGCAATCGAAATGATTTAGCGTCATTTGTCAAAGGTGGTAAATTTGGATAAAGTACATTAGTTGATTCTATATTTACGCTCATTTTTTATTATAACAAAAGATTTTAATTTAATTAAATAATTCTAACAATCAACTCGTAACAGATTCCTTCGACCAAAGAGCCGATTAAATTTATAGTTATATATCGTTTAATTTTACGACCGTCTAAATTTGAAACGTGGCACAATGCGTATTCTACATATCGTGTTTCATTCGTAAAATTAAACTCATCTTATTGGAGT
>CM055818.1:33108618-33123837 GCA_029582265.1 Zoroaster sp. YZ-2022 | reverse complement strand
GTGGTCACAACCGTCTAAATGAATATATACATTTCAAACAAGCTTGATTCTGATTGACAGCCATGCTGGCCAATCGGAAGACTGTCCACGCCCTCAGCCAGTTACATACAATAAATTGAGTGGTCACGTGCAACCTGCATGAGGATTCAAACGCGGGGTTTGGCCTTTTATTAAATTGAGTTTTTAATTTACTGGCAATAATCCTTGACGGATTTTTTTGTTCAATGTCTCAAATGAAAGCTTATAACTTCCTTGACCCAGACAAATAGCAGTTAATTCAACATCTATTTTTTTTATCAAATAAAGCAAACACGGGCGATGCATCTTTAATTTTTATACATTTAAAAAATTCCCTTTATGTCCTTTAATAACGTAATTCTCAATGCGATTGACCTCCCTTATACTTTTCCTTTCTAATTAAAAGTTGCCTTCATTCCTGAACAGATTTTAAAGGGGGGTGGCCTAAATCACTGTGGGGTCAAACCGAATATTCTCATCAGCTGTCATTAATCAGCTCATCATTAATGCTGCATTAGTTCTAGTTTTGTACCAATCATTAATTGTTTCTCTTAAAATATTACAATGAGTATCTGGTTAGATTCACCCATTGTCTTAAGATAATTTTCTTTTAAGTATTTTGTTTTATTTACCCTGTGACAAATCAAAAGCATGGCACCACTTCACCATTATGTAATTCAGATCAAAGGCCAACTTTATAGTTTGATGAAATTCTTGCATCGGGTGAAAAACAATTGTTTTAATTTGCCTTACACCGACAGTGTATAGCATTCAGTTTTCAGTGTCTGTGGAAACTTCACTGTTGGGTTTGAATCCCTTGAGTCGTCTGTGTTTTTTTTTCACAGAACTCAGGCACTAGTATGCCGTGAAATTACAAAATGTCGGTGTGGGGCAAAAATTAAATCAAGGACAAGTATTGTTTATTAACATGAATTCCATTTCCCAATAATTTTCTAGTGAATGACAAACTAATGAAGAAACTCATGCCCAGAATTTGACTTTTACTGGAACAGGTGGACTTACCTGTCACTGTCTGCGTTTATGGTGTGTTTCGGGAGATAACATGATTGGCCTATATAAAATTTTACCTTCCTGCTACATGTTTTGATCTGAATGTTTTCTGTCCGTCATTTAAACTTGTCTAACACCAGTCCGGACAGTGATGGTCTTCGGTTGCTGTCAGATGGCAGAGCATTAATGTCTACCGCAGTAATTGGCGGTAGCTTCATCCATTGAGCCAATGTGCAGTCGATTGTGTCGTCGGGTATCCGCCACCAAATCGGCTCGTACCAACCTGATATTTAAGGAGATGGATTGTGTTTTAAAGCGATGTTTGCAGAGTTGACAAGCTATACAGTAGTTAATGACTTACACTATACAATCTAATTTGAGATATCAACAGAAGATTATTATTGTTCGTTTGTACTCAAGTACGGTATGGTACTACATCTCAAATCTTATTCATCTGTAATTTTTATCAAATATAAAATGTAAAACTGCATATAAACATCATACATTATTTGCCTGCCATGAAGTAATCGATCAGTGTAAGCCAAGGCCTTTGTTACAAAGCAGTGGGTCTGGGAATTAACACGGCATTGTATCCGCAGAGCAAATTGATGTCCCTGGAAAACGACTTTTGATTGAATATCGCCATGAAGAGATACAAGTTATCGGTATATTTTAACATCTCTGACAAAGTAAGGTCCTTGTGGCTTAATCGAGTCTACTTCTAGAGCTGTGTATTGAGTGGTAGGCAAATGAACCATAAAATGTTATAGGTAAGCCTATTCGCACCGTACCGTGCATGAGTTGTTGAGGGCACATGTTGTTAGATCACTGTGGGTGAAAGGGCAGCGATAGTGCGTCGCGTTGGGCGTATTTTGCATTTGATGTGTGTACGCCGGCGCGGAATATCTCCAGCGATCATTGGCTGGTAGAAGTACACGCGCGTGTAGTACTATTAACATACACGCATAAAGTGTACGCACAACGCTCACACGACGCAAAAGTGGCTATAATCAAGACACTGGGTGCAAATTCACCGCTAGAGGGCTACGATGTGCACTGAGCGAATAGGATTGGTATTAAATTAAACAACAACAAAATAGTCGAACTGCTATGTGAAATTTACTTGGTGAAAAAGCGGTTATGGTTTCAATCAGTTTGTCTGATCACCTGTCATTTAGAAACGTGACATTATTTCCAGTTCCGTTTAATATTCCGTTTAATTGGCCTTTCACAGCAGCATACCTGGCAAAATCCAAACATACTTGGCGCCGTACATCTTCTGAGGGAAAGGGCTGCGCAAGGCTACCCTCCTCGCCATTTTGTATAGAACGAACCAACTATTATTCGAGCTCGAATTCTAGAATGAAACACAATACAACACAGATGTTCAGTGCCTCTGAAGTTAACATTATTTGAATCGACGAATTGGCGGTGAATTTGCACTGACAACCCCCACTCTTGGAATTAAAACAATTGGCGACAGTAAAAAGTTGTTAAATTTTAAGTCAGAGTTGCTATAACTTTTAGTAAAATAATTTTAAATTGCTTTTCACTTTTCGTCTTCAGGAAAAAAAATTTCCCCGTTAGAATGAATATAAAAAATATGAATGCATTTTCACTATTTTCACTTTTCCCTTTTATCGACTCACCAAAATAAGGTTAAGTAAGACTAATTGCGGTGACACCATGTGAATTCTCTATTGAGTATTAGAAATTGGTTCTAAAAAGAACTGGAGGTTACAACTCCGCGGTTTCGAGGACGATCAGAATATCTGATCGAAACGTCGGTTGAACCTCCAGTTTTTTCAGAAATCCCTCAATAAATTTCTGAAATTTTCCCTATAATCCTCTTCACCAAGTTTACCAAAATAAGGTTGGTTTCTGAACAAAATTTTGTTCTTGAATCCTAAAAAGAATAGTGGATGTACAGACATGTTACTTAAAAGCCAGGTACAACATGGAATTGGTAAGTTCATACGTTTAAACCTATGGCCTATAAAGGTGTTCACCTTTTTTTTTTAGAAAACAAGGAAAAATTATGTTTCTGTTTTACAAAAGGGTTGCCGGACGGAACTTTAGACTAAAATTATTTCCTATGATGATTGTTACGTGGACCAAGTTTTTTAAATAATAATTCGTTAATTGAATAATCTGGTAATTACCAATGTTGTACCTTTCCTTTGAGTGTATACTCCGAATTTAAAATTATGTACATTTCAATTTTAAAATTTTTCCATTGATGATCTTTAACACCTTAATATTTGCTACTTGCGTGGTCGGATTGTCCAAAAAACTCTCAGCTCTAAATTTCAATTCCCTTGTGCAGCATCTTTGGGGAAGTCAGCCATGCCCAGAAAATAAAAACCATTGATAAAATAAATAGATGACCATTCTTGAAGTCCACTAAACAATGTAACATTGGTAGACTGTCACTACGACTGCCAAGATAAACATTAAAGAATCTGGATTTATCAGGACATCCCAAAAACGTCATTTGTTTTCTATAGTATAAGTGATCTCTAGAGTGTTCAGAAATTCAGTTATTTCGTCCTTTTCCATTTCAAGTAATTCTGCAAACTGTAATAAAGACCCAAAAATACAAATCAAAGAACAGATCCATGGATTTTAATATCCCTCCATCAAAGCAAAGTGAATTAATAAGAAGGCAGACATATAAAAGACGGGGAAAACTACAGGAAGAGCTAAAGCGCCATTCCCTGAAATACCCCCCCTAAATTTATAGATGCATGGGGTTATTTGATTTTCATCCATTTTAATCGTGAATCAATTACAACGATGAGTCCTGTGAAGGTCAATCGGTAAGTGCCTATAAGGTTTTCTTTATTTTATTACCTGGAGGTTATGTGGACGTGAGGGGGGATGGCAGTCATGTATTGTGTTACAGAGGACTTCAAACAAAAAGGGGAAAAATGGTTACTTGGTTGGTGGTTGTAAAACGTGTACAAATTAATGGGGAAAGCTTAAAAGAGAGTCCCAACAAAGAACAAAAGAAGCAGTATATGGGTCCTTGGTTTACAGACATATAAAAAGACGGAGAAAACTACAGGTAGGCTAAAGGGGATTCTTAAATACCCGCCCTAATTTATAAATGTACATGCTATGTGTGGTGTGTATTTTTCTTATTATATTTTTCTCCAAAATATCTCCAACAAGTTATGAAACAGATTCAGGGCGAAACATGGTGCGTGGTTTGAGTTTAATGCAAAAGATACATAAGATTTTGGTGAAGTCCGAAAGATCAAAGGTAAGTTGGTGACAAATACAGTTTTTAGATTTAGATATCTCAAAAAGTTGAGGACGGATAAAAACAGGGAATTTGGTGGATGGGTTGGGTATGTCACTAGTATAAATCTATTGAGTTTTTTGAATATCCGAAGAGTCAAAGGTCACCGTGGTGAAAAATAACTTTTCTACGATATCTCAAAAATGTTGACGGATTTAAACGAAACGTTGTTGAGGGGATGGGATATGTACTTGGAAAAATGATTAGAGTTTGTGACTATCCAAAGGGTAAAAAGGTCACTGTGGTGACAAAAATTTCGCTTTATACAGAAGTCATCCCCATACAAGCAGCTGCGGCTTCAAGGGCACCCAGGTTTGATTGGGGGGCTCAAAATATTTTTATTTAAAACAAAAATGGGGAGAGATGGTGCCCCAAACCAAAATTTTTGGCTCCCCATGCCCCAGTCGTGCTGTCAGTGAACCTACGGCACATGTTAAATTTTTCCTGGTGGTTTCTAGTCAAAAAAGGGCTTTATGTGTTGGGACTCGTGGGGTTTTTACCTTCCATAAATTTTCCTTGATGTAAAGAACTTGAGCTTGTTTCGTCTGAAAGATTTCTTGTTAAATACTTTCATGCGTACGTAAAGTTTTGACATTCCGGAGCTAAATTTTTCAAACACAGATTTGGCAAAACCAAATCCCAATATTATCCAATGGTATTTGCTAAAGATGTCACATAATCTTTGTAAATTTAAAAAACCCCAATCCTGGCCCATTTTACAAACTGGAAAGGATTGATTATAATGCGGGCGTGTTTAAATTTTCAGTAACCTCAACGCGTCAACGACCCCAACAAGAAACGGAAAAGAAGAAAAAAATTAAGGTAAACTGCTCCTGACAAGTGCACCATGGAGGGGAAAGTGTAAAATCTTGTTAAAATCTGGGCCCTTCAAGCTTCATGCATGCATACGCCCCCTAAAAATAATAGTGAGTGGGAATAAATGAAAACTTTTGGAGGGCTTGAGTCTCCTGGGTCCCCATCCCTTGTCCACTGCCAAAACCCTTGCCGAACCCCTCTGTAGACAAGACTTGGGCCAGATTTGCTCTTTCTGGCTCCTTTTTAAAAATAAATAAACATCACGGCCTTGGGGCCAAGCCCCAAGCCCCCTTTCCACTGGCTTCTACTTACCAGAGTAAACAAAGCAGCAATTGTGAATGTGGCCACTTTCTTCCATTTAATTCCCGGAACATTGCGTTTGACGACGTATTGCCTTGACAGTGTCGATATAAGACGGAAAACAGTGGGTACATCCGCGGTTTGAGAGGTTCGGAAAATTGCCTGAACGATATCTGGATTAAAAAAGTGTTTTGATTTAGCCTATTCATCCACGAGTGTATGGGACTACCCAAAGCGGGTTGTATGTATGTCTGTATGTCTGTAAGTAAGTAATGGGCAGACTATAGGAACAAACTTAAATAGCATATTGAACCGTGTTGACATTGAGCAAATAGTTTCCGTGTGATAACTCTTGATCAGCATAATATCTATTCATGAAATTTGGATGAAGGGTAAACCATCAGAAATGACAGGTTTGTATCGGGTTTTTTTTTATCTGGGGTTGAAAAATCTGGTCATCCTTTATGATTTACAAGTGAGTAATGCCAGATTTGGTGAAAATAGCAAAAGGTTTCTAGTTGTATTAGGCTAAGTTAACTGTTCAGCAGCAAAGGTATTCGTTTCACGAGGGTTGGTTAAAGATGTTGCCCGTCAGTTTGCGATTTTTTTATAATTTCTTTTTAGAAAAAACTGATACTTTGAAAGATATATTTTCCCAAAATAGTTGTAAGTAAAAAAGAAAACAAAAAGACCCAAAAAATTCATTTATGACGGGCCCCACCATCAATTCATTTCAGAATATTTACGTAAAACCATGAAATGAGTCATTTAAAGCATTGTTTTCCTTCCTCGGTAAAATAGCAATTTTCGATGGAAAGTAGCGGATTTTGCGTTCAGGTAAAACACGAGCGCGATACATCTTTAAACAACATTACAATTGAAGTTTATGGTCATTATGATTAAGTATATCTAACTAAAGGGTAAGCGATAATAATCCAATGTCAGGCATAAATCATTCCAGCTGAAAACTATCTCAGCTCCTGGGAATATACCAGTGCTGCCATTTCGGGCTAATCAAACACAACAACTCTGCCCTCACAGGTACACATTTCCCCCTGGGTGGAAAAGCAATTATAATAAATTGTCTTGTTCAGGACACAAGCACCATGGTCGCGGTCAGATTCAAACCCCAAATTCTGACGACTCAGCCATCAGAACACAAACCCGATTCACTAAACGCCGACCGCACACCATAGACTTTGCTGCTTGCTGCTTTAGCAACTTCTTGCTCTACTTTATAACAACTCGTGTTCCAATTCTTAAATCTCGAATCGAGAACAAAATTGCTTGCTATATTGATCTTCTTAGTGTACAAACCTGAATTAGATTCCAGAGGTGTGAAGCTTGCGCAATGGTTCAGTGGCGACAAAACAACCTCCTCAATTATCATTATTTTGGTGGTTTTTTGTCGTATAACTTTTTTGTACATCAATGACAGCCTGCCACCATGCACTGAAAATGTAAAGTTAAAGAAAGTACGACATTGGTAATAACCTGATTTCAAAGAAACCCAGTCAATCCTAATGCTAAGGCCAAAAGTCTCTGTTTTTGTGTTTTGTGGGTCTTTTGGTTTTCAACCAGTGAAATACGTGATACATGTTACCTGTACCAACTTTCCATACACAAAGTATGGTGGTTAAGAGAGCCTCACAAATCGGCAAACGTTCCCCTATGTGAAAAAAGTCGTTTAATAACACAGCGGCAGAATTCAATTTGATCCGCAATTTTGCTGCAATTGGGCATCTTTTCGGAGCAAAAAAAAAAAGAAAAAAAAAGAAAACAAAAAATGCCGACGTCTGGGGGGGGCGCGCGAACCAGAAACCGGAGATTTTTGGGGAGGGGCTGATTTTCGTCTAAAGTATTTTCATTTCAGAATAAAACACAGAATAAAAATAATTATGCACATTTACAAAAGTTGCCAAACAGAACCATTTGTTCCATTTTAAAACAAAATTGAAACATTTTTTTCCACAAATTGTTTATTCCTGCACATTTTTCTCATGATTTACACTTCATTGAGCTGAACTTTACATATGTTGTCTCCCTTTGTACAAATAAAGTATAAGCATACTCAAGAAATTGTTGCCAACGTTACTAAAGTTGAACCTTCCTTTTAAAAAGGGATTTACAGCACTGACAATGTTGGCAAAACTTGAAGTATTTGTTTAATACTTTCTTTGAATCAAAATATCCTTAAAATGAAAGTTCAGCTTATTATGATATTAATATTACAGTAAGATTTTTGGTACTTATTCTAATGTGGTTTGGGAAATTATAACTTTTTCGTAAATTCAAACTGAAATTATCTAAATTTCTACAGAATCTCGGTTATTATTTTTTCCCTTTCCCTTGCGTATATATGCTGGGGATAAAAACAACGGGCTTTTCCGATTATACGAAAAAAGGGTTCCAGAAAATGGTTTTTTACAGTATTTCAATGGAGTTTAAGTAAACATGACTATTTTATTAAGATTCCTGAGGATCACATCTGAGAAGTGGGGTCCGGTACTCTATAACAAAGATTGCGTTGAATATCTCTTTAACAGGCTTTTCCGATTTCGAGAGAAAAGGTTTCAGAGAAAATGGCTTTTACAGCATTTCAGCGTGAGTTTAAGTAAACATGACTTTTTATTCAGATTTCTGAGGATCATCTGGGGGGTAATTCTAAAAAAAAATTGCGTTAGAATATCTCTTTAACGTAGGTCGTTACCTACGATCAAAAGGATCTTCCATCAGCGGTTAAATGAAATTTCAATAATGTCGTTTACTAAAACTGCCTGTCATAGATTCAGGTAAAAAGGTGCTTAGAATATCTCTTTAACGTGGGTCTTTACCAGATCGAAAGGATCTTCATCAGCGGTTAAATGCAATTTCAATACTGTCGTTTACTAGAAACGCCTGTCTAGATTCGGTACAAAGATTGGTTAGAATATCTCTTTAACGTAGGTCTTTACTTACGATCGAAAGGATCTTCCATCAGCGGTTAAATGCATTCAATACTGTCGTTTACTAGAAACTGCCTGTCGTAGATTCAGGTAGCGGTGATGGGAAGTAAATGCAATCAATTACATTCACAGCCGATGGATCGCACAGTCAATGCCTAGTAGCTGTCTGAGGTGTTTTTAAACTGGTGCGCCAATCATTTCGACAGGGATTTTATAGATACATAATGTAAAGTCGTTTCGAAGTGAATTGTGTTGCTGTTTCCTTCTTATTGCATTCGACGCCATATGCCTTAATTTGATAAGATAGTTATTTGACCCTACTTGTTTTTAAAAATGCTTTTCAAAAAATACTATTTTCCGTCAATATACTGGTGCGCCAATCACATCGCAGTCGTTTCCCATCAGTTTTGTACAAAATTGTCTTGCTGTGTCTTTTTGATTGCCTTCCGATGTCATAGGGTCTTAATTTGATAAGAAAGATCTTGACGTGCTTTTTAAAAGTTGCATCCGTATGAATGCTAACTTTTCCGTCATTAAACTGTGCGCCAATCACATCGCAATTGTTTCTGTCCCAAATTTTAACTGAATTGTCTTGCTATGTCTCTTTTTTATTGCATTTTGAATCCCCTATGAAACTTTAAATTTTCCGTTATTAAACTGGTGCGCAATCACATCAATTGTTTCTGTCCCCAGTTTTTTAAATGAATTGTCTTTATGTCTCTTTGATTGCATTTCGAAAGCTATACGTTAATTTGAGAAAATAGTTAATTGACCAATGACCCCGCTTGTTTTAAAAATAATGCTTATTTGCATGAATACTAACTTTTCGGTCATTAAACCGGTGTGCCATTCATATCGCAGTCGTTTCTGTCAGTTTTTAACTGTTTTCTTGATACGTCTTTTTAATTGCCTTTCGATGCTATAGAGTCTTTTTGATAAGAAAAATCTTGACCCTGCTTCCCTGTTTTTTTAAAGTTGCATCCGTGGCTTTAAATTTTCTCTTAAACTATTTGCCAATCCATCGCCGAGGATGTTTGTCTCAATAGATAAGTCTTATCAAAAAGATTCTAGCAGCGCGTAGCTAGGGCTGTGCGTTTTCGGATATTTTGGAACCGGATGCCCCAAATCAGAAAGTTTGGATACCGGCCGGATACCCGTTTCATTCTTGTTGAAAACATGCCTCCTTTGTGTCAAATACATGTACATGTTAACAAAATCTACCTTTATTAATACAGGGATCCATATTTAATTCGATCTTTATTAAAGTATAACATGGTGACAAAAGATTGTTTTAATAAAAATTATTTCTGAAATGAAACCGTAAAATTGCTACAAAAATATCTGTTTTAATAACCCAACCAAATATACCAAACAGTGAACAACAGAAAGCCCAATTGATCACACGCGCGCGTGCCACGGCCCGGGGCATCACACAGACGCTCAGCGGCCTCCCCGTGATAACGTCATGACTACCAATCGAAGACAATAATCCCAAATGGTGTGTCCGTGATCGAGCGCGTCCGTATAGCAAGTTGACTTTGATGTTCATGTCACAAAACACGTGTTGAATAATGTCATTAGTCAATCAAAGACTATGTGGGCGCAGCGGCGTAGCCGACTTTTTCAGTGGGGGCACAGGGGGGCATTGCTTTTCGTGGGGGCCCAGGGTATGGGTTTTCCTTTTCTTTTCTTTTTTGTTTTGCGGCACTATGAGGATTTTTCGTGGGGGCACCTGGGGGGCACTGGAAATTTGTGGGGCACGTCCCCAGGCCCCGTGGCTACGCCCTGTGTGGGCGGAACTAAGGCGATTGGGCGGAACTAATCCATTGTGGGAAAACGATCCATGCGCTTTGCCTTCCCCCCCTGCCTTCTAAATAAGGATATCCCGTACGTCATGTTTGCTTTGGATTAAGGACATGGGTTTTGGGACTAAAAAAAATTTAATATTATGAAACTGCAAAATATTACGAATCTAAAATCAGAACTTGAATATTTCTATCACAGTAAACTTTAGTTAAATATCAATAAACCTGTCAATAAACCTCGTTTCCCGAAAGAATGAATTTATATGAGACCTAGCTGAATAATTAAAACAACATCTACACTACTACTAATAATAGGCTAAAGCTAAACAATTATTTTAAATTAACATTATTTTCAGGACCATATTTCTCTTTCAAAATCGGTTGAGGTTTACTGATTGTTACTCATTGATAAGTTCACTTTGGTGGGTGGCAGTTATGCAGGCGTTCATTGCCAGGAATACCAGCATGTTCACGTTATCGGCTTAGCAGCTCCAATTTGCGGTGACGATATTTCCGCGGTGGAAAACACCCGTTCGGAGGGCACTGATGTTGCTGGAATACCAAATACTTCTTGGCGATCCTTGCAATGATGGAAACCAAACGGCGTCTGATCGCCACCAATGACATGGATCATCACTGAGCCCGGCTGGTTTTTGGGTTTTAAAGACAATGACCGCCTAAACACCTCCTTTTATTCTTTCTTTGAAACAATTGTCACCTTGTCTGCAAACAATAACAAGAGAGCTCAGTATCGTGGGTAAATAAATGTAAATTTGGTGATACGCTGAGGGATGGTCAGTGGCACATCAAAATATTTACAAAACAATTTCAGCAGCACTTTATTATTAGGACAACGAATAATGTGGACGTTCTCATTAAATCCCTCTGTAAACACATTATGGAGCACGCTCCCTTGCAGACATGAAGAGTAATTGTCCCACTAATCCCAAATTTCTTGGGAAAAATAGGCAAAAAATTCCATCCTGACCAACTAGTTTGATACTTGTTTAGCTCTATGTTTGTAGTATGCCAGGCTATTTGAGTCATAATGATTGGATACAATTACAATGTATCCAAATGTTGGGAAAATTTTCCCTAAAAAAACTACAAAGGCGTTATCAGAGTGTGGCTAATCTCTTAAATAAAATTGCTCCTAAAAGTGTAAACATTACATTGTTCAATAGTCAAAGATTTCTGTTCCACCGCTGAAATGGGAAGTCCCAATTTAAAAGTCGTTTACGGGTACTCGGAACCGAAAAATGGAACCGGTAATGACAGTTTCGGTCGGGGATCCCGGGTACCCACACCCTAGGCGTAGCATGTTTGTATAGATGTCTTTGGAATCTTTGAGATATTCCTCATTGATATATAGTTGATTGATTTACATATAAACCTATACTGGTAACATGGGCACTCATTGTTTGGGACTGTCAACATAACACAAAATTATGACTGTTTGCGCAGGTCTGATTGTTTTATTTTCAATAGTCAGAGTTAGGCTGTTTAAAGGAGGTATACAACATCAGTAATGTTGACAAAAACCCTTTTTTTAAGTAGGCAATCTTTCCCTTTTAATTAAAATAAACATTTAACACAACCTTTCAACTCAATGCGGTTCTAAGTCATCAGAAAAGTGTAAAAAAAACATTCACAATTTTACAGAAAAACACTAGTGGAAAACAGAAGATAGACAGAATAATTGTGTATTGGTGGATTGGTACTTTACTAACTTCACATTATATTATAGCTTTGGAAAAAATTAGTTCAGTATTTAAATTTGGGGATTAAAATGTTGGAGATTCGGATTTATCCTTGTTCAGCTGGGGATAGTTTGTGATCATCCCGGTCTCTTTATCCTTTCTCTATGGTCTGGTGGCGCTGCGCGTGATATCCATTTCAATTTCCCCAGTCTTAAACCCAAATACAGTGACAGATCATTTATCAGGATGTTTGGGGCCCTCACCAACTTTACATCAAGTACACTGCAAAATTGCGGTGTTAAAAAAAACACCAGTGGTAATAATAATTTAATAATAGTTTTAAAAATTTTTATTGCGCTCTTTACATGGAGATGATCAAAGCGCATAACAATGACGAACGAGTTTAAAACAGACATGAAAGAAACACAAGATTTGTGAAAAGTTTGAGATAAAGTCAGGTCACGGGCCCGAGCCCAAACCGCAGTATGGGGATACGTCTTCCTGCCGACGGGGATTAATAATTACTTAAGCCTACCCCCGCCGACATCGATAATGTCTCGGCCTTTTCGGAGACAGACGCCTCAACCCCACCTAGGTAATTTACATGTGATCTAACTATCTACGGCGACCCTAGAAAAGAAATATAGAGAAACAATAAAACCAACAATCATTTTTAAACTTACAATCACACATTAATTCACCCAAAAAATTTTTACCTTCATTCTTTAAAATTTATTCTTTAAAATTAATGTTACTTTATTCTTTCATGGTATTTATATTGGCGAAATGCTCAATATGGACACCACTAATGTGTAGATTTTAACACCGCATTTTTTTTTTAGTGTAAAAGTTCCTGACACAAATTACAAAGACTAACAATAACAAGTACAAACAGTTAAATGCAGAAAGTTTGAACAATAGACACAGTAAGCCAGTCAATAAAAAAAAAAATTGTATGTTCATTAACCCTCCACACATGGAGGGCCCCTCCGATCCAAAATTCTGCTCTTCCTTCAGTGCATGCATGTACAGGCCTGCTGTCCTTTCGAAACAATCTTACAAAATCAACTGTGTGCCACCCAAGTCCACTGTAAATGTTTGAACAAATTAGTATGGCCTGCAATGTATCGATGGGAGACCACTTTACCCTGCAATCTCAGTGGTGTGACAGTGCACAGTGGGGTAACCATATGAGGCCACTGGCAACAGCTAATGGCTTAGGTGGCCTGAATGGGTTGTTTAAAAATTGCACTGATTGACGAGGTTAATATAATTTAGATTACGCTACAAGAGATAACATTACAGGGGTTGATTATTCCGGTTGCAGGGTCCCGACCACACAATACTATTTTGTTGGAATGCGGATGTTCTATGTTTGAGGAGATGTAAAAAGTGAAGATCTTGTCTGATATATAGTTATGAAAATTACAATTATTAAACTTTCAATGTGCTAGCAGGTGAGGAGAAAGTTGTTTAGTGGAACATAAGTATGTTTTGCTGGTAAAAATTAATTTCAGGATATGTAAACGATTGAATTGTTTAAACAAAGGTAGTGTGAGCTCTGAAATGACATTTAGCCATGGTACAATTGCTTTTTATGCAAAATTTACATTTTATTCAATTTACTGGAAGAAGTATTCCTCAAACAAAATGATAGACAGTATAACTGAGCAATAAAGTGTATTATACGCAAGAACTTGTCAGGAAAACACAATAGGATTTCAAATGCAGATATAGGGTTCAAAAACAGTGAGTTAATATTGGTAGGCCTATGGCCAAGAAACTGAAGTCCCTTTGTTCAGGTCAGGTCTGATTTTCTTACCCATACAAGGTTGGCTCAATCTGTGTGAAATAATTGCTGAATGTATTGTTGATGATGGTATCAATCATCTGTAATTTGGGTGTTATATTTGACTCGACAATGACTTTAAAACCTCATATCTCCAACATTGTTCGATATCATCATTTCATATCAGAAATATTAGCCCAATAAAATACTTGAATAAAGTGCTGCTGAACAAATTATACATGCGTTTGTCACATCATGGCTCGATAACGAGAATGCTCTCCGCAGAATCAAAACTCGTCGTCAGCTATACAAAACACAGCAGCTCGTGTTGTAACTTTGTCCAGAAAGTCATGCCATATCACGCCAATCTTGAAAAGAACTGCACTGGCTTCCTGTTTCACAGAGAATTGTTTTTAAACTTATGCTAATTGTTCATAAATCTTTTAATATTATTGCTCCAATTTGTATTTCTGAACTGCTTAAGTCTACACTCCATCACCAATTTGCGCTCAGCAACATGTCACTCCTAAAGGAACCAACTTCAAAACGGAACTGGGTGATAGGTCTTTTCTGTCGCGCTCCGAGACTCTGGAATCATCTTCCAACTAAACTCAAATCTTGTCACAGATAACTAGATTTAAGTCGATGCTTAAAACTCATCTTATGTCACAATTCTTCAAAGATGATGTATATTTGTAATTGCATTGTAGGTACATGTATCTCAGTACATTTCCTAATATATCATTGTATATTGTTTGTATTCATGTTTTTCTTTGTTTCCGCGCCTTGGCCCCAGCAGGTGGATATGTCGCTACAAATCTTTATTATTAGGTGTTCGAGCGACAGCGCGAACACCTATTATTTTAATACTGTTTTGGCAAAATACGAAAATAAAATGGTTTACCAGAAAGGGAAAATTAATTTGCATTATTAAGAGTGTAAGTAGACATTATTTAAGTTTTATTGGCCTAGAATGGAAAGTTTGTAAGTAGCCTACGTGACATAGTGTGATGCATCAAGTCAATGGAGGTTCGTGACGGACAAACTTAGTACTACATCTATTTCGTGAAAACTATATTGGTATGCATTTTAACTAAGATAATGACTGAACATGGATAGATGCATATATTGTCCAGAAAAAGTTTAAACATCAGTAAAGTCAAAGAGCATCCGTTGCAAATGCTTCATTGTTGTGTAACGTCGCCACAATCGTCCATGTCGTAATCGCCGCACTCGTGAAATAGAACTACATTAATTAAACTAGCATTTCTCGGAAAACTACAAAACTATGCGATTTATTACTAAGTCGTGCTTGTTCAAATACAAATTTAGGTAAAGTTGTAGATTTACTGGAAAGTTATTGCTTTGAAAGTGGAAAGTGATGCTTTACACTTTGGGCAACTGTGAGGAATCTGCCCAAAACCCCCTTTTATCGTTATTTTATTCAAAACTTTCTTGGAACAAAATTAATTCTGTTTTAAAAATTAAAAATTTTTTCCTTTTTTTCCCCAAAAAAATCGAAAAAAAAAGA